>CAUYUJ010020749.1:171639-176639 GCA_963575745.1 Prorocentrum cordatum | reverse complement strand
CTTCGCTTCTCCTCCTCTTTGTCCTCCTCCTTCCTCGCTCCTCCTCATTCCTCCTCCTCCTCCTCACTACTCCTCCTTACTCCTCCTCCTCCTCCTCCTCCTCCTCCTCCTCCGAATTCCTCCTCCTTCCCCTCCTCCCCATTCCTCCTCCTTCCCTGGTCCTCGTCTTCCATGTCCTCTCCTGGCGCCCTTCACATCCCCATTCCACTTCACGATTCCCAGCAGTTCCCATTACACGTTCCCCCTGTGAGAAGGCCAGTGCAACGTTTCGCATGGTGCGTGTACCTCCCATTGCACGAGTCCGATTGAACATCACCCTCCCCTTTTCACTCCATCAGTTCCAACTCGTCCGCGTTTCTTCGTCTCCGCACTTCACATTTCCCTTTCAAGGGGTCTAAGTACAACGCTTTCCATGATAAATGTCCTTCCCACTGCACGAGCACGCTCGAGCCCCAAGTGGACCGCGTGTCCCCTTCCGGGGATGCCATGCGGGAGCGGGTTCGCCATCGCCAACCCTGTTACGGTGAGGGCTTTTGTTAAGGAACGTGCCCAGGAGGCTGGAGGAGTCTTTGTCTAATGGGGGCGGCGGCGATTTCCATGGCCCATCCACGACTGGAGTTCCACTGGCTTCCAGACCCTGAATTCCCTACCCCATGGTTCCTTTGATCCGATGCCCTCTCCGTGCTCGACAGGCCTGCGCCACGTTCCCCTGGCACCTGGAGGGCAGGTGTGGCGACAGTGCAGTCTGGGCCGCGCGGGGTGCCCGACCATCCATCTGAGGAAGAGGAGGAGGGGGCTTTCCAGCGTTCCGACGGAGGAGGGGGGGAAGACACCCTGGAGGCTGCTGCCAGATGGTTGGATGCTGCTGAGGAGTGTCTGATGAAGCTGCACTCTCTGTCGTCCACGAAGCACTCTCTTTCGTCCAAGCAGCTTCCTCCTCGTCCTGCTCCCCCAGGATAGGGCAGGGAGTCGAGGCGGGAGGGGGAGATCGTGCGATCCTTCGGATCGCTGCGAGGTCTCATTGAGGCCGTGTGGTCCGTGGCCCACCCGCGCCCCTTCCAATGTTCGCGGTAGTGGCCGCCGAGCGCAATTCCTCAGGCCAGTTTTGGTTGGGGATTGCGGGCTGGGTGGGCAGGACCGGATCGAGTTGTTCTGTTCTGGGAGGGTTGCAGGGTCCCCTCGAGGGCTCTCGAGGGCTCTTATTGTTGGTACGGTTTGGTCCTCCTCGATGGCTCCAAGAACTTAAGCAGCGGGATGATGCGGCGTCGAAGGACGACGACGGGGTCGGGGACCGACTTGTGGCCACCGCCCCCGCGCGCGCACTGTGTGCTGGGCCAGCTTTTTGCTGCAGGGGTAGTGTGCAAGTTTCGTGCCCCCAAGGGATGCCGGGAGTCACGGCGGCAATCAAGGGGAAATGGGGTCGTGTGCTTGGGGTGGTATTGGGTTGTCCTGGAATCATTCGGGGGACGTGTTGAAGTCCAGCTTGGAGCCCCTGGGGCAATTTGAGGCTATCTTGTTGGTATCTCAGGCTCTCTGACAGCCTTCTGGAGGCCTCCTGGACCCTGTCGGAGGCGTCTTGAACCGATAAGGAGATATCGCACAACTGTGTTCCACGAGGCGCCCGCGGCGGCCACGGGCCGCCACCAAGCGAAACCCTGGCAAACACACCAGTGGCCACCAGGTGAAACTTCGGCAAACGCACCCAGGGCACAGGGCACCCACGAGGCGCCAACGCGCGGCCATGGGCGGCAACGTGGTGAACCCACGGTGGACCCAACCAATTTCCTCCTGGAGCCCAAATGAAAACCACTGAGTGTAAGCACTAGGTGAATGTAGAATGTATCAAGAACGTGCACCAAGAGCACACAGCAATAGCAGGCACCAAGTCATCTGGCACGGTCCTCTTCACCCCTCGTTTCTCCCTTGGCCAACAGATAGCACATGGTTGCGGGTTGGTGCAACCATATGGCGCGATCTATGCACTGAAGTCGAAGTCGTGCGGTCGACTCGGTGCAAGCGTCTGTGGTGCAAACTGCGCGGTGCAGTGCAAACTGGTGCGATCTGTGTGGTGCATCCGACGTGGTGCAGCCACCGTGCGTGGTGAAGGCGGCACCAGCCCAGCGCACGGGGCGCCAACGGGGCGCCCACGCGCGGCCTCGGGCGGCTACCGGGTGAAGCCTCGGCAAACCCACCCAGCGTACGGGTCGCCCGCGAGGTGCCCATGGGCGGCAACGCGTCGGATCCTCGGCAGACCAACCCGATTGTTTTAGGTGAGACGCCGGAACACCTCGTGCAAGCACTGTTTGCGATTGGCGGGTGGTTTCCGAGCTTTCGGGCCTCCTGGAGGACGTCTTGGAGGTCTCTTGGGCCGTCTTGGAGGCCTCTGGCGGGCCTTTTGGGCAGTCTAGGGCCATCTTCAGGCCATCTGGGGCCTTCTTGGGTGCATCTTGGGGCCATCTTCGCCGTCTCCGAGACCTTCTTAGCCGTCTTGGAGGGATCTTGGAGGCCATCTTGCCCGTCTTGGAGGCCATCTTGGGCGTCTTGGGGGCCATCTTGGGCCGTCTTGGCGTCTTGTTTGGTCCCTCGTGGGGGCCTCTTGGGCTGTCATGGGGCTATCTTGGAGGCCTCTTGGGGACTCTTGGGACGATGTTGGGGGTCTCTTGGGCCGTCGGTGAGCTGAAAAGAAGAAACTGGCAACATCCTTCAAAAACCATAGGGGAAATCAATGATGTTGGCCCTGTCGGGCCTTCCTGGAGGACGTCTTGGAGGGCTCTTGGGCCGTCTTGGAGGCCTCTTGCGGCCCTACAGGGCCGTCTTAGGCCATCTTGAGGCAATCTTGGGCCGTCTTGGGCCATGTTCGCCGTTTTGGAGGCCTTCTTTGGGGCCTCTTGAGCCGTCTTGGGGCCTTCACCATCTTGGCCATCTTGGAGGCCATCTTGGAGCCGTCTGGAGGCGAACAACCCTTTGCAGCCACCGGTTATGCACTTTTCTGGGAGGCCGGCGGGACGGGCCGAAGCCCCAGGGGGAGTTCTTTTGGAAAAAGAAGCAAAACCGAAAGGGTCTGGCACGCCGGGCACCCCTGTGGCAAGCTAACAGGGGGCGGCGGATTCTTGAGCCCAGCTGGTCGTTAACAAAGACGCCTACGGCGAATCACCGCCGCCCCCTGCCCCTTTGGAAGCGCCTCTTTGGCCGACAGCTGGGCCAGAGCTTGGCCAAGCTATCGGGCCAGTTGTTCCCCGAGTCGGTTTGGAAAGACTTCGTGGAACGCGTGGGGGAGCAAGAAGAGGAGGAGGGGGAGTATGATGAAAAAAAAAAGGAGGAGGAGGAGGCCTCTTGGGCGCCTCTTGGGGCACTCTTAGGGCCTCGTGGGAGCTTCCTGGGGACCTCTTGGGAGGTTTTGGGGGGCCTTTGGGGGCTTCTTGGGGGCCTCTTTGGCCGTCTTAGGGCGTTCCTGGCTTGTCTGACGCCGTCGGAAGCCGTCTTGGTCGCCTGTCTGGGTCGTCTTGGGGCCCTCTTGGGGCATATCAGGGGTTCTTTGAGGGCATCTTGGGCGTCTTTGAGGCCTCTTGGGCCGTTTGGGGGCCCTCTTGGTGCTGTCTTGGGAGCCTTTTGGGCCGTCATGGAGCCATCGTGAGGCCTCTTGGGCGATCTTGAGGGCCTCTTGCGCCGTCTTGAGCCGTCGGAATGCCGAGAAGAAGAAAATTCCTATATCTGTCAACATCCTAGGGACAATCAATGATTTTGACCTCTTTGCGCCCTCCTGGAAGACCTCCTGGACCGTCTCGGAGGCCTCTTGGGGGCCTCTTGGGCCGTCTTGGGCCATCTTGAGGCCAGCTTAGGCCGTCTTCGGTCCGTCTCAGGCCATCTTGGAGTCATTTTCAGGCAATCTGAGCCGTTTTGGACGCCATCTTGGCCGTCTTGGAGGCCTCTTCGGGCCCTCTTGGGGCCGTCTTGGGGGCCTTTTTGGCCCTCATGGGGCCATCTTGGAGGCCTCGTGGACGAGCTTGGGGCGATCTTGAGGGCCTCCTGGGCCGTCTTGAGCCATCGGAATGCTGAGAAGAAGCAAATGCCAAAATCCTTCAAAACCCAACGGAAAGTCAACGATGTTGGCCTGTTTGGGCCCTCCTGGAGGACCTCTTGGGGGCCTCTTCGGCCGTCTTGGAGGCTTCTTGGGCGAACTTGGACGTATCTGGGACCCTCTTGGGCCGTCTGGGAGGCCGTCTTGGGCCATCTTGGGCGAGCTTGAGGGCCTTCTTGGCCGTCTTGGAGGCCATCTTGAGCCGTCTTGGAGAATTTGTTCCGAACGTCGAGAGGTCGTCTGCGGGCCTGGAGGTCCTTCCCGGCACCCGGGCGGGACGGGCCGAAGCCCCTGGGGGAGTTCTTTTGCAAAAGAACAAAAACCAAAGCCGAAATCGTCTAGAGCCCGTTCAGAAAACCTCCCGGCGATCACGGGCGTGACCGGCCCCGCCCCCCCCCCACCCCTTCACGTCTCGGCGGTCGTTTGGTGGCGACCGCGGACGTCCTGTGGCGCTCGCAGGCTATTGTGGTGTTCAGAGGCACGCTGTGGTATTCGCGAGGGGAAGCGGTTGCGTGCGTGCCGCGTGGTGCTCTCAGGGACGCAGTGTTGTTCTGTTTCTGAGAGGCATTGGTTCGTCGGTCGTAGCGCGGCGCTCGTAGCTGCCAGCGCTGTGGTGTATACAGGCACTGGAGCTCCTTCTCCTCCTCCTCTTCGTCCGGCCTTTCTGATTAGAGTTTATTTGTATCCGGTATCGATTCGTTGACTTTTTGGCCTCCGGGCACCCTGGGCCCTCCAGGAGCCTCCTTGAGGCCTGAAACGGAACGATTAGAGTTCCTTTTGTATCCGGTATCGGTTCGTTGATTTTTTGGCCTCCGGGCGCCCTGGGCCTTTCTGGGTCCTTTGTTCACCACGCTGAATAACCGCTGCAAACGCGATGCCGGACATGATGGTCCGACAGAACGCCTGGGGATTCAGGTTCCCA
>CAUYUJ010020749.1:79139-161639 GCA_963575745.1 Prorocentrum cordatum | reverse complement strand
GAAAACCGACACCGACGTTTACGCGTTCAGTCTTGGTCATTCAGACCTCCCCTTCTCTCCCTGCCTGCCTCGAAGCACCGGGAGTGAGCAGTGAGCAGTGAGCCTCCTTCTCCCCTCTTGCACTACGGTTCCATGGCTCGCATGCATCTTCCCTTCGCCTCGAACGGTGTGCCCCCTGCATCCATCGTGGGCGGGAAACATAGCCGTATCCACGCGGGCCCGGCCCTTGGGCCGCGACTCGGTAGATACGGAGCGTTTTTTTGTGGATGCGCCGCGCGGAACGTATCCACTCCAGGCGTATCCCTTGGATCGCGCGCCCGAATCCAGACCGCGAGGGCGTGGATCGCGATGCGATCGCCGCTCGGGAATCCCTGCTCTCACGCCTGGACATCATCCCCAGCTCCCCTGCTGCAGCTGCTGTCGCCGCCGATCCGACTCCTCACCGAAGCGCCCTGCTGGCCCCTCTGGAGGGGGGAGGGGCAGGGCGCTTTCTTGGATCGGCGCTCGACTCCCTTTCTGGCGCGCGGAGCGCGCCAGAGGCGGCGCTGGAGGCGCCGCCAGGGGACTCCAGCGCCGATCCAAGAGACCCGCGCGGACCTCCGAACGTTGATGTGTACTATGTCACTGTTTGTTTCGAGAGTTTCCTTGATTTTTCTTCGATTCTTCCTGACCTCTGGGAGGCCACTCGGAGGCCTCTTCGGGGCCCCCCTCTGGCCTTGTGGGGCGTCTGCGGGCCGTCTTGGGGCGGTCTTGTGCCACCTGGCCCCTTTGGAGGCCGCGTTGACTCTCTGAGGCCGTTCCCCGCTTGCTCCTCGTGTCCTCTCGGCTGCCTGGGCTCCCTCGGCCTCCCGTGCCCGTGGCCCTGCGCCCCGGGGCCCTGGGCCGGGGCTCCCGGGTGCCTCCCGCCCTCCCCTGGCATTGCGTTCGCAGACGGCGGCGCGCGGCGCGGCGCTCTCGCGCCGCCCCATCCGCACGGCGGCCCCACGGCAGGGTCGAGGACAGGGGGCCGAGGAGGACAGGAGGTACCCATGCCGCTGCCCTTCTCTCCGTTGTGTGCCCATGTGGGGACCTCCTGGGAGGCCCTCGGTGCGCCACGGTTGGGTTCCCCCCGGAGTTCTGGTCAGAGCGCACCCCAGGAGAGGTCCGGAGAGTAGCCGTATCGGTACCTGATGGGCCCCTTGACAGGGCGGACGAACAAAAAACCTTTAGAGTTCCGAGGTTCCCCAAGCAGTGTGTGCACCTGGGATTTCTTGTTTGCGTTCTAGGGTAACTGGGTCCCGGTGGCGGTGCGGCCGGCTCGTCGCCGCCAGCCGCCGCCCGTCGCCGCTGGGCCCCAGTTGTGGTCCGGCCGACCCGTCGCCGCCTGATGCTGCCGTCCGTCGCCACCGCTTGCACTCGTCCGGGGCTGGTCTGGTCGGCTCGTCGCCGCCCGTTGCTGCCGTCCGTCGCCGCCACTCGCACCCGACCGCTCGCACTCGTCCACTCGCACAGCACAGCACAGCCAAGCATCGCATAGCTTTGCACTGCGTTGCGTTGCTTCGCACTGCTCTGCGTTGCTTTGTATCGTGCATTGCGTTGCAGTGCGTTCCGTGTTTGCTTTGCAGTGTCTTGTATTGTTTGGTTGTGTTTTGCATTGTTTTTGCATTGTTTTGCAGTGCTAACAATGCTTTGCAATGCGTTGCGGCTATTTTTATTATTTAGCATTGCCCTGCCTTCATTTGCAGTGCTTTTCGTTGCGTTGCAGTGTTTTTGCATTGTTTTGTATTGGTTTGTGTTTATTTGCAGTGGTTTGGCTGTGTTTTGCATTGCTTTGCAGGGCTTTACGTTGCTTTGCGTAGCATAGATTGCATCACATGGACTGCACCACAGATTGCGCCACATTGAGTGCACCACCTACGTTGCACCGTATTGATTGCAAGAGCATCACTGTTTGGGGTCCACGCTGGCTAACAATTCTCTTACTTGTTCGTCGGTTCTTGGCGCTTTTCCACCCTCGGGCTACGTTCCAGCGGCTGCGTCCCGCCGAGGTCGTTTCAGCAGTGCCCGGATCGTTCCGAGCGGCCGCTGGAGATCCGAGATCTGACCCGAAAACCAGGGGTGGTGGATAGGCTCAGGGGTGGATGCATCGACCCCCGATCGCACATGCATCGCCGATATGGAGCCTGCTAGCCCACTCCACCTGGGATCGCGCGGATTCGTTCTGGGGTGCATATTGGCGATGTTACCGCCGATTCAGTGTCGATGTCACCCCCCCCTGAGCCAGTTCTTTTCTAATGCGATGATGATTGAGAAATTTCCCAGGGTGTTCACTCGGCGGCGCCCAGGATGATGATTAGAAACACGGGCCCCCGGCCGGGAAACTATTTTGTAATCGTCCCCCCCCCCCCCCGCCCTCCTCGGGCACGCGCCTGGGCGGTCGACGGGCCAAACGGAGCCGAAGCGAAGCGGAAGCCGAGGATTCGGAAACTATTTTGTTCATCGTTCTCCCCACTGCATTTTACTATTTTGCTAATCGTCATCTCGCACCATCGTTGCCCATCAGGCGACGGCGGTGGCGACCGCGATCGCGACGACGACGGCAAGCCTGCCCATCCGCTCTGCCCCTCCCGCCTCGCGACCCCCCCCCTCCACTCTCTCCGGCACTGCTCGCGCGAGGGGGCCCCGATCCTCCCACCCGCCTGTTCTATCTCTCCGTTGGGAGCCCCTCTGCGGCAGCGCCGTGCGTGCCGCTTCCCGCCAGCACTGCAGGCAGGTCAGGTAGGAGGAGGTGGCAGGTGGAGGAGGAAGAG
This sequence comes from Prorocentrum cordatum, assembly GCA_963575745.1. NCBI lineage: Eukaryota > Dinophyceae > Prorocentrales > Prorocentraceae > Prorocentrum > Prorocentrum cordatum. The sequence goes on along the minus strand of CAUYUJ010020749.1, from coordinate 158,850 downwards.
GAGGAGGAGGAGGAGGAGGAGGAAGAAGAGGGGAGGAGGCTGAGAGGGAGGAGGGGAAGGAGGGGGAGGGGAGGAGGAGGAGGATGAAGAGAGGTGCAGGAGGATGTGTAGGAGGAGTCGGGGGAGGAGGAGGAGGCAGAGAAGGAGGAGGAGGAGGAGGAATGGAAGGGGAATGATGAGGATGATTATGATAATGAGGAGGAGGAGGAGGATGGTGATGATGATGCGGATGAGGAGGAGGAGGAGGAGGAGGATGATGCGGATGAGGATGAGGATGAGGATGAGGATGAGGATGAGGATGCGGATGAGGTGGCGATGATGATGATTACGATGATGATACTGATGATGATGATGATGATGAGGATGAGGATGAGGATGAGGATGAGGATGAGGATGAGGATGAGGATGAGGATGAGAATGATGATCATGATGATGGTGATGATGATGATGATACAGATGATGATGCTGATGATGATGCTGCTGATGATGATGATGATGAGGATGAGGATGATGATGATGAGGATGATGATGAGGATGAGGATGAGTATGAGGATGAGGATGAGGATTAGGATGAGGATGATGATGATGAGGATGAGGATGAGGATGAGGACGAGGATGAGGATGATGATGATTATGATGATGATGATGATGATAATGATGATGATGATCAGGATGATGATGATGAAGATTATGATGATGCTGAAGATTATGATGATGATGATGATGATGATGATGAGGTGGTGGTGGTGGTGATGATGATGATGCTGATGATGCTGATGATGCTGATGATGCTGATGATGCTGATGATGATGATGAAGATGATGATGATGCTGATGATGATGATGATGATGATGATGATGATGGTGGTGGTGGTGGTGATGATGATGATGATGATGAGGATGATGATGATGATGATGATGATGATGATGAGATGCTGATGATGATGGTGATGGTGATGGTGATGGTGATGATGATGATGATGATGATGCTGATGATGATGATGATGCTGATGATGATGATGATGATGATGCTGATGATGATGATGATGATGATGATGATGATGATGATGATGATGATGATGATGATGATGATGATGATGATGATGATGATGATGACGAGGAGGAGGAGGAGGAGGAGGAGGAGGAGGAGGAGGAGGGGAGGCAACAGTGGGAGGGAAAGGGGAAGGGGAATGAGGAGGTAGGTTATGCGAGGAGAGGGACAACACGGAAGCACCCCTGCAGGAGTCGTGTCAGCACGCATTGCGTGGAGGCAGTTTCAAGTCGCCAGTGTGCATGCATGATGTGTGGACTAGTCCCGATTGCCCCGAGGATGAAGGTGGGGAGATGGGGAAGATCTCCAGTGGGGAGATCCCGCGCAGACGGGCGACTGCTGGGGGAGCTGTGGTCTTTACCCCCCCCCCCCCCCCCTGCGGCCCCCAGAGGCTTCGACACCCCTCCCGAGAGATCGTCGACACGTTGGGCTCCTCCAGGGAGGTGAGCAGCGAAACTCCCCCAGTTGGCCCTGGCTAGCCACACGGAGGGGGCGGCCAGACAACACCGTGCCCTCCCCGATGTTGTCCCTCTCCTCCGCCCACTGCTGCTTCCCCTGCCCGAAAGTGACTGTCCCCTTCCTTCGCTCCTTCGCATCCCCGTCCCGCCCTGCGCCTCTCCATCCCCCTCCTGCCCCCCCCTCTGCCTCTTCCCCATGCCATTTAACTCGACCCCCTGGCGATTCGACGCATCAGCGATGTTGGATGTACGGTTATCCTCCTTAACGTTCTCTTTTCCCTCTTCATCATCCTTCTTTTTTTTCCTCCACCTCCTGTTCATATCCTATTCCACTCCCACCTGGTGTGACAGCACGGGGCGGCAATGCATTGCCAGCTGTGGCTTTAGCAGCAACGCCCTTCGCCCCTTTCCAGCCCCCCCTCCCCCCTCCTACATCTCCATCGGATTCGTCTCCCGGTTGTTTTTTCATCTCTCTTTTCCCCTTTTCTTCTTCCCTCCCCTCCTCCTCCCCCTCCTCCTCCTCCTTTCCCCCCTCCTCCTCATTCTCCTCCGTTCTCCCAATCCATCCTTGCTGCTCCCCCGTTTCCCGCCTCCATCCCGACCCCAGCATCCTCGTCCTCACCTCCCCCTCGCAGCTCTATCCCGTCCCCTCCCCATGCTAGCCTACCGTCTCCTCATCCCCCTTGCCGTTCCCTCCATTCCTTTCCCTTACGAGTGTAAATCCTCCCTGTCGCACCCCGAAGCCAGTCGGAAGGGCGGGCCGGGCATTTCGCTTCAGACGTCCGTACCATGTATGATCCTGAAGCTTAAATTGGCAATAGTTTCACGGATGGAGGGCGGGCGGTGTTCAACATGTAGTTCTCGTTTTAGCGTCGCGCACATTCGTTCTAACATTTGCAAGAGTTTCGCGGATTGAGGGCAGATCGTTTTCAACATGTGGTTTTCGTTTTCGCGCCGTGCGCACTCGTTTTACACATTTGCAAGAGTTTCGTGGATTGAGGGCGTGCCGTTTTCAAAGTGTGGTTCTCGCTTTTGCGCCGCGCACATCCGTTGTACATAATTGGAAGAGGTTCACGGATTCAGGGCGGGTCCACAGTCAGATTGATTATTGGCGTTGGCACGCGTCAGGATTTTGAAACGGGATTCTCCCAACGGAGCATTCCCCTCAGTGGAAAGGGAGTTTGGAGGGATGGTTTATCCAACATCGTTGATGAGTCTTGGGTTTCAACTGGTCCTTCCTCTTCCTCTTCTCACTCCTCCTCCCTCCTTGACTCTGGCGGCGGTGGAGCGTCGCGGTGGTCTACCTGCTGGGGTCTACTTGTCTGGGCCCGAGCAACCTCTTGCCATGTTGCGGTGTTGATCGAATCCGCTCAGCTCCTCCTCCCTCCTTCTGCTCAGCCCTGCTCCACGTCCGCCTCCCCCTATCCTCTTCCTTGCCACTCCTCCGCCGCGCCAGGAGCTCGGCCTGGACAGCCTCTCCCAGGGCGACAGCGGCGACAGGTGCCCCACCCCAAGAGGGGGGAGCCTCCATCGAGGGAAGGGGGGGCGGGGGGCACACTGTTTAGTCGGGTATGTCCCTCTACAGGAGGAATGTTCAATAATAGTAAGAGGATGGTATGGTGACGATGTTTCGTGTTTTTGTGATTCTGTTTGGATCTTTTTTGATTAGTTCTAATTTGTCGTTCACTTTTAGAGTCCGCCTATAAAAGGACATCCCCGACCTAAGCATACCTTGAGGAGGTGCACGCATAGAATTTTGGCGCGCAGATTAGCGACTGGCCCCACTTCCATGCGACATCGACGCGCTCCGTCGCCACATCAGGCGGCACTGGCTTCATGTTTCTCAGGTAACTTCCCGGACCCATGACTATGTAATCTATGTTAGGGTGTGCCTGAATACTCCTCCAGACCCAGCGGCGGATGCCCCCAACACTGGGGCCGCGCATCACGAAACCAGATGCCTTCCGTCAGTGTGCCTCGGGGTTCTTCGCTCCGCGCGCTGCGCGGTGACCTCCCGCGGCCGCTGAAGAGGCTGCCAGGGTGCCCCCATGAGCGAAACACACATCCGCATCTGTGGCCTCCCGGGCCGGGCTCGTGGGCCGCGAACCCGCAGATGCGATGCGTTTTTTGCTGATGCCGTGCGCGGAACGTATCCGTGAGACAGCGTATCCGCGGGATCGCGCCTCGGAGTCCAACCCGCGAGGGCGTGGATATGGATACGCTCGCTGCTCGCGAAAGACGACCATGATGGCCTGAGGCCGCCTCTGGGAGGGCCAGGATGGCCCGAGATAGCCTGGAAGTCTCCCCAATACGTTCCCAATGCCGCTCTAGCAAGTCCCAGAGAGACCCCCAAGAGGCCCAAGAGTCAAGACACCGTCGTTAACCATACCTCGCTGATATACTTTGCTGTTCTGGCCACTGAACGCCCACGACGGCCGAAGAGTCCAAGATCGCCCCGAGACGGCCCCAAGACGGCCCAAGAGGGCACCATGACGGCTCAAGAGTGCTCCAAGGCGTGCCCCAACAATGCACAAGAGAGCCCTACGATGAGTCAAGATGACTTCAAGAGGCCCTCCAAAGCCTTCCAAATAGGAACCAGGTCGTTGAGGGAAATTGCCATTGGCCGCGAGGCGGCCCATGGATGCGTCAAAAGGCCTTCCAGAAGCCCAGTGGGAGTTTCAAGAGACCTCTCCCTCCAGGGCCCCCCAAATAGACCACACGAGGCATATAAAGGGCTCCGTCTCGACAGTAAATCCACTCCGAGCCGCCACAATGCAGATGTTGGGAACGGTTTCGGTTCCGATGTTGTTAAGTGCACGTCGTCTTTGCCAAAGACGACCGTCACCCAGACAGGTGTTCGAGGGGAGAGTTCCGGGTGGAGTTCGGGGTGGAGGGAGATCCCCAGCCCCTGGGCCATCCGGCATGGCCTCCAAAGTGTGGAGGCCATGCCACGAATTCGGCCAGCTGCATACACCCATGCCAGATCCATCCGCATCGGCATTGCCGAGCTTGTCATCTGCACACATTTGTACGCACGCGCTCACGCGCGCAGATCATCTCGACATGTAGAGTCCCAGAAAAGTGCATGACCTATTACACATCGATGTTTTACGCTCTGAGCGGGAAACCTTATCTGGTTAATGGTGACGAATTACGGGCTACTTTGCGTAGTTATTTTTGGGAGCACGCCGACGCTTTCAGGGACGACCTTCAGGGTGCACAGCCGCCCAACGGCAGCCTGGCCTCACGTCACGATTGCCGCTTGTTTTTTGTTTAATCAGTGCTCGATCGAGAGGGGGGTATTGCGGCGCGGGGGTACAGTCAAAACGCTGGAATAAGAAATAGTTCGAGTTCGGAAAGGGGTTCGCTGTTCATTAGGGCCCACTATGGTTGGTCCTCTAGCGCTCTTCGTGCACCATGCGCTTCTGAGTCCCAAAGTGGCTTCGTTCTTAGTTTCTAGTGTTTCCTCATGGTAGTAGCTTGAATGTATTGCGGCGTGGGGTGGGGGGGAAGGATGAACCGAAAGCTTTCTGGAGGGGAAAGGACGGCATGCGGAAGTGAGGATTACTCGCGGCACGTGCTTTACTCGTGGGACAGAACGTTGTAAACCTAAAGTGTCCGAGGTCCGAGATGGTTTTTTGAATTTGCGCGGAACCGCCATCCCGGGCGCGCGGAGCGGCCCAGGGGCGGCGCTGGAGGCGGCGTTCAAACGAACGGAGTTGCGAACGTTCATGTTTACGCAGTTTTTTCTTCCACGATCTGCAGTCTCGAATTGATCGAACGAGTTGCCTCTCGACCGGAGTCGGTCCAGACCCCGTCGTGGACGTTGGGAGGGACTCCTCAAAGAGTCTGTTGGTGGTGCAGAAAGATTTGATATGGCGCCGGCCGTGTGCAAGGGATCTGGCTGAGGAGGTTTCGACGTATTCTGTGAGCTTCAAGGGGTTGAGCCAGGCATTTGAATTCGAAGAACTAATAACGGCATAAATATACTTTGTGAGTTCCGCGCGGATTTCCTGGATCGGCGATGGGCACCCCTGGCGGCGCTTCCGGCGCCGCCCGGGGCGCGCTCCGCGCGCCAGGGAGAAGGGTCCAGCGCTGATTCAAGAGATCCGCGCGGAGCTCAAAAAGTGTACGGCTTATGCCGTTTGTTCCCTTGTAAAATTAAAGCGCTAGGGGGAAACCATATTGGTTTCCCGTGCGCCGGATTGCACGACCATGGCTGCCCGAAGAAGCGAGCATAATTAATTTGAGGGTTCGGGCAGCCTTTGACGATTGCGATCGAGGCCTTGGGGACGTCAGTACCCAGCTGGACTGGGTGGGAGGTTGCCATACGGAGGGAGGGAGGAAGGGAGTGTCGGCCACGTTGGTTTCCAGCCGCGGTCTCAGCCGCGGAACCCCAAGCAACCCGTTGTTCTCATTCGGCCGCGATCGTCTTACCCGTGCCGATGTCACTTTGCAATCCCCTCCCATTTCCCGATGTTGTCGTTGCATTGCGCTCTTGGCATCGTGGACTGACAATCGTCGGCGTTCGCGAACGGATTCGACCTGCTGTCTTTCATTCGGACGCATAATATCGAGCCAGTGTGAGTGCTCAACCGGACCATGCTGTGGGCCATCAGTGTTCCTTGAATGACGTTCGTCAAGCCTGTCTTGGGGCGATGAAGACGGGCAGGTTTGTCACCGTGGAGCACTTGCGTGTTTTCCGGAAGAAAGTTCGCCACCAGCTCGAGGATTGCGAGGGGGGTGAGGGCAAACGCAGTAATTGGAAGTCGTAAAGGGCGGTGAGACTAAGCAGTGCCATGTTCGATGATGATCACCTCAGTGTGTTGAGGCGTGAATTGGGTGGAGGGTGGTAGATACCGATGTATGGTGACATCTCGGGTTGCTTGATGAGGATTCCTCCAACAGGTGATCATCTCGGGCTCTCTCTTTCTCTCTATTTCCACTTTTGCTCCGTAATATACGTGTATGGGGCCGTGCAGCTGTGCAACTAGCGCGAGCAGGGGGGAATTCAGGCTGTCCCCTGGCCACGGCCCCTTTCTGTGAGACAAGATGGGGATGGGTATGGCAGGTGGTCGGCTTGGCTCCGTCCGTTCAAAGTCTTTGAATGGAAACTACCAGTTCAGAAAATGGTAAGGTGAGCTCACGGTAACTGCGGGGACCATTGGGCCCCGCACGCTGATTATGGCCGACAGCGGGGCTGAGGGAGGAGGGCAGATGAGGTGACGAGGCATCGTGCCCTGGTCGAGCAGAGGGGCAGTCAAACTGACCGCAGCAGCAGCGACGAAATGGCACGTCGGGAGTATGTACTATATGCTCTCGGTGGTGCGCTTGTCGGCTCAGCCTTGGCAGGAGTTGCGGTCAGGGGCCATCTGTGTGAGATTGAGCAGCGCTGCCAGCCTGATGTGCGGTTGCGCGTGGAGAAATTTGCAGGCGATTGCAAATCTGCCTGGGCCTCATCGTTGATCATTCTGCATAGCAGTCAAAGTTTTGCAACAAGGAACTTTGCCTTCTGAGCGAAGCCCCTTTTGCGGCCCAGCTGCGCCCAGTTGCATGAGGTGCGCCAGGGGAAAACCCGAATAACGACGAGGAGCAACGAGTCCATGTCGGAACCAACGTGAAGAGTGTTTTTAGGGTTCATTGTTGTATGTTGTGGGAAGTCGTAGGGTCATCGTATACAAACCTTACAATCAAATCTCGTGGACCAATCGTTGCCGAGGGGCGGGGCAATCATAATAGATCAGACTGGTGTTTTCAGTTGCACATGGCCGACGCAGCTGTCCCGTCAGCCACCCCCCATGAGAAGCTCGAATCTTCTTGCACAGCCGCGCTCTAGAGCCCAGAGCCATCTGTTGTCGCCGTCGCAGCCGTTTGGCGTCACCTTTCCTTGCCCCCCCCCCCTTGCCCGCCTCCCTGGCCACCTCCAGGCCCCCCTCTCTCCGTGCCCCACGCCCCCCTCCCCAAGCCTGGGGCCTCGGAAGTCCCAACCCTTCCCGGTCCATCGAGCGTCAGGGGGCCCTTTGGCAGACTGAAAAGCGAATAGACACTTTGGATCTGACGGGCGCAACCGCGCCGCCGCAAGCTTGAAGCCTTTACTTTTCGTGCGTCCTTCCCAAGGCCGCCTTGAGCCCTCATCGTCGTCTGGCCTCGTTAACCAACTAGGGACCCCGTGGCCTGGCCCCCGGCCATCCCTGGCCCAGAGGCCTCTACTCTTGTCGTCGCAGCTCGTCGTCGTGTGACCCAGCCTTCTCTCCTGATTGCCGTTCTGGCTGGCACTGGCCCTTGCCCGCCTCCCTGGCCCGCCCAGCCGGTCCCCGGGACTAAAGTTTAGTCGTCGTTGTTCGCCCCCCCGCCCCCCCCCCCCGGCCTCACACCCCGCGGCCCCGCCCAGCCCCCTGCATCCTTCCCCCCCCCCCTTGTCCCTTTGCCACCCTGGCCTGGAGCATCGGGGTCCTTTGCTGTCGTGGATCGCCGTTCGTCGTCGTCGCCCTGGCCATATCATATCTCGGACCGCCCGGATTTCCTGGCCCCTGCCCGGCTTCCTGGCCCCTGTCTGGCCCTCCTGCCCTCCCCCCGTCCGGCCCGGCCCCCCGACACGGAGCCCTTCATTTTCGTGGCCCTCTCCCTCGTCATCTCGGCGTTCTCTGACCTCCTCGTCCTGGCCGTTCCGCCCCCCCCCCCAGAGCCCAACACTTCCAGCACCCTGACTGATTTCCTGCGTCCTGGCCGCCCCCACTACCCCCTGGAGCCCCACACTTCCAGCCCAGCAGCCTGACACGGAATACTTTCTGTTCTTCGTTGTGGTTCGTCGCCGCCCACCTCCCTGGCCACCTCGCACCTCCCTGACCACCTGGCCCTTGCCCCCCTCCTCTCCTTCCGGCCTGGCCCCTCGCACACATGTTTGTGGTGGTGATAGCGCTCGTGCTCGTGCTCGTCATCATCGTCGTCGTCGTTCATCGTCGTCGTTGTCGTCGTTCATCGTCGTTCATCATCGTCCGCCTCCCTGGCCATCTCGGAGCTCCTTGATCTGGCCCCTGGCCCCCACGCTTATTCTGTCCACAGCCACTACCTGGTGCAAGGGCCAGGGCACGCGTGTCACTTGCTGTCCTGAACTAGGGGCCACACAAAACAGTCCCATGTCAGATTGCAATATTTCGGCGGTTGAAGTTGGCCCAATAATGTTTTCATTGGCGTGGGCCTTAGCTGGGAATACTGGTATGGCGACGCTTTCATGCCAGTCGTTCCCCCACCGATTGATCAGAGGACGGAGAAGCAGCAGCACAACCACCAGCGGGGCCAATCCCAGCGAGGAAGTTTACGATGCCCCCCGAGCTGGATGTCGGAGAGGTCTTGAGTGGTGGCGGTGGCGTCGTATTCCCTGGGCATCTAGGCTCCAGGCTTCTCACATGGGGTCCGAGCAGGATAGGGGGCGGATGATCGTGGCGCATCGCCGATGCAATGGGGATGCGGATAGATGCGGGGCTCGATGCTCTCTACGCCCAGGACGCCAGTGCATCGCCGACGTCGCCGATGCTTCGACGACGCCTTGGCGATGCGGCGCGGTCCTCCGACATCGACTCGGACCTCATTTGGGAGGCCTCTATACGGTCAGGAGCTTGAGCTTAGCGTGGCGCCCCGCTGGTTCTAGCCCACTACGCTTCGGCTCGATACGCCAACCACTTCCCAACCCCCAGGCGTCAACGTACAGAGCCCTTCCCAGCCTCTCGCCCCGCGAAGCGGAGCGACACGCGATCCGCTGGCAGGGCATAGCGTGTCGCCGGAGCCGCTGCCGTGACACGCCATGCAGACGTTCCTGGTCGTACTTAGGCGGTGTATCGATCTGGCGGTTGCCTCCATGCCGGCCGCTCCTCCCTCGTCCCTGCTCAAAGCGGAGCCGGGAGGCCCTCCCGGCTGGGGCCTCGAGGGATTTCTCGCCCACGCTCTCCGCCGTGCAGCGGAAGGCCCCGGCGCTCGGCCTTGTCCGGAAGGAGGAGGAGGAGGACAGTATTGCCCGTATGCACGCGTAGTTCGTCTTTCTTGTGCGGTGTCCTCCCTCTGTTATGATTATGGTTGTGGTTTCTCCTCCTGTCCCTCACGGCTGCTTGCGAAGTTATTCTGCCATCCAGTGGGATTATCTTCTTGTACTTGGGCCTCCCTGCATCTCTGCCATCCGCATCTGTTTGCAAAAAAGGGTGTTCCCATTGTGCCTAAGTCGGTGATGTTCTTGACTCTCGACGCGCGAATGCGACAATCACATATCATCATAGTTTGTCTAACGTCAGAAAGAAAGAGGAGGATCCTCAAACGCATGAACGATCAAGTTGCATCACCGATGTTGCAAGAACGATGTTGCAATTATTCGTCGGTCCCCACAAGAGTCTGTTTCTATGGCAGGAAGTGCCCCATTGAAAGGTAACCGTTTGCGAGTCTTCATTCTTGCCAAAACACCTTCCCTGGGCCTTCAACGCCCCAAATCAAGGTGGCAATCCTACATCGCACCAGAACGCCGTTCCTGGGACGTCGACACCGCGAATCAATACGGCATTTGTGTCCCGAGAGTCCTGAACCGTGGCAGAGCACCATTCCTGGGATTGCTAGCTCTATGAACCCTTGAAACCGTTGCAACTTTTCAAGGCCACCTCAAAGCTAGAGCCACATGTTGGAAACCAGTCGCCCTTCACCCTTGAAATTGTTGCAGGCTTCAAGCTTCAGGATCACACCTGGTGAGGAAGTATCAACGACACGCGAGGCACCGCCTACAAACACGTCTGGAGGTGCGACAGTGATGAATTACTTATGTGGAAAGGGGTGGGAAGGGCGTGGAGGAGGAGGGGAAGCAGCCCGCCTTGTCGCGACGTGGCCGGGCTTCAAGTCCATGGCATCCGCACTTGCAGCCGACAGCGAACAGATCCGCGGCGGCCTTCGATGGGGCGCAGGCGCGCACATCGTTATGGCACACGTTCGAGGAGGAGGAGGACCAGGATGAGGAGACGAGTTGGGGCAGCAGAGGGTTTGAGCAGGATCAGAGGGGGAGAAGGGGGAACTATGAACGAGGCGCGGAACGGGAACGCGGGGTGAGGATGAGGAGGAGAAGGATCCGTGGGAGGAGGAGGAGGAGGAGGAGGAGGAGGAGGAGGAGGAGAGATGATGAGGAGGATGAGAACAACACAAAACATGAGCAGGAGTTGGGGGACGAAGACGGGGACTCGGAAGGGTGGGGGGGGGAATGAAAAGTATGCTCCCTCGGCTCTGGCGGTGCTTGGGGGTGTGTTGCGGAGACTGCGCGCACGCGCTCGAGCAGCGGCGGACGGCTTTCCACTGGAGAGTCCGCAGAGCGCGAGGTCGCGGCGGCACCCCTTCGTCGGCGAGGCGTCGCCCTGCCAGTGACGTGGCCGCGGCGCTGCCGCCGTGCTGCGGCAGCCTGCGGTGGGCCTGGATGCCTTCGCGGCAGGTGCACCTGAGAGGCGACGTGGCCCTACAACGCAGAGGCCTCAACGCAGCACATGCCTTTGTCGAGATGTCCGCCAAAACGCCGCCCGTGCAGCAACTTGACGAGCCCGCGGAATTGTGACATTCCTTTTGAAGCTGCATGCGAGGAGCGACCTGGCCCTGTGCGCCCGTGTGTGCAGCGTCGGCGGCCGAGCTTCGCGCTGCGGCGAGAGGGCCCCGCTTTGGCGCGTAGACCAGCCCTGACAGGAGTTGGCGCGCATGCAAGAGGCTTCAGCCAAGCGGGTCAGGGTGGTCAGTTTTCGAAGCGAGGTTCTGCGCGGGAAAAGCGTCCGTTCAGGCATCCCACGCGCCGCCTGGTGGACCGACGCAGTGGTGTGACAGCGCACTGGCTGCCGGCTGTTGTGCCGCGCGTCGGAGCTCACTCTGGCGCATTTGGATGCTGGGCGGAAGATTGACACAGCGTGGGCGACTCGTGGGTGCCTCGCTTTTGGAGGGCATGTAGAGGTTTCGCCTGGTGCCCGCGCATGAGCGCCTTGTGGGCGCCCCGGTAGCTTGCACCAGGTAGGTTCTCCTTTCGGAAAAAGAACGGACTCTTCTACCACCCCCTCCCCCGCGGGCTTATCGCCCCCCCAACCCCACCCTGGGACACTGCAAATCATATGCGATTCTGTCCCGCCGCTCATTTTCCATATGGATTTGTATGGAACAGGCAGGCCAGGCATCGCCCCCGCCCCCCCCCTCACTCGTCAAACAGTATAGTCCGCTGGCAAGCGTTCATTCCAAAACACATGTTTCAATATTCCCTGACAAAGATGGCACGATGCCAACACGCGTGCACTGACCACGCGGTGCATCCGCGTCGATCCAGCATGCGCCCAGTGAACGAATCCACACCAAGTAATGCTATGCGGGCCACGCGCGCGCCGCCACGCGCGCGTATCGGAATCAGTTCAAAACCACCGGTTTTCCAAGCACTGCAACTTCGAGCTCTTCAAAATCGTTTGAAACACCGATTAGGGTCAACCGAAGTTTCTTGGGTTCCCGCGCGCACATCTCCCCGCCATCACCCTCATCAGTACCACCGCGTTGCGTCGTAGTCCTCGACAGTCCCCGCCAATGCCGCCAGCATCACGCAAGCACCTTCATCACCGACCGATGGACATCATCATCGTCATCGGCGTTCGGACGTGAGCCAGCACTTAGCTATACTCCGAGTTGTTGTTCTTAGTTTTCTGTGATGTCGTTTCTTAGCTGGTTTCTTAGCTTTTCTTGATGTGATGTCGTTTTCTGTGTTTTCTTGTATTATGTTCAAGCTAGTTTCTTAGCCGCGGCTGTACAATCGCCCCTAGAACCGACACCGAAATCAGCATCGGGGCCGTTGTTTCCCTTGCCGCCGTTAGCGTCATTATCTCCACCACCATCATTACTATCATCTTCATCATCGTTGCCGCCGTGGTCGACGTCATCATGATACCGCGCCTGCCAGAGCCATCGACCAGCATTGATGCGCCCGCGCGCCAGAGCGACGTTTGACTCGTTGGGAAGCTGCCATCGGTAAGCGCCATCGCGGACGCATCGGCTATGCCAAACCAGCTGGCCAGTCTGCGCGTGAGCTTGCGGCCGTAAAGATGCGCCAGCCTAGGTCGAACTCACATCGCAATCACGGGTACCTGGGTTTTGTAAAACAAGTTGCGGGTGGGAAGGTGGGATGGATGCGCGAGCAGTGGGGTTGACAACCCGTGAGTTGGCAACAATTCATTGCGCCTCATAGCTTGCACAACACAGCTTGCATCCCATAGCTTGCGCCACATGTCTTGCACCACGGAGGTAGCACCACGTGCATTGAACGCCATATCGTGCACCACGTAGGCACAACATAGCTTGCACCACGCATTCTGGAGCACCTAGATTCTCCTTTCTGAAAAAAGAGAGGCTCTACCACCCTCCCCCCCCGGGGTTAAAACATCATTTTTTCGTAATGCAATTTACATATGATTCTGACCCAACGTCCATCATCCATGTGAGTTCATGTGATCCCAGCTAGGCTGGTATCGCCCCCCCCCCCCCCCCGCAATCAACTGCAAAAAATACTATGCGCGCACACTCTTTTACAAACAATCATACGCTTCCAAGAATCCCTTGCAACAATTGTGCGAAGTACACGCGCGTGCTGTCGCGCGCGCATGCCGAAATCATTCAAAAACTCATGGCTGGCTTCGGAAGGATTTCAAAATCGGATGCCCAACACAAACATATAAACACACATGGCTTCGCAACACGGATTTTCAAAAATAAAAAAAAAATCGTGCGCGTTTTTCCGAATCCTGGCGGAAACCATAGGTTTTCAACATTTCCAGAACAATTATCAAACGGGCTTCGCGAGCGCACATGTCGAAATCGTTCGAACGCCCTTGCGCGCGTGCCGTCGCGAGAATCCTTTGCAAAATATGTGACGAATTGCACGCGCGCACGTCGTCGCCCGCGCATGCCGAAATCCTTCAAAAACCGCTGGCTTCCTGACAATGTCAAAACCGAATGTCCAAACCACATATAGGAACACAAGGTTCCGCAACATCAGTTGTCAACCAAGCGTGCGCTCGCGTTCTTGCGATTTCTCGAGACAACCATGTTTTTTTTTCTGTTTCTTCCAAACTTGTTCATGGCATTCTGCCAAACGGGCCTCTCGCGCCGCATGCCGACATCATTCGCACGCCTTTGCGCGCGTGCTGGGGAAGGGGGGTGGGACGCGATCCGTTTCAAATAATACCGCGCGGGCCACTCTCGCGTCGGCCGCGCGCGCATGTCGAACTCAGCCCAAAACGTTCATCGCCGACGCGAGGGCGCCGTCATCGTCGCCGGCGTGATCAGCATCCGCGCCGTCACTGCCCGTGGTCGTCGCTGCCAGCATCGTCACCAACATCGCTACTATCATCACCATGTGTACCGTTGTCGACGTTGCCATGATACCGCGGCCGCCCAAGTCGCCGATTCGCATTGGTGTGCCCGCTGGGATGTGCCCAGCGGTCTGCGCCACCGCGGCTGCGTCGGTCGCGTTAAAGTGCATGCGCGCGCGTGCATGCGCGGGCTGTCGCGGCCGCAAAGATGCACCAGCCAGCGCCAATCACTCATCGCAATCGCCGCCGCATGGGGTTTGCAAACCAAGTTGCGGGCGGGTGGGAGGGATGTTTGCGCGGACAGTGGGGTGGGCAGCTTCAAGTTGAGCGCTGATGAATTGCACCACCTAGTTTGCACTAAACAGTATGGCTTCCACCCCACCAGAATATTCATCCTGCACCAGCTTGTTGTTTGAGGCCCACTTTGGCGAGCATGCGCATGACGCGAACGGCTTGGTGTTGGAGCTCCGCCCACTCTATGACACGCATCTATGGGTATGCAACTAGCAGCAACATTGGAAGGGACTGGTGGGAAGGGTCGGATGTCAGGTATGGCGAGAGCGCAATTAGCTTGTCCGCCACCGTTCCCCCTTGCCCCCGATCCAGTCTTCCTTCCAGTCATCCCTCCTTCGTCCTATTCCCCCGAACCCATGCCCCAGCCGACCCTGCTGGAGGTCCTCGTTTTTCTTCTCCTCTCATGCTCCTCCCATCCTCCTCGTCTTGTGGCTCGTCCTGTGGCCCTTCCTTTTCGACCCCCCTCCTGTTGCGCGTCCTCCCTCCCAATCCTCCCTCGTGCCCTATTCCTGCTATCTTCTCGCGCGCACGCCATCGCCATCCATGTTCCCTCCCTCCTTTTTCTTTTCATGCTTCTCCGCGCCGTCCTCAACCCCCACCTCCACCCCCACCTCCTGCTCCATCTCCGCCTCCTCCTCCCCCACCTCCTCCTCCTCCTCCTCCTCCTCCTCCTCCTCCTCCTCCTCTTCCTCCTCCTCCATCTCCGCCTCCTCCTCCTCCCGTCATTTCTTCCACTTTCGCCCGTAGGGAGGAGCAGGAGGAGCAAGGGGCGAACGGCGAACAGTCAGTTTTCGGCGGCTTCCCAAGGCCTCCAGCAGTCTATTCATGGCAAAGACTCCCTACTGCTTTCTTTCATTTTTTCGTTCTCTCTCTCTCTCTCTTTCTCTCTTTCCTTCCCTCTCCTCGCTCGGATCCTCGGTCCGCGACGGAGGCGGCAACGACGGCGACGGTGACGACGGCGGCGGGGCGGCGGCGACGAACACGCTGGCCACGGCGGCGGCGGCGCCTCCGACGGCGGCGGCGGCCGCGAGAGCTGTGCACCCCCCGTGGGGGGGCAGGCCGTGCACGAGATCGCGGCGGAGCTCGGGCTGAGCTCGGTGTCGAACGGCAGGGGCCCTCAGAGGCCGCGCGCCGCGGGCCCCCCTCGAGGGGAGGACCGCGGTCGTCGTCGTCGCCGCTGCTGCCATTGCAAATGCCTGGATGCGGCTCTGGGTGCTCTCGCCTCAGAGCTGGTGCCATGCTGTTTGAAACCAAGGCTCGCGCTCGAGCGGGGGGGTGATTCCAGGCGTGAGTCCGTGAAGGTCTGGTTACGGCGATGCTGGTTCCCGGTCCTTTTTTCTCCGCAATTCATTCCGAGGCGCTTTGGCCGGAGAGGCCCCACAATTCGGAAACGCCGCTCTCGCTCTAGACTTTCTCGCAAGTCATTCAAGTTTGTGAAGGCCCAGCTACGACGACAACGGCTCCCGCTTCTACACCCCCTCCCAACTTATTTAATCGCTTCGCTCATTCCGCCGGCCCGTATTGTGCCATCGCAGGCGTTTGCTTGCGCGTTCGTTGCCTCTTGGAGCCTCGGTGGGGCCGTTTGGGGCCTCTTGGCGCCTCTTTTTAGGCCTCTTGGAGAACTCGGGAGGCCTCCAGGGGGCCTCCTGAGCTCTCGTGACGGTCTCTTGGGGGGCTTTCGGCGGGCTCTTGGCGGTATTTGTTGGTCCTCTTGGGGCCTGGGGCCTGACGTTGTTGGTCCTCTTGGGGCCTCACGGGAGCTTATTGGGGCGTCTTGGGGGTGTCTTGGAGAGTCTCTTGGGGCCTCTTTCGGGGTCCTGGGCGCCTTCTGGGGCGGAGGGCTCGATTTTTCAGTTCTCGGTTCCCTTCTTGAGCCCCTCTTGGGCCCGTCTTGGGGCCTCTTGGTCCGCCTTGGGCAGCACTTGGGCCGTCTGGGGGGCGCTCTTGGGCCGCTCGGGGGCCGTCTTGGGAGCCTCGTGGGCCGTCTTGGAGCAGTCTTGAAGGCCTCTTGGGCCTCAAGTTTGTGAAGGCCCAGCTACGACGACAACGGCTCCCGCTTCTACACCCCCTCCCAACTTATTTCGAGACGCCCTGGACAACGCGCCTCCAAAACTCGGGAACGGCGCTCTCGCTCGAGATCTCCCCCAGTTCAGTCAAGTTGGTGGTGGCCCAGCTACGACGATAACGATTCCCGCTCGATACTTCCTTGCAATGTTACTCCAAGACGCCTTGGCCAGAGAGGCCCCCCCACCTCGGGAACGGCGCTGTCGCTCGCGATTTCCTCGCAAGTCTTTCAGGTAGGCGAATGCCCAGCTACGACAACGGCTCCCGCTCGATACGTCCTCGCAGCTTACTCCGAAACGCCTTGGCCAGAGAGGCCCTCCAAGTCGGAAGCGGCGCTCTCGGCCCAGCTTGCCGCGCAGTTCACCGAGGTTGGCGTGGGCTTGGCCTCGGCGACCACCGTGCTGGAGGCTTCTGCTGACTCCGTGGGCCAGTGGTGGCTCGGGCGCCCTGGCCTTCCAGGAATGGCCGCCCTCACGACGGCGGTGCTCCTGAAGACGACGGGCCCGAGGTATCTGCCGGCGCTGTGGGGCAGTCGGGGGCCGGGCGCCCAGGCCCTCGGAGAGTGGCGACCCTCACGACGATGGTCGTTCCCTGCGTCGGGCCAGCGGCCGTTTGCGGCCCTGCGCAGCATTCGCCGTGGCCCTCTTCACCCCAGCACACTCGGCAAAATTCTTCGCGCTTCGCTTATCCCCACGAGCCCACGAGCCCTCGGAAAAGAGACGACAAAGCGGGCAACCAGGGTGAACAGAGAGATCCCTGGAACAAGGGGGTTGCCATGGAGGGCCTCTTCGGGCATCCCTTGGGCCCGCGTGAGGGCGAGAGAAGGCGGAGGAGGAGAAAGAGAAGGAGGATGAGGAGGAGGAAGTCGACGACGACGACGACCACGATGGCGAGGAAGAGGAGAAACAAACAAATAATCGCGTGCGGTCGATAATACAGCCTACCCCCCCTTTCACCCCCTCTATTTTTATTATCCCCGTCCAACAGGATCGAATTGTGGAGAGGGGCGCGGAGCCCGAACTTTATAATCCACGGGGAAAGTTGCGAATCGAAGTTGCTATCATATGATGCTGACTAGCAACAACATCAAAAACGCTGAGCATGGCCATGGTGGTCTCATCATCATCGTCATCATCATCATCATCATCATCATCATCATCATCATCATCATCATCATCATCATCATAACTGACCTTCCCCGTGAAAAAATGTTCTTATCCCCGCCAGCACCCCGAAATTTATTTTCCCCGGGGTACTATTATCTCCCGCACTGGGTTAAAGACGATGAAGACAAGGACGAGGACAAGGACGAGGAGGAGGAGGAGAAGGAGGAGGAGGACAACGAGGACGAGGACAGAGCCCTCAAAATCGCCTCGAGGAGCACTCTTGGAGCTCTTGCGGGGGTTCTTGGGGTTCTCTTGATCTCTTTTGGGGAGTCTTGGAGCCTCTGGGGCCTTCGAAATGGCCCCTTGGGGCGCTCTTTGAGCGATCTTGGGCGCTCTTGGGGCCGTCTTGGGGGCCTCTTGGGCTCATCTTGGGGCTCTCTTGGACCATCTTGGGGCCATCATCAGGCCTCAAAGGCGCATCAGAAGTGAAATGGCGAGAAGGCACAACTCATTGGTTGTCCTTTCTGCTTTTGAAAGAGTGTGGCCTCTCGAGGGGGTCTTGAGGGGGCTCCGAGAGAACTTGGAGCCGTCTTACGGCCCTCGCCGGGCCTCTTGGAGGCTTGTCGGAAGCTATCTTGGACCACCTTCGGTTAGCTTGAGCCGCCTTAGAGGCCATCTTGGAGCATCAGAGGCCCTCTTGGAGACATCCTGGGCCATCTTGTGCGACATGATCGCGGCCCGCCCAACAACAATTCAGGGAAGGGAGAGAGAGAGAGGATACCCCTCCCCGAGTGGAAGGAAGCAGGTTCTTGGGAGAGGAAAGAAAGACATCGCTAGACCAACTTAGCCCAAAGGGCTGGTAGGATTCCGTTTGATTGTGGCGCGCGCAAATTTCTTGTTGGTGCCCCCCCTCTCCAATGTGGGTCATCGTGGACCTTCCGAGTCGCACCCCTCCAGACCTCGTTTCGCTCTGCTTCGACATTGAAGTTGCGCGTGGACCACTTTTGAGGTTCATTTTGTCCAGGGTTGTACTCGGGGTGCTCTTCCCTCTTCCTCATGCTCGTCCTCCTGCCTTTCCCCCCCACTTCTCGTAGACGCACTGTGTTTCCTCGTGATCTCGCTCCTCATGACCCAATCATTTCTGCGCAAGACGGAAGGGCGGGTCTGATGGAGATGATCATTGCGCATGGGGTGGTGACAGATTGCACGGAGAGCGGACGGCAATGGAGGGCAGCCAGCCTGAATCTTCCGCAGCCGCATTGGCTCAAGGAATGGTCCGGCTATATCCACCCCTTCCAAAAAGCCTTTCCTCGTGCCCCCCTATCTCTTCCCGATCAATGATAACCCTTGTGTTCATATCCTCTATCTCTCTCCGTCTCATCCTTCTCCCGTTCTTTGCTCTCCTCCCCTTCGTCCGCACTTTATTGATACGTCTTCCTCTCCGCCTCCATCTCTCCTTCCTGCCATACTTTCTCCTACTCCTGCTCTGTTTTCGAAACATTGGAGGCTCTCTGGCAGGGCCGCCAACCTGACGAGTAGAGTTTGGCGTGGAGGCTCTCTTCCATTCCTCCTGATCTTCCGATTTTCTTGTATGGTGAACATCTTCGTTGTTGAATTCTTGTCCCTATATCTGAAAGAGCGTGTTCTACCGCTGCTGGCGGAAAACCGGGGGGGGGGGGGGTCACTACCGGTTCGAACCCCTCCCCCCCCCCCCCCCCTCCGGAAAACCGGGGGGGGGTCACTACCGGTTCGAACCCCTCCCCCCCCCCCAGCTCATCATGAAAAGGGGGGGGGGTCACTACCGGTTCGAACCCCCCCCCCCTCGAAAACCGAGTGGGGGTGCGGACAGTGGTGGGGACGGTGTTGGTGGGGACAGTGGCGAGGGGACAGCGGGACAGTGGTGGGGACAGTGGGACAGTGGGACAGTGGTGGGGACAGTAGTGGTGGGGACAGTGGTGGGGACAATGGTGGGAACAGGGGGGACAGTGGATGGGGACAGTGGTGTGGGGACAGTGGGAATGAGGTGGAAACAGTGGGACAGTGGAGGGTACAATGGTGGTGGGGACAGTGGTAAAGGCGGTGGCGAGGACGGCGGTGGGACAATGGGACAGAGGTACAGTGGGGACAGTGGTGGGGACAGTGGGGACAGTGGTGGGAACAGTGGGACAGCTCAGTGGGACAGCGGAGGAGTCAGTGGGACAGTGGGGACAGTGGGGATAGGCAGTGGTTGGGTCCGTGGAGACAGTGGGGAGAGTGGAACCGTGGTGGGAACAGTGGGGGGAACAGTGGGGACAGTGCGACAGTGGTGGGGGCACTGGTGGGGACAATAGGGACGGTGGTGGAACCAGTGGGGACAGTGGTGGTGAGGACAGTGGTGCTGGGAACAACAGTGGGGGATGTGATGCGAGCGGTGGTAGGGACCGGGAGTCGTTTGCTGGCGGTGCGTGGGGGGGGGGGGTCGAACCGGTAGTGATCCCCCTCCGGTTTTCGAGGGGGGGGGGGTCCAACGGGTAGTGACCCCCCCCGGCTTTCCGGATCCGGAGGGGGGGGGGGGGAGGGGTTCGAACCGGTAGTGACCCCCCACGGTTTTCGAGAGGGGAGGGGGGGGGGGGGGCGGTAAGGGTTGTATCGCCGTGTCCTCAAACAGAGCTTCCCAGAGCACTTACACACAGCTCGCCCACACAGCTCGCCTTCACGGTTTCAATAAGATTTCTTTGTATCGGCTTTCAATAGGATTCCTTTTGTATCGGCTTTCAATAGGATTCCTTTTGAGGATTACAATCGAATTCTTTTGGTGGAGATTACAATAGGATTCCTTTCGAGCAGGATTACAATAGGGTTCCTTTTGAGGAGGATTACAATAGGATTCCTTTTGTAGTGGTTTACAATAGGATTCCTTTTGAGGGGGATTACAATAGGATTCCTTTTGTGAGGGATTACAATAGGATTCCTTTTGTAGAGGATTACAATAGGATTCCTTTTGTAGCGGTACTTGGGAGGAACCCAGGAGGAGAAAAAATTACTCCGACGGAAGAACCCCACATAAGAATCCTCTGGGCGAATCTGGAAAAAGCCATCACCGTCGTCCTCGTGGTTGGTGAGGCGTCCTGGCTGTCTCTTCTGCGTATATTTCCTCTCGCCTTGGCGCGGGCCCCCCTTCCACTCCTTACGTTGTCCCCATCCTCGCCCCCCTGTTTGTTCCGCGCCCCGCCACCTCCTCCCCTTCCTGTTGCATGAGCGCGCATGTCGATGTTCCTCGGCGCCGTCGCCGCCACGGCCAGCACAGGCGCGTTCTCTACTGGTCACGTCGCGCAGCCGTTGGGACAACCCCGCGGGCCAGGCTGTCGGGACAACCCCGCGAGCCGCTGGCGCGCAAGACCAAGCCGTTGGGACAACCCCGCGGGCTTCGAGCGAGGCGCAGCCGCGCTCAGGCGGAAGGCAGCACGAAGCCCAGCTCTGCCGCGAGCTGCTTCGCCTCCGCCCTGGACAAAACCGCTCTCTTGTCGAACTCCAGGAGCGCCTTCCGCAGGGACGCCGGCGGCCCGCACTCCAGGAACTCTCGCGGCGGCGGCCGCAGGATCAGCATGTTCCGCATGCACGTGGCGCGGGAGAACATGACGTAGAGGTGCAGCCACCACTGCTCGTCCGACATGCCCGTGCGGCCAGCGTCCTCGTCTCTCGCGCAGTCGATGGTGACGCCCTTGCGCAGCGTCTGGCCCTGCGACAGCGTGGAGGTCAGGTAGGACGCGTGCGTCAGGGTGAACCCCGAGCGGCGCACGCTGTGCGCCCCCGAGCTCTGCCATGTGAACTCCCTTTCGCTGGGCCTGAACATCAGCAAGCTCCGCGCCCGCGCCTCGGCCTGGCCGTCGTCGTCGGCGCCTTCGGCGCCCTGTCGCAGCACCTCGGCGACCTCCTGGTAGATCGGAGACTCCTTGAAGCCGTGCACCTGCAGCCAGATTCCTGACCCGCTCGGATTACCAACATGATCTGCGGGCCCCATAGGGAGGGGGCTCCCGCCTGAGACTTCCTCGCAGTTCACTCACAGACGAGGCTCCCGCCTGAGACTTCCTCCGTATTCAGGCTTGAGGAGCCCAAAAGTGACGACAGTTACAGGGTTCCGATGACCCGCTCGGATTACCAACATGATCTGCGGGCCCCATAGGGAGGGGGCTCCCGCCTGAGACTTCCTCACAATTCACTCAGAGACGAGGCTCCCGCCTGAGACTTCCTCCAAATTCAGGCTTGACGAGCCCAAAAGTGACGACAGTTACAGGTTCCGATGACCCGCTCGGATTACCAACGTGATCTGCGGGCCCCATAGGGAGGGGGCTCCCGCCTGAGCCTTCCTCAGAATTCACTCACAGACGAGGCTCCCGCCTGAGACTTCCTCCAAATTCAGGCTTGAGGAGCCCAAAAGTGACGACAGTTACAGGTTCCGATGACCCGCTCGGATTACCAACATGATCTGCGGGCCCCATAGGGAGGGAGCTCCCGCCTGAGACTTCCTCCCAATTCACTCACAGACGAGGCTCCCGCCTGAGACTTCCTCCATTTTCAGGCCTGGGGAGCTCAAAAGTGACGACAGTTACAGGATTCCGATGACCCGCTCGGATTACCAACATGATCTGCGGGCCCCATAGGGAGGGGGCTCCCGCCTGAGACTTCCTCACAATTTACTCAACGATGATGAAGATGAGGATGATGAGTGGTGGTTAAGATGAGTGGTGAAGAGGATGACGATTGATTGTGAGTGGTGGTGGCGATGATGATGTTTGAATGAGGATGATGCCGATGCCGATGATGATGATGATGTTCGTGAGCGTGTGAGAGAGTGCGAAAGATGATGATGATGTTGAGTATGTGAGTGACTAAGCATGTGAGAGAGCATCATCGATGATGCTGATGAGGTTGATGATGAGAGAGTGTGAGTGAGTGTGAGTGGGTGTGTGTGTGTGTGTTCCTGTTCCTGCGCGGGGTGTCCAGAGAAAACAAGAACCCCACTTTGGATGTGGGGAAAAATCAATGAATCCAAGAAAATTATATGTTTTCAATGATTTTCAATGGGTCTGCAAAGAAAAAATATGAAAACACCGCATTTCCAGTTCTTCCGAATTGGAAACCGATAAAAACACAGCATTTCCACCTCTCTGGAGTGAAAATGCTGTGTTTTTATAGGTTTCCAAGTCGGAAGAGCTGGAAATGTTGTGTTTTCATATTTTTCTTTGCAAAACCATTGAAAATCATTGAGAACCTGCAATTTTTCCTGAATTCATTGATTTGCATGTTTTTTTATTTCTCCTCTTGGGTTCCTCCCAAGTACCGCTACAAGAGGAATCCTAGTGTAATCCTCTACAAAAGGAATCCTATTGTAATCCCTCACAAAAGGAATCCTATTGTAATCCCCTCCAAAAGGAATCCTATTATAATCCTCTACAAAAGGAATCCTATTGTCATCCTCCTCAAAAGGAGTCCTATTGTAATCGTCCTCGAAAGGAGTCCTATTGTAATCCTGTACAAAAGGAATCCGATTGTAATCCTTGACAAAAGAAATCATGTTGTAACCTTCCCCGAAAGGAATCCGATTGTAATCTTCACAACAGGAATCTTGTTGTAATCTCTCAAGAAGGATTCAAAGGTCAGTAGCCTTGCGCAAGACGGCGCCCGAGCAGAGCGAAACATGACGATGGCGCCTGTGAACGAATCCGTTGGCACTCCATCCAAAGACTCTGCAAAGAACGCTTACTGTAATTATGACAGAAGCGGTGGAGGATAACAGGAGGAAGAGGAGGAGAAAGAGGAGTAGGAGGAGGGGGAAGAGGAAGAAGAGGTGGAGGAGGATCAGCAGCAGGAGGAGGGGAAGGTAGAGTCAGTTTTCATTGTCTGTCCTCCTTCTCCTCCTCCTGTTCCTTCCTATCCTCTCCTTGCCTCCTCTTCCTCTATGCCGGCGGCCTCGGAGGATTTCGCAGGCCTCAGAGATCCACGAAAGGATCTGCAGGATCTGGCCTTGGAGCTGGAGTCAGAGAAGCGAGAGGAGGAGGAGGAGGAGAAGGAGGAGGAGGAGGAGGAGGAGGAGGAGGAGGAGGAGGAGGAGGAAGGAGAGGAGGGGACGATAGAGTGAGGTTTCATTGTCTGTCCTCCTGATGCGCGAGACAGGTGCGCATGATCTGTTTTGATGCGCCTGCTTCTCTAGAGGAAAGCGCTCTTCGAGAGTCTTTTCGGCGCCTGCAATGCATTGCCAAAGACCCGCTTCACATCGCTCTCAAAGTTGAGCAAGCATCTAACGAGAAACGGACTCGGCTATCTAACCTCATCCGCAAATGCATCGTCAAGTTCTCCAAAGGACTCGACGATGGTAGGCCGTATTTCCGCGGACAACGGCGGCAAACGGATACGCAACCCCTAGATGATGTGATTGCTTCGGTGTCTGATGCCTTGGCTGCGCGGGTGCAGACGGTGATCGAGTCGGAGGGCTACTCTGAGCGGCCATACCGCGCCGCCGCAGCCTTTGTCAAGGACATGGCCGCATTGTGCTAGCTTTTCCCGAAGGAGATGACCAAGACAACCAGCAAGAAGACGACTATTCTCGGAAGCTTGCGGTATGCAACATCATCTAAGCAACTCGAGTACCTCCTCAACCTAGGGAGGTTTATTGCCCGGAATCCTGACCTGGAAGTCATGTACGGGACTACGAGGATTGAGGCGTTGCACATGCAATTGAAAGCGTTTTTCCGAAATGTGTTCATCCAAACCGAGCGGAATGCGCGGGCAGTATGCTCAATCTGCACGTTCGCCAAGTTGTTGGTAGGGTGGGCCAGGAAGAGCTTGCCCTTGACTGAATCTCACCAAGTCGCGAGGTTCTGCAGGCTGCACTGGGCGCGCTTATTCAGAGCCCGCCAAAAATCGCCTCAAAGTTAAAGGTGTCGTTGCGAGCAAATCCTCGCGTTGACTTCGGCAGCTTGCCTCGCAGTGCCAAACTATTGCGCAAGAGGCCAGCGACCGCTGTGGCTGCGCGCAACCTTCGCGAGCGACCTGCCTCCCGTGCGTTTTCCTGAGCTGATACTTGACCTGCGATTTGTGCAATTTGAAAAAAGGGCGTTACCAACACGAGCCCAAACGCAGCGATTCAACGTGGTTTTCAAAATGTAGAAGCAATGTGGAACAAGGCACGTGGTGCAACATCTTGAAGTGTGTTTCATGTGGTGGAAGTTATATGGTGCAAGGTTCGCGTTAACGTTGGCAGCTTCATTTTGTATGTTAGGACGATGTTATTGAACCACGGGGTTCAGTGTGCGTTCGCCTCAGGGGGGCGCGATTTGTTCGCTCCAGTGGGCGCAACGAATCGACATCGCGGCTCGTGCTTCGCAGCGCGTTCGAATGCATGATTGGCAGTCACTTCAACGGGGAAGTTGGGCAGGCAGTGACCAGCGCAGCGATATATATATATATATAGCAATTGTGAAGGATGTTGCGTGCTTGCCTCAAGTTTTCGCTTGGCTCTGATCCTCCATGTGTCATAGGTTTGGCGGATGCACGCTGATGATTCGGAGTGTTACAACTAACGCTTGACGTCCCCGAGAAGCTATTCCACAGCTCAAAAATGCTTTGTTTGCAGGCACTTTGATACAACCTCCACGGGGGGGGGGGGCGGGAGGGGTTAGGGGAGGGGGGGGGGTGCCGGGGGGGGGGAGGGGGGGGAGGGGGGAGGTTCCAGCAGGGGGGGGGGGATTTTCGGAAGGGGGGGGGGGAGACCCCGGGCTCCGGAGGAAAAAGTTGGCAATTTTCCACAGTAGAGCGGCGGTGGATCACGCTCTCTCCTATATCTGGATACCTGCAGTTCTGAGTATTGCTACTGGACAAAAGCTTCCTCAACACGCCCCAGAACGGGTGCGGCCCATAGACTTCCAGGGCGGGCACAAGGGATGAGGATTCACACATCAAAGCCAAACAAGCTTTCAAGGTCACGCGCTCGCAAGCTGATCGTTGACAGCGTTGTCGTCGTTGTCGCCGCTGTCGCTGTTTGAGTTTTTCAACCTGGGCCTCTCGCGCCAATTTCAGGCGCGGGGAGGGCGTTCTGAAGAACACAGGGGGCCATCAAGAGAGATAGGATTTGGGGCGTAGCGGTCCCCTGTGGGGAGGGGGTCGAGACCGCTGGAGGTTCTGGATGGAAACACACCGTTCATCAGACGCTTAAGAAAACGAGAAGGTAGCTGAAGGAGGAGCGGCGAAGCGGAGAAGCGAAGAAGGCGGAGGGAGGGAGGCAGAAGGAAACGAATGAGGAGGAAGACGAGGAGGAAGAGGATCGAGGGAGGAGGCGGAGTAGGAAGGGCCGTCGTCGTCGTCGAGAGTACAGTGGATACCCATGCCAAGACACACCTTGCTTGCCTCCAGGGTGCCCTAGGTTTCCTGGGTTTCGACGGTTCTGCTATGGAGAGCGTGACGCGCCCGCAATGAAATTCAGTGGACGTCATGGGGTTCCAGGATTGGGTTTCTTGTGGAAGGTTTCTTGTGGTCGAGTGCCTAGTGTACTGCTTCGGCTTCTACACCACATGAGAGGTTCGCAGAGGCTCTGCAATCAGGGGCAACGTTTGGGGTGAATCGGGTTCAGAAGGGCCTGCATCGACCCTCGATCGCCCATGGATCTCCGACGGGCGCCCGATAGCCCACCCCGCCCATGAACGTGCGGATTGGCCATTGGGGCCTATCCTCGATCAATCGGCGATGTGTCGCCGATTCAAACTCGATGGTTCCCTCTCTTCAGCTGGTCCCCCTCAACGTTGCCCCTTCACACATGTGGAAGGTTCGCGGAGGCTCTGTGAGGCGTTGGAATCACTTGTAACATGTCAGAAGAGTGCCCTTGGAAGCTGGATGTTTTGCGAGGTGGTGCTTGCGATTGGACGGGTTCGGGACCTGTTTCGACAATGTGGAGGCTGGGGAGGTTTCGGATGTGGGATGATTTTGAAGGCCCTTGGAAGTGTGGAGGAGAACGAGGAGGATCAGGCTAGCCCAATGGCCGCTACAAGGGCACGAGGGCGCCACGAGTGGCCCCGCAGCCCCACAGGCAAGGGGAATCAAATCTTTGCACTGGCGACAGGCCCGAGCCTCTGGGGTGGGGTGGGGCTCTACGCGGATGTGCGCCAAGCGAGAGTGTTTGGATATGAAGGCACACAGGTTTCAGAGCGTCGGAGCACCCAGGGGATACGGAGGGCGCGCAGGAGAAAAGAGACTTACGGGGAGGAGGAGGAGGAGGAGGAGGAGGAGGATGAGTGCGACCGAAGACGAGAAGCACCAGGGCACTCCGCTCCCCAATCCTGCCCGCCTTCCCCAGCAGCTCCGTCTCTCTCTCTCTCTCTCTCTTTTCTTTATTTCTCGATCGCTATCCTCCCCAATCCCCCCCCCGCCCCACCCCAAATGGTCTCCGTCTGCTCGTGTCCTGCTTCCCCCTCGCCCTCTCGGCTCTCGCTTCGTTGCCCAGTCTATCCCCCGGCGCCCTTGATGTGCACATCACATACCGTGATGCATTACAGTGTCTTTATGATTGTTGATTACATCGGCTGCCGATTTTTTTTTCTGCGGTCATGGCTGGCTGCTACTGGGGTTGCTGCTGCTGCTGCAGCTGGTGCTGCTGTCGCTGCAACTGGTCTGACAAGCTGATGCTACTATCGCTTGTATCCCTGCGGCAACTCCTATTTTGGTGGCTGAGGGGTGCAAAACTAGTTTACCAATGCTGGCCGTGCTAATACGGCTGCTGCGGACTGAACTACGTCGAGTGCCACCTCGGCTCGGCAATCATTGCCACTGTTACCGATCAAGAGAAGTCAGGTCTAATTTTTCAATTTACTAGCAATGCCATTTCTGCCACGGCCACGCTTGCAGGTTCTTTCCCTCTCCTCCTCTTCTGTACTTCCTCGTTCCTCCTGCTTCTTGCCTGCTGTCTCCGCCCAGCCCCCCTTCCGCATGCCCGCCCGCCCGCCCAGCCCCAGCTTCCCGCTTGCGCGTTCATCGTTGCTTGCCTGTGTCACCCCTCCTTCTCCCCTCTGCCGGGCAGCAAAGCCTGCCCGGGATCAGCGTGGCGGCGCGTAGGGGCCTGCTTCACCGACGGCGAAGGTTGAACCGACTTCACTACGACGTACGGCTGGTCATCGTCCGTCATTTTTTCGCACCCTTGGTCAAGATCCGGCCTGATCTGGCCGAATCCCGCGTAATGCCGCTCAACCCAGCTCGATCTTGTGCCCAATTTGACTATCCAGCTTGGCTGCTCCTCACTCGGGCCCAATAGCCCCTGACCGCCCCCAAGCAGTCCTCCCTGGAGCTTCCTCCCAAAAGCCCAAGCCTTGGAGGTACGTCTCCGTCGCGCGGGAGGACGTCGAGTCTCCGTCTCCGATCCCCTTCGCGGTGGGCAAGCAGGCGTCCCCGGACCCGGCGGAGTCCGACGACGAAGGCGCTCAACCTCCCTCCGCTCGGCTTGCCGGCGCCTGCGGGGTGCCCTTGCTTGTGCAGCGCCGGGTTCTATTGCTCGTCCTCCCACACTCCCAGACATCTGGGAGGGAAAGGGATGTGAGCGGGCATGGGAGGGGGAGGCTACTGGGAACGTTCTGGAGGCCTCGCACGGTGCGCCATGGCCGCAATGGTTGTGTCATTTAGTCCACACGTCCGCTCCGTAAGATACGGGTCGACGCTAGCGAGGTGATGCTCCGACGTATGTCCGACTTGAATCCGGCGTGAATCCCATGTAAAATTGATGTGGGTCCGACGAGGCCTCCAGGATTTTGGTTAGCAGGAAAGGAAAGGTGGGGGGATCAGAATCGTCAGACATATCGCCATCCTCAGTGGGCCAGAGTTCCTCAGCGCCACAAGCCTACCCCCTCGAAGGGGGCAAAATCCGACGGAGATGGCATCTATTCCCACCTTCTACAGGTGTGTGTGTGTGTGTGTGTGTCGGACAGCGGGGCCAAGTTTTTCCTGGTGGGGATGGGGATGCGTCTAACGATGCTGAGGTGGTGGGGGGAGTAGGAGGAGGAGGAGGAGGAAAAGGAGGAGGAAGAGGAGGAGGAGGAGGAGGAGGCGGAAAGGGGGTGGGGATAGGGACGGGGATGCGGCTGAGGAGGAGGAGGAGAATGAGGAGGTAGAGTAGCAGGTGGAGGGGCAGGATAGGGATGAAAAGCAGGAGGGGGATCTTTGATAATCTAGTTCAGCTTATAGCGCGAGTGGACCCACTCGTTAATTCAAGAGGCTTACGCCATTCCGCCGACCCCCAGACGATACGGGAGGTCTACGGTTGAGGTTATGGTTGTTTTGGCATGTTCGGGGGATGTTTACGGGCGCCTTGGGTAATTATTCATGAAAGGGGAGGCAGGATGATGATGATGATGATGATGATCATGCTGATCATGATGATCATGCTGCTGCTGCTGATGATGATGACGATGATGATGATGATGATGATGGTGATGATGATGATGATGATGATGATGTTGACGATGGTGATGATGGTGGTGGCGATGATGATTGTGATGACGGTGATGATGGTGAGAAGAGGATGATGATGTTGTTGATGATAGTTACAACAGCATTTGACCCAGCAGTGGTCAAGCAAACATTGTATGTCAGTGAATCATGTTCGGCTCAGCTGCTGCCGCATGTGTGGCTCGCACTGGCAAGCAGAGCCCCCGACCCCTGCCGCCGAATGATATCACGTCAGGTGATGTAGAGATGGGGACCAAAGGGGGCTCTAGTACGCCGCCTTGACAAGCTCCTCAGTGGGGCAGCATATGTTCCTGTGCAGGAATTCCCATCGACGCTCTGGCGAAGAAGGAGGCCGACGGTGTTCGGCCCGCCTCCCTAGCGAAGCAGACGCTCGAAGAGGTCATTGCCCATCTTCGTCAGGAGCGTGACGTTCAGAAGATGCCGCAGCAGTTGATGACAGTCGCGCAGCAGAAATTGCTGAAGGTACAGACGGCTCTCAGCAAACATGAAGAGAACATCGTGCACACTGTCATAACATAAGTGAGCTCCGCAGCAAGATCGTCGAGCAGGGGAAATTTATCTCCGCAGATGAGGACGCCATATAATTAGGAGTGCCAGGTGCGCATCGGGGAGCAGTTGGAGACGGTCAAGAAGCTCGCGCCCATGCCCGCGTCGGATCCCGAGGCGCCGCAGCGCGCGCCAGTGGCAGCACCCGAGGGTTCGATCCACTCCCTGATGGGCGAGGTCACGGCATTCCAGAGTCGCCTGACCTCTGAGGAGTCCCAGGCCCTGCTGGGCCCCATGCAGTCGCTGGTGGTGCATGCCATCTGGAGCAAGCAACTGCGGAAGCTGCCGCCGCGGCGCCCCCAGCGCCGGCCCCACCAGTGGCCGCAGGCCAAGCCCCGCCAGCTGAGGCTGGGGCTTTGCGGCCGCAGGGCAAATGGGACAGGGGCAAGGACAATTGCAAACGCACTGGCGAGTGCAAGGGCAACGATCGAGCCGCGGGCCGCCGCGGTCGGAGCCGCAGCCGTCAGATGGATGAGGAATCTGATGAGGAGTGACTATCGCCAGTCCCGCAGGACAATGTTCCTGTCCAAGTACAAGGTCCGCCTCTCAAGAGCGGGCTCAACGTTCTCACCGTGAACGGTTCGGGCTGGGACTGGGCCACACGTCATCAAGGCCAGCTCCGCGCACATCGCGCTCGCGCAGGAGCGCAAGCTACTTGGGCAACGACTTCGAGAAGCGAAGGTTTCGCTTCTGAACAATAATTGCGATCGTGCTGGGCTAAATGCCAGGACGCGGGGCTTGGAATGTCTGCTGGAGTTGCGATTCTGATTGGGGATTACCTGGGCGCGTAACAGTCTAGTGATTCCATCGTTTGGACGCACGGAGGTATCAACATCCTTGTTCGTTTCAAGCACTTCGGCGTTGTCAGCTTCTACTCCAGCTCGTGGTTTTGCAGTGATTGGCTGAGCGCCGAGAACACTTCTATTTCTCAGGCTCTGGAAAGCCACATGCTCTCTCGGGACCTTCCATTTGTCTCGAGTGAAGATCGCAATTTGGAACCTCGCATTCTGGAAACGGCCCGCCCTCCCAGGAAATGCAAGGGCAAAGTGCTCGTTCCACCTGCAGGAGTGACGTGCGTGGCAGGTAACTCCAGAAGGTGCTACGATTATTTCGCAGTGGCGTTTGTTCTGCAGCATGCTGCCGGAAAATACATTACGGACGTGGGGGCTCGTCTGTCACCGCGCCGCCCAGTATCGCGCCTTGCTCATGGGCAGGAACTCCACGTTGGCGCTTCTGCAGGGCCTCGACCCAGAGCGCCAGAATACGGGTGCCTCGAGGCCTCCATAGATGTAATTCCATGGGACTTCAAGCGCCGCAGTGGGGATGGCTTCTTTACGCCGGACACAGATGGCAAGCGCCTGATGGCCCGGGAGGCCCCGGGCGACGCGGTTGCTGGGTGGCGCGGCACGGCCTGGGATGAACTTTGGTAAATGTTTTTTTTTTCTCTCTCCCTATCTCTCTCTCTCTCTCTCTCTCTCTCTCTCTCTCTTTGTCGTTCTCTTTCTTTTGTTTCCTCTCTCTCTCTCTCTCTATCGCTCTCTCTCTCTCTCTCTCTCTCTCTCTCTCTCTCTCTCTCTCTCTCTCTCTCTCTCTCTCTCTCTCTCTCTCTCTCTCTCTCTCTCTCTCTCTCTCTCTCTCTCTCTCTCTCTCTCTCTCTCTCTCTCTCTCTCTCTCTCGCTCTATCTATCTATATATGCATGCATATGCTAGACCCATCCTGATGTAGGGGGCCCTGGGAAGTTCGGAATGCGCCTTGGAAGATGTTCCATCATCCTGTCTCTGGGCGACCGAGCAGCATCGCGGTCGCCGGGGCCATCGCGCGATAGTCTGGTTGCCCCGTCGACGCCGCGTCGCAGCCTCCCGCGCGACGGCGCGATATGCGAGGATCAACGGTTGAACCAATGTGCCGGCGCCCCTCAGGGGGCGGCGCGAGACCTGGACGGTCCGCTATTCCACCATCTCGGGAAAAGTGGACCACGTGGATGTAATAAGATTGCAGCGCGTGCATTTCATTTTACCTTCTCCCACGGCGCCCTGAATCTTGGGCTGGATTGGTTTGACACGGGGGCGGATGGGACTGCGCAGCGCCGCCTGCCCCGTGAAAAATAGGGCCCCCCGTGACATCTGAATTGGTTGGCATTCGGAGGCTTCAGAAGGAGGGGTCAAGTGCGCCCGCGCCAAAGCGGAGATTTGCGGAGGGGAGGCAGGGGCAGGTTTATCGCAATTTCGACGACGGGCCCCCATCGGCGTGCCTGGGCTGCGGCCTTGAAGCCCCAGGTGGAGCTGCGGTCTCGGGCATGGAGTGCCGCGCCGGTCGGGGGGCCCGCGCCGCTCTCCTGGCTGGCGACCCCGATCCCGTCGACGATTTCCGCCGGCCCCCTATCCATCGAGAAGCGCGCGATGGACATGGGCGGCTTCCGCCCCCAACATGTCGCAGCGTTACCTGGCGGGGGCCTAGCGATTCCATGCGAGATGCTGGTGCTGATTAGGCTGCGCGGCAACCTGACATCGTTCAAGCAGTTGCGGGGCTTCCTGGCTCGCCTATAGGCCCACCGAAGAATGTCGTTGGAACCTTCTGCGGTTTGCACCGAATGTCCTTAGAGCATTTCTGGATGGGGCTGTTTTGTTTTAACACATCGGGCTTCGTTAGTGGAACATTTCTGGGTTCTACAAACATTTTGCGGTAGGCTCATGGGGGATGCCGGGAAGGTCGGCCCCCGCGCAAATCGCGGGCGCAGATCTTGACTGAGCCTCCTTTCTGTCAGCCGAAGAAAGACTTCCGACCTATCGTCATCTACCGAAGTCATGGCAGGCTAGCGTCCAAGTGGAACGCCCAGATTCTACCAGAGCGGGAACTTCCACTCGAGCGGTGCTGCGCGTTTCACGCCGCGGACGGGGGTCGGACGAGTCGGACGCAAGCCGTCAGGGAAGACCGAGCGCGCCATGGCCTATTGCACGTCGTCAACGCCATAAGGGGCCTTGGACAGCGCCACGACCATGTCCGACATGAGGGTCTGGGCGAAGCTGCTCTCCAGTTCATGTATCCTTTGCGCGTGCTTCAGTGCGCGGTGGCTGCGCATCAGTGGCCGAGAGTTCTTCCATTGGCTGGTCAGGCCTCGCGCGCGGTCTATTACCGGCAACGCATTATTGCAGGCCCCAGCGCGGCCACCGCCGAAAGCAAGTGGCGCGCGCCCCCCCTGGCGGTTGCTCATTGTCACGGGGGGCGAGCCTGCTCCTAACTTAGATTTGCGCGTGCGTCGATGACATCCGACTTAACCTATCAATGGGGGGCAGCCCTTGCTGGTTTTGCACGCGCGTTGCGGGCCAGCTTCTGCCTTTTGCCGTGGACACGTATAGCATCGCAGGCAACTCTGAGCCGCTGCTCCGCGAGCAGTCGCGAGGTCAGGCGCTCGCAGGACCGGATGGCGGAGGGCCCGCCGACGCGAACCTGGACCGCGGCATGCCTCTCGACAAGAGTCACGCGCGGCCCCGCGCCCGACGGAAAAGATTGGTCCGCGAGCAGAGACCAAGAGCTCGGATCGTCCAGATTTCGAGCCTTGCAGGGCCCAGGGCTGAGGAAGCGAAGCTTTGGTTTTGCGGGGCACAGCCCGGTTCCGCCCGCGGAGACGAGCTCGCGGGGCGGCCTCGGGGGGGGGGGGGATTCGCGACGCGGAGGGGGGGCGAGGGGCTGCTGCGATGGGCCGGGTGTCTTCCGTCGCCAATGATCGATCAGTTGGCGCGGGCCTAGGGCCCAGACGAGGGCCTCCTGGGCCGCGCGGCGGCGATCCGCTTCCCGGCGCTGTTAGAGAGCGGCGAGTGGCCACCGACAATAAGCCGAGGGCCCGCGGCGGATTCCCCCCCGAGAGTTTACCGAGGCATTCGGCAAGGCAAAGCATCACTTCGAGGGTCTCCCGAAGATCTCCAGCTGGGCCGCGAAGAGCTTCGAGGTCGTGGGGGGCACGCTCTGCTGGGCCCAGAATTCGCGCGCGCGCGGCCCGTGTGCGGAGGCGCAACTGGGTCGTCGTCCTTCCCGCGGAAACTCTGCCTGCGACGGCGAAAGCACATTTGGTCGAGGATCTCAGCGCGGCCCCCGAGGTCCGCGAGGGGCCCCCAGCTCGGCGAGCCACCCTGGCGGGCCAGGCGAAATCCGAGGGGGGGGGGCTCGCGCGCCCCCGCCCAAGACCTTGTAAGGCCTCAGTGACAGCAGCACATTGTCAGGCAAGTACTTTGCGGCGGCTATGTCGCGGCCGCGATGATCCATCAACGAGGTTAGCCGGTCTCCCCGCGACGCGGCCTGCGCATGCTGAACTTGGATTATCCTCGGCATCGCGCGTGGGAGCGCGCGGCTAAAAATCCGGAAAGATGCGGAATCGCGAGCCCTTGCGTTTGTCACTGAAGCTGTGGCAGCTAGGCCCGATGATTCATTGCTCGGGAAGCTTTGGGACCCGATTCCCGAGCAAGAATTCGCGCCCGTCTGGGTGACCTGGTTGAGCATTTAGATTCCGAGGGCTCTCCCAGGCTGCTCCTATTGGATCTGGGCGACCAGATGTTCCTGGATGGCAGCCGCCGCGGTCCAGAGTTTGCCCGCGCAGGCGGCGGCCGCGCAGGTTGGGCCGCGATCGCGACCGACGAACGCGGCTCCTTCAAGAGAGCCGTCTCCGGTCCAGCGCCAGGCATCTGGAGTCAGACGCCAGCGCTTGGAGAGCATGCGTCAGCGCCCCCTGGTCTCGCGCAGCCCGGCCTCCAGCATCCCGCCTCGAGGCCACGGTCGATTGCGCAGCGCCAACGCACGGGGTTGGATTACTCTGCAGGGGTAGACGGGCCAGCGAGTTCAGCGCGCACCTGGAGAAAGGTAGACGCGGGCATTCCCCCCCCAATCGCTGAAAGTCCAGGTCCGCGCCAATCTGCGAGACGACGCGGACGCCGTCGCGGTGCTCAAGTTTCGCGGCAACGAATTGGCCGACGAATCCGTCGGAAGAGGAGCCAGGATGCACCTGTTGCCCGTAATTCTGAAGCGTTGCATGGTACACAAGTAGATTCATGGCAGGCCGTTGCAAAGCAAATGGCGGCCGCGCTGGAACTTTGGCCGGGCCCCAGAGAAATCCACGGGCGCCTCTCTAGGGTCGGGTGCTCCAAGACCCCCCCCCCGAGATCCTGGGCCCGGGCAGCGCGCGTGACTGCCGATGGATCGGCAGCAGGCGGCAGTGCGCAGGGCGTGCCTGGATTTTTCGGGGCCCTCCAGGCGGCGGCACCGCATGCGGTCAATCCGAGTCGCGGCTCAGGTCTTGCCCGCAGGGGGAAAACGAAATCCTTGCCGCGGCGAAACAGTTTGTAATGGTATTGTCATGTCTATATCGCCCGCGTCCGAAGTAGGCGCCGTCGCTCATGCGTTCTGGCCTGACTCTGAGGTACATCTCGCATATTCACTGCGCCTGTCGCGCGCGCGTCGCACGCCGCGCGCCCGCGCCGCGACGCTCCGCGCCGCGCTGCGCCGCGGGCCGCTGCGCGGCGCGCCATTGAGTGGCATCTCTCCCGCGCGCGCGTGGACACCGACGGCGTAGGCCCCATGGCCGCGGTGCGCGAGCGCCCGAAACACCTCTGCGATATAGCTCCCGACGTCGGGTGGCGAATCAACTCCCGGGCATGGCCTTGCATCGGTTTCAGGGTCGCGGGGGTCGGCGCGCGCGGCATTTTCTGGGCGCCGGGCCGCCCCTGGGTCGCGGGGCACGGGAGGCGTGGCGCGCTTCGCGATGTCAGACGCGGCGCGAAGGGGGTCGCCTTGGAGCGCGGCAGGAGGGGTGCGAGGGCACTGGGGAGGGCGGAGGGGGGGGAACGGGGCGGGCGTCGACGAGGGAGGTCGAAAAGAAGGAAGGGGGAGGGAGAAGAGGAGGGGGCGGGGGGGGGGCGGGGGGGGGGCGGGGGGGGCGAGACAATGGTTTGGAGGAGGGAGGGCGAGAACGAGCGATGTTGAGATCATTTTGGGCCGTCTTGGGGAAGTTTTTTTTGGGCAGTCTTGGCGGCCCCCTGAGCCGTCCCGAGTCGCCCGGGGCGCGGCGGCGCGTCGCTTTGCCCGGTGGGAACCCCCGCCGCGGAAAGCCAGAGCGCCGGAGCGTTGGAACGGGCGGCGCCGATGCCCATTCCCACCGGACTGACCCTGGGGCGCGCCCCACTTCAGGCGAGCCCGGCCGCGGCGACACGGTGACTGGAGGTGGCCGTCGCGTCGGCATCGGTACTATGGCTTCCTCTGGGAAGCCGTTGCGGGCGTGGTCAGGCCCTGCCCCCGCCCATCGCCCTCCTCTCCCCCGCCCTCCTCTTTTGCTTCCGTCGCCCTCGGCCCCGTCCGCCCCCCTCCCCCCCCCCCGCCCCCCGCCCATCACTTCTCTCGCTCGCCGACGTCTCCCGCCGCGGGCGGCGCCCGCCGGGCCCCCGCGGCAAAGTCCGAGAGTCTGCGCCGACAGAAACCAACACTTTGCCGACAAATTCTCGGCGACAAGAAGAAAGACTGGCCCCGACAAAATGGCCCGCGCCACAAAATATCCCGACCCGATACAACAACCAACAAACGCCGCGGCAAAAAATCCATTTCCCCAGGACACAGCGCCCCGACGAATTTGTTCCCGGCGTTCGGATGCATTGCGGCTCGACACGGACGGCGCCCGCACGACGCCCCCGCCAGACATTTTTGTCGGAGAATTGTGTGCGACTTTCCAACCGGGCATTCTGTCGAGACAGTCCGGCGGCGCCTGGCGACCAAGCCTTGAGACCTCCAGATGATTGGGGCTCTCGCGGCCGCCGATCGGTCGCCTCCACGCCTGCGCCGCAGGCGCGCGCAGGAGGCAGCGCGGGCGCGGTTGTCATGGAATCCGCCGCGCCATCGCAATGAGAAGCTTTTGACGCGTCTTCGACAGCGCGCGCGCGCGGGGGGGGGCGGGCGAATGCGCGGCCCTTGCGCAATGGCTTCCCGCCGCTGGGGAGCAGAACAGCGGGGCCGCGGCGAAAGGGGGCCCGAGCGCCCCCCCGCCACCTTGCCCCCCTTCCCCCCCATGTCGCCCCGGCTCAGCACGGCCACCTGTTGCCGGGCCGAGCCCCCCCCCGCGCATCCCCGGGAGCGCGGTGGGTCGGGGAGACGGGGATGCCTCGGTGGCACCATTTGCGAATGCGTGATATTCTTTGCGATCGCGTTCAGCCCGCGCGGGGCAGGGGCAGTTGCCCTTGCGCGCTCATTCGCGCGCCGAAATGGTCGCGCGCGCGACGCCGCCACGCTGGGCGCAATTGGGGCCCCCTGCGCAGGGGGGCCGCGCCTGCCACCGAGTTCGAGGCGTTCCTGGCCGGGCGCGCACGGCGCCCCATTGATCGCATCCAGGCCCGCCCGCGCGTCGCCGACCCCGCCCCCGCCGGCCGCGGCCAGGGTTGCCCCCCGCCGTTTCGGGCCCCCCTTGGGCCGCCACTGCGCAGTATAAGGGGCGGTTATTGGATTGTTTGCGGGCCGTCTCTAGGTTGCCTCGGGGCCGCCCAGGGGGCGTTATGGGGCATGTTGGGGCTCCATGCGGGCCGTCCTCGGGCCGTCTAGAAGGCCCCTTCGGCTGTCGATGGATTTCTTCGAAGCCGCCTCTTGGCGTCGGAACTTTGACGAGTGCGTTTCGCCGCAGTTGGTTTTGCGCTGCAAGTTCCCATCGCGACCGCGCGTGCACTTATTTCGCCGCCCTCGGCCGCGGCTCGACCGCGCGCCAGCGGCGGCCCGCGCGTGTTGCGGGGGAGCTTTTTGCGTAGTGCTATAATGTGCATTCTTCGCACGGGTCTCCGTCTACGCAGCGTGTTACTATATGCTGGGGCATGGCTCTTGCGCGTCCGAGATGTTATAAGCATCATCATGCGAGCGTCGCCCTATCGCGACACCACGTGCTCTTTCTGCGGTGTGCGAGCTTGTCCCCAGTCTACGTTCCGTTGTTCTTGATACTTGTAGCCTGACGGCAAGGTTCACTAGGATTATTAAGTTCGTTCGTGTCTATACCCAGAACGCGTTGCGGCACCCCGCATATTCTGACCACTGGGCAAAAGCATCCAGAGGACACGCATGACATCGCGCTCGTGCGCTTGCGTCAGCATCGTCGTTGCGCGATGCGCTTGTGTTTGACATGTTGGAGATTTACAACGCGTGTGTCTTAGGAAGTCTGGCGAGCTAAGCGCCGCGCCTGACGTGGCCTTGGAGGCCCATCGGGATGGGCCCGGCAGGCCCCGCCGCCCCCAGGCCACAGGCGCGTGGAATCTGGGCTCGGCTCGGTTTCATTCACCGGAGGTGCGGGGCACGTTGCTCAGGCACTCCCAGGATGTTTTTCGGGTCGCGCGACAAGATGATTAAAGTGGCATGCCCGGTGCCTGCGGACTCTGTTGAAGCACGCGCTGACGTTGGGCGCAGTGGCGAGATTTGGGTTCGAAATTGGATTGTCTCGTTGCGATCTTATGACCATTATCACCCAGGTGGCGACGCCTGCCCGGCAACGGAGCTGCTGGACATCAAAACCGCGCGCGACGCCATTCGCCATGGGCATTTACCGCGAACGCGCCCGCAGGGAGGCGCGCGCCCCAACCTGGCGCGGGCAGCGGGGCGAGATATGTCCAACATGTTCTGAACAATGTCGCCCCCAGAAGCCACGGCGCGCGACCCGTTCCCGTTTGGGGCCGGCGGCAGGCGGGGTGGAGTGGGCGTTTCAGATTTGTTCAACGGCTTGGTTGTAAGCGTCTTTGAACCAGTAACCGACAGTTTGCGGATTCGGCAGTTCGGGTTTCCTGGGCGACGAGGGCCGTTTCCTGAACCATTTGATTTGGGCGGGCACCGCCATAATGTTGGCTCGAAGTGCGGGCCAGTTGGAGACGATGGCCCAAGAGCTCACAAAACTGACAGGCGTCGAGTTTACTTGGCAAGAGTCTTCTCTCGAAGTTGCGGCTTGCGGGGCCCTGGCCAAGGATGGCGGTCGAACGCTCGCAGTCTGGCAGACGGGCAAGCAGGAGCCATCTTTTCGCCGTCGTTGATCACATAATTCTCTAGGGCGCGCACGTCCATGCCACAGTTGCGAATGCTGCTGCAGCGGAACGCCGATCGGCCAAGGCGGGGGCGCATCACTGGGCCCAATTGGGAGCCTTCCACAGCGGAGGTACCATCGGGAACAAATTGAAGGCATGGTGCACCAGGCCATCAGCGAGCCAGTCGCCGGGATCATGCGCGTGGCATGCGAGCCAGCGGCATTTGCAGAGGTAGGGAATTTGGGCATGGCCATTACTTCAGAAAGCTCCCCGCTTGCGGCGAGAGCCTGGCGAGTCAGCAATGGTCGCCAGCGTGCGCGCGGCTGGTCTGGTCAAGACATTGATGCGCGCGCAAGTGAAGCCGCTCTAAGTCAGGCCGCTCCTTTCGGCATTCGAACGCGCCTGGATGAGAAAGACGCCATTTGGACATAGTGGACACGATGTCTCGGCCACGGGAAGGGAGTTCTGGTCTTGCGATTGGCGGGGGCGCAGCAAACATATGGGGGGCGCCGCAAGAGACGGCGCCTGAACATGATGCGTTCTTTTTGGAACAACGATTCCCGTTGGGAGGACAGTGTTTGCGTTTGGTGGCGTGCCGGGCGAGTCGAGCGCACGTGCCCCAAGGAGTGGATGCGCCATTTCGATGAGTTCTGCCAGTTCGTACGTCGAAAACGGGACCTCCCAGTGCTTGCCCTGCCGCTGAAGTCTCCTCCAGGTGAGTCTTCCGAGGTCCCATTCAAACGACCCCTGCAGAAGTGCCAGCCTGAGGATGTGCTTGTGCATCGCGATTTAGACGGCGCCGACGGGGGCGTCCTCCGTTGGGGCGCCCAGGCCAAGAGGTTTGTCATCGCCTGTGGCGGCCGACCATTAAGCGGGCGCGGTGATGAGCAGAAATCTCTCCTAAAGGCTCTGGCAACACAGCGACATTTCACACGATTCGCGCGCCTGTTCGGCGCGGGGCCGTGTCATGGAACAACCGCAACCACGACGCGAAGGCCGACCACGTTTCCAACGTCACCCTGGATGCCGGGAGCTCGTGGCGCGGAGAGTAACAATTGCCGCGGGCCGCCGGCTCCAGCAAGGCAGTTTTAGCGGCGCATTGCGATGGCGGTCGCCGAGGGCCCAGGGTCCGCGGCAGCCGCGTGGATTGTGGAGACGTTTTGGCCAGACGGCACGATCCAGATTGCACAACTGCGTCCTTTGACGCTGTGGCGCTGGCGCTACAATTGTGCATTGGATGTTTGTCTCACGCAGTCATTTCATGAAATTGCGCATGGCCTTGCGCTGACCAACTTTTAACAGTTTTCCCCAGCTGGCCGCGCACGGCTTTAGGCTGGACCCAAAACCGGGAAACATCCCGTGGCCAAAGGGTTACCGCATCTGCAAGCCCTGGCCCCTGCAGACGCGGGCGCCAGGGCGGTGCCAGCATGCGGGTGCAACGACGGCCCCCGCCAGTGGCACTGTCGCGGATGGCAGATCCCGTCGTTTTCCTTTCCACTCTCTTCACCCTCCTTGATTTTGATCGATGTGGGGTGCGGAGGCTGCGTAATTTCTGATGGTGATGATGACGACGATGCTGATGATGATGCTGAGTGTGATGATGATGATGAGGGAAATGATGCTGGTGATGGGGGTGATGAGGATCAGGAGGAGGAGGAGGACGAGGAGGAGGAGGAGGAGGAGGAGGAGGAGGAGGAGGGAAGAGGCCAGCACGAGCAACGGCCGAAAACTCGCGACGATCGCGGTAATGGTGTGCTAACATTGGCCCAACGCGCTATGCGCCTGGGCTGTGGGTCAGAAGCTTCTTGAACACATATACGTGTCTCCTGGAATGTGTCTGAGGGTCCGGGTGGGGAGCTATTGGTGGCACCAGGAAGTCTTCTCGACGGCACCGTTGTGTTTTTGGGGGGTTCGTGGGAGGCCTGGCGGAGGCTTCGTCAGGTTGCCCTAGAGGCTCCTGGGGAGCTCTTGGGGGCATTTGGGGGGGGGGGGGGGGGGGGAAAGGCGACAATTGTGAAGTCGTATTCCCCCTCTCGAACTCTTGTTTGGGTCCCAGTAGGCCGTCCAGTGGACCCTCGCGGGCTGTCTTTGAGCCTTTTTGGGTTGTGTTGGGGCGGTTGACGGATTTCGGGGCCGTCATGGGGCGACTTCGTGGGCCCCTTGAGCCGTTGTAAACGCTGGCAAAATAAAAGAAACGATTTTGCTAAACGCGCACGATTCCCGAAGGGAATTGGGAGATTCTTGCCTGTGAGGGCCCATTGGGGTCCTCGGCGAGCTTTCGTGGGCTGTCCTAATAGCTTCGGGACCGTTTGGAAGCCATATTGGACCGTCGAGGGGCTACCTTGGGCCTTGGGCCGTCTCGACTTTTTCTTAAACTGCCTTGGAGTTCGTCTGGGCCTGTCCTGGGGCGCTCTTGTTCTGGAAGACGCACTGGGGAGCTCGTGGGCTCCCACCCCCCCAATCCAATGCGATTGTTTGCCCCAGGGGTGGGGGAAAGGGGGAAGGGAACAGCCAATTATAGCACGCGCCTTTTCACCCAAAGCAAGCGGGAGTGGCGGATTGCCCCGGTGTGGTGGCCAATTGGTTTTTTTCCTCATCATCTTGGTTTCTCATTCTCCCCACTCCCTTTCAATCCTATATGCTCTGATGGTGACCTCCTGGATGTGGACCCCTAATCTTGGCATGATATACCAGTGTACCATAGTACAAATTCGCATTTTCTGTCGTATGCTACTATAGTACGCCATGCTATGTAATGTCATCATCTTCAAGGTCATGATAATACAGTACTGACGTATACAGTAATGATGTCATTCAAGCCGTCAGAAGTTGCGATAATCAGAGTGAGGGGGCGAGCGGTCTTACAGTGTCCGCCGTGGGCGGGTGGCTGAAGCGGGGATCCGCAGTGAGGGTTCTGCTTGTTGTCGTTGCTGTCGTCGTCCCAGCGGGTGGGCCGCGGCGCGGACGGGTCGAGGCGCGGGCGGGTCGCGGCGCGGGTCGGTCGCGGGTGGGTTGCGTCGCCGACGGGTCTCGGGTGGGTCGTTGGTGGGTCGCGACGCGCAGATAGGTCCTGCCCGGCAAAGGGGAAGAAACGTTTT
Organism: Prorocentrum cordatum; assembly: GCA_963575745.1. NCBI lineage: Eukaryota > Dinophyceae > Prorocentrales > Prorocentraceae > Prorocentrum > Prorocentrum cordatum. The sequence goes on along the minus strand of CAUYUJ010020749.1, from coordinate 117,385 downwards.
ATGCGTTATGATTTTGGCATTTGGGCCCAGGCCTTATATCAAATGCATACTGCCACCATGTATGATGCGTGCAGAATGCCATTCCCAGCCGCGTTTGGGACTGCGTGGTGAATCCCGAAGCACCGGCAGGCGGGTCGCGGCGGGTGGGTCGTCGGTGGGTCGCGTGGTGGGTCGTGGATGGGCCGCGGGAGGTGGGTCGCGGGCGGGTCGCTGGGCGGGTCGCGGGCGGGTCGCGGGCGGGACGACGACAGCCAGCAGCAGCAGCAGAGTCCGCGCTGCAGAGTCGGCGCTGGGCGGCAGAGTCTGCGCTGCAGAGTTCCATTTCAGCCACAACCCAGGGACAACGAACGACCGTTCCATATTATATCATATCACTGTGTTCTTTAACATAATGTGATCTGATATCGCCGCCCCCCACAAGGACGCCAAAATCCAGGGGGGCATCATCAGAGCATAACCTCAGGAGGTTTTTAGTTTTGATATCTCTTTTCATTCGTTGGTGAATATGACTGGTCCTGAAATCTTCCTCCTCCTCCCCCCTCTCCCCCTCCTCCTACTGCTCCTCCTCCTGCTCCTCCTCCTCCTTGTCCTCCCCTCCGCCGCGGGATAGATAATTAGTTACATCCTAGTGGTGGGACCCCAGTCCTTCAATAAGGCCGCCGAAAATACGATCATCCTTTTTTATTTTCCGTGTTCATCCCTCTCGTATTCATCTTCGCCATTGGCCTTCTTTGTTCTGTCAATGTGTGTAGCACCGGGCCCAGACCGTATTCAGCATTCTAAAGCTAAATTTCAAATTGAACGCCATCCTGACTTGTTCCTCCCCTCCTGTTGCTCGCTCTCCTCCTCTTTCCCTCTGATCCTACCCCTCTCCACCTCCTTCCCCCTCCTCCTACAGAAGACTCTGGAAACCTGGGGCAACGTCTGCAGCCTTCCTCACCATGCCCCGAAACCTTTAACAAGCATTCCGCAGACACCCAGAGGTACCCCAAACACCTCCGAACCTACCCAGAGCCTCGGATTGAGTGGCCTCCAGAAGCCCCCTGGAATCCTTCGCAGACCTCCCCGACGCTTCCGAAGGCCTTCAGAAAATAGTCTCCCAGTTCTTTTCGAGAGCATCCCCACCAAACGCCCCCCCCCCCCCTTGAGATACGACGTCGATGAGATCCGACGTCGCGAGAAAAAATCGTCAAATACCATGACAGGGGCCGAGACCGTGACTTCCTGCGGAATCCCTCGAGCTGGGACGACCTAGCTGGGGCGACAGCGCTTGGAGCAAAACATACGCAAGCAAAACACCTGAATAGCAGCAAAGCCGACCATGTGCCCTTGAGTATTTTTTGTTCAATAGGATCATGGCCGTCCGGACCAAAAATGTTGCCGGCATTTCGGCGAGAGCACGGTTTTTGAATAAAGTATGACGGAGTCCCAAGCGAAGCGGCTGCCAGACCGGGCGATCTAAGGCTCCCCGTCCCCCTTTGTGGGACCTCTCTGTGGTCCTGGACCCCTTTAGCGCAACACTATTGGGGAAGAAACATGACCAGAGCGCCAGACACTATATCTTCTTGCGGCACGATCTGTAGCGACAGCGCCTGGCGTGAGAACACGCGACGCCAGGATGTTATTGGCCAGGCGCCCGACCCCCATACGCTCGGAGTGCAGCCAAGACGTTGACATACACTCAACCCGCATAGTAAGGATGGGCAACATTCCCAAGGGTACACCTGCATCCTTGCCCCTCGGTCCATCCTCGGCCTCCTTCGTTGGCCGCGCCCCGCTCGAAAAGCTTCGAAACGGCCTTCCAAGGCCCTGGCACCCCTGCCGCGCATCCCTGTGATACGGGTTGCCTGTAAGGACCTCCCTGGGCTCAGCAGGGGCTGTGGTCTCTGGGCCGCTCCTCGGACCCGTGTTCGGGGAACCCATCCGTGACCGAGGCCCGCCCTGGCCAGACGTGGGCCCCGTCGTTCCTGCTTCTGCGCTCCTCGGGCTCCCGGGAATGGCGCGCCTCGATCGACACGGGCCCCGGCCTCTCGACCACTCCCCGACGGCCCCGAGAGGCCGAACACGGTGAGAAGCACTGCGCCCCCCGGTGCGCCTGCATGCTTCGAGAAAGAGGAAGAATTGCCTGCACTCCGAGGAGCAAGAGGTCATGATAATTACGCTACCGAGGAACCCCACATACTGATTTTATGTCTTGTGTGAACCGCGCTACCACTACCACCGCCGTCATGCTCTCAGGTGCCCCCTGTAGTCGTTGAAAGGAGGGGGAGGACGTGTGGGGGGAGAGGAGGGGTTGAGGAGTCATCTGTGACGGTCATATCCGGCGTCGCCTGGCACTTGGATACGAGAGGTAATACGCAATCCCGCACTAGAGGCTATGCCTGGACGGCCCTGGCACGCATAGGGAGACCACCCCCTTGCGCACCCCTTCTGGTGTCGAGAAAATGCCACGCCTGCTATGCCTGGACGACCCTGGCACGCATAGGGAGACCACCCCCTGCGCACCCCCTCTGGTGTCGAGAAAATGCCACGCCTGCTATGCCTGGACGACCCTGGCACGCATAGGGGGACCACCCCCTGCGCACCCCCTCTGGTGTCGAGAAAATGCCACGCCTGCTATGCCTGGACGACCCTGGCACGCATAGGGGGGCCACCCCCTGCGCACCCCCTCTGGTGTCGAGAAAATGCCACGCCTGCTATGCCTGGACGACCCTGGCACGCATAGGGTGACCACCCCCTGCGCCCCCCCTCTGGTGTCGAGGAACTGCCACGCCTGCCGCGCTTTGCGAGCGTGCGACGGATAGAGACCGCACCCCCTGCGCACCCCCTCTCGTGTCGATGAACTACCACGCCTGCCGCGCTTTGCGAGCGTGCGACGGATAGAAACCGCACCCCCTGCGCACCCCCCCTGGTGTCGAGGAACTGCTACGCCTGCCGTGCCTTGCGAGCGTGCGACGGATACAGACCGCACACCCTGCGCCCCCCCTCTGGTGTCGAGGAACTGCCACGCCCGCCGCGCTTTGCGAGCGTGCGACGGAAAGAGACCGCACCCCCTGCGCACCCCCTCTCGCGTCGATAACAACGCCTGCCGCGCTTTGCGAGCGTGCGACGGATAGAGACCGCACCCCCTGCGCACCCCCCTGGTGTCGAGGAACTGCTACGCCTGCCGTGCTTTGCGAGCGTGCGACGGATAGAGACCGCACTGAGAGACCACCCCCTGCGCACCCCCTGTGGTGTCGAGAAACTGCTGCGCCTGCCACGTATCCGACGCGCACTAGCGTTGTATGGTGTGTGTGTGTGTTGTGTGTGCGAGTGTGTGCATGCGTGCGGCTGTATGTAGACGCGTGTCTCACGCACTTGCCGTGCATGTGTTGAGCGCGGGTGAGGAGAGGAAGAGGGGGAGGGAGGAGGGGAGGAGGGTGAGGAGGAGGAGACGCGGGTGCGCCGCGGCAGGGAAGAAAACCAGAACCCCACGAAACATGTGGGGAATAATACGTTCCAAGATTTCTAGTGCTTTTCCCAAGATCCCCGGATGCTCCACACGGGCTGCAGAAGCGAGGGCAGCTAGACATCACCTTATAATAACATCATCCTCGTCCTTGGAGCATGATTTTGTCGACGGTCCGCACGGATTTCTTGGATCGGCGCTGGGCCCCCCTCCCTGGCGCGTCCGCGCGGACCGTCGACAACTTATGTTTATGCAGTGTGTTCTTTGCATCACGCTCAGGGTGAAAATTAACGGGTTTGGAGCATGGGGTTGGGAGAAATAGCCAGATCATCTGCATCATCGCGTATGCTGGCTATAGTACACAGTCGCCCCATGCATCTTCCCAACCCCTTCCTCCCAACACGATCATCGTCCTTCTGGAATGCTGTGCCGGCGCCGCCTTTCGCGGGGCCCGCCGCACGCACGCGCGCGCGCGCGCCGAGGCAGCGCGGAGGGGCTGGAGCCAGGGATCCCGGCGCTGTTCCGGGAGCACGCCTCGGGACAGCGCCGCGCCCCCGCGCAGCGCCCCCACTCGGCCACGCGCAGAGGGTGGGGGGGGGGGAAGGCTTCTTAGAAACACCGGTGCTTCTTAGAAGGCGCGGCCTTAGCATCTACACCCTAGGCGATGCTTAAGAAAACTTACGTTTTCGGCCAGAGTCTCGATTATTCTTAATGTTTCAATGTAAATCCTATGATTCTAATCGAAGTTCTGGGTTTCTATTCAAATTCTGAGACTATGAATTTCTTAACCCATGATTTCTTAAGCATATCGCAGGGTGTACAGATGTAGGGCAGGCGCCTTCTAAGAAGCAGCCTCCTTCTAAGAAGCCTTCCCCCCTCCCCCTACCCCTTTGTGCGCGCCGCCAACCCACTCCCTCGAGGGCGTCATCATGCAGCGTTGCATCTGGTCGTCACGGGCGGGTCCTTCGTGTCATCACGTGTCTTCGCGGGAGGGCGAGGTGTTTGTTTCCGCCAAGGTGCACGCACGAGCAGGCGCTTGCGGCCCACATTGTTCGGATTTCCGCGTCGACGCGGCCGTGGAGGATGCGGCGAGTGGATTCGGATGGATTTCAGGGAAGAGCTGCGCCACTCGCGACCACGCTATGTACTGTGTTTTCTTGACATCTCACTCGCTTGAGAGCTCTCAGCTTTCGTGTGGCAAGCGCTCCTGGCATCTGATTTCGACATCTACCCAAAGCACTGGCGTCGCTGATAACGATGCGCCAGGACAGCTTGCCACCTGGCGGCAGTGCAGAAACGCCAGTCGGGCGTCTGGCTCGGCTTGCCTTCTTGGGTTGGCGTTCTACGTTGGGGGCCGTCTTTCTATCTCCTTGCGATAACGGCCGTTGGCGGACGGGGGGGGCCAGGGGAGGGGGCGCCAAGGGGCCGGTAATGTCACGATTCGCGCCGTCACCTTGCAATTCCCAAACGGCGTTGGCGCGAATTGTGGCGATACCAGGCGGGGAGGGGAGGGGGGGGCAGCATCCTTGGTAACGGCCGTTATCGCGAATCGTACAATAACGCGCTCGTGAAGATCTGGCGCACCCATGGGCAGACGTCTTTGGACTCCCCTTGTGAGAATCTCGGTGCGTCTGGCTTTCTGGCGGTCTCACAGGTTCTCGTCGGCTTTCCAGCCTCGGGATGCCATCCAGCGGCTCATCTTGACTTCTCCAACTCGATTCGATTCGATGTCGATCGATTCCGATGCTGATTCGATTCGACCTCGGATTCCGATCTGGATCTCGGTTTCTTCATGGAGGCCTCACTAGCCTGCCGGTTTCCGCCGATTCGATTTCTGCCGATTTGGTTGCCGACTTTCGTTTCGCCGATCCGATTCAGTCCGACCGCCGATCCGGCTTGTCGGTTCGACTTTGGGATCTTTTGCTTCCAGCGGCTGCGCCTCGCCGAGAGCGTTCCGGGGGTGCCGGAATCGTCCCGAACGGCCGCCAGAGATTGAAGTCATGACCCGAAAGCAATCTCGGGGCGTTTCCCCGAGCTCTTTCTCACGGTCGGACCAGTCTGCCTCCTCCTCCTACGGCACCTCTCCCAGGAAGCTACGGCGGAGGCCCGATCTTCATGCGGGCGGGCGACATGGACGCGTTCCTGCAGGCGGGCGGGTCCCTCCAGTTGCCCTGCGGCCCCTGCGAAACCTCTCCGAGAGGGCGTGGTCGATCATGACGCGAGGAGCGGACGTATCTGTGTCCACCGCCGCGGGCACCGACGTCTTGGGACCCCACAGGGGCGGCGGGTACGCCTCAGAGGGGGCCCGAACGTACCCCTCTCCGCTGCCTCTCCAGATCCAGGGTGATCGGGTGCACAGGCGGTGGACATGGGTATAATCCAGCCTCGGACAGGAAGTCCTCCCGCGCACTCGCGGTCATCCTCCACCTCTCCCCCTCGTATCGCTGGCCGCTTCCCTTTGACTGGCACGCTCCCGAGGGCTGCAGCGATGGACGCACAGTTCGGCCGAGGCCCAGGCCACAACAGTGCTCCCAAGTGCTTCTTTCTCTCTCCGTCGAGTGGGTATCAAACACCCTTGTCCCCCTCGCCCCTCGCCCCCTCCCCCCCCGCCCCACCTACCCCGGCCTTCAGCTGGCCCATTGCGCGGCGTCGTTGCTTGATGGGACTGGTGGGATGAGTGATGGTGGGAGGTTGCATCATAAACCCTTGCTGGCCCCATGTCTCCTTCCGTCTGCGTCCTTGGCTCATGTTGTCGAGAGGGAGAGCCCTCGACTGAAGCACGCTCAACCGGGCTGGGTGCACCCAAGAACAGGAGAGTTTAATTTCGTACAGCTTGGCCCCGGCTTGGTGCAATCGCAGCATGGCCTCGCTGCATTTTGCCGTAGCCTCGGCCACCCCGCCATGACGGACCTGGAGCCTCGATGGGCTCCCCGGGGGCCGCCCACCCCGTCCTAGTGCGCCCCGCCCCCGCAGGAGCTGGAGGAGGCCCTGCCGTCGAGGGGCAGGCGTGCGAAGAACCCGCGGGCGGTGGTGAACAGCTGCTACGAGGACAGGCCAACCAGGGGGCAGCGCCCGTGTTTCAGAACCCCGAGACGGAGCTCCCGCCTCGTCTTCGGTCCGGGCCTCTGGACCGTCAAGAAAATGGCCCAGGATGAAGAACGCGTCCCGGGATAGTGGTCGAGGTCAGGGGCCGGTGTCCCGAGAAAGTCGAGCCAGAGCGGGATTTGGAGGAACGGGCCACGCTCGAGCGCCAGCCTCGAGGACCCCCTGTCCCGGCACCCCATCTGCCAGGGATACCCGCGGGTGCCGCCGTCGGGGTTGGGGGGGTCATGTCAGATCATCAGTGGGTGGGTGGAAGGATTGCGCGAGCAGTGGAGTTGACAATTACAAGTTCTGCAGGGCGAATTGCACCATATAGATTGCACCACATAGATGCCACCACGACCATCGCACCACATATGTTGCAGCACACATATGGCACGACATAGATTGCACCCCACCCATTGCACCATGTCGAGTGTACCACATAGATTGTGCACCGCATAGTTTGCACATAGGTTTTACCATATGTTTTGCACACCTTGCAACACATATGATGCACAACCTAGATAACACCACACACATCGCACCATATGTGCTGCACCACATCTCTTGCATCACATGGAGTGCACGACACACATTGCTTCATCTGAATAACACAACACGTAATGATTGCTAGAGACATTGTTTGGGGTCCACGTTGGTTAACAGTGTGTTCTAGCAACCCATGTCATGCAACGAAGGTGGAGACCACTCGGCGTGGTGCGATTCGCATTGTGCACTACATGGTATAAAATTTGTGTTGTGCGATCTATGCTTTAATATTTGTGGAGCAAACTATTCGGGGACATGTATGTGGTGCAATGTACGTAATGCAAATTTTGTGGACCGCAATATGTTTATATATATGGTACGCTCGACATGGTGCAACTTGTGTGTGGTGCAATATATGTTGTGCCATAAATGTGATGCAATCCACTTGTTGCAATCGACGTATGCAATATGTGGTACAATATACAACCTTTGTGGTGCAACCTATGCGATACAATCTATGTGGTGCAATCCACGTTGTGCAATTTAGCCGGCGACGGGGCAGCCACGGCGACAACAGCCGCCAGACCGCCACCCAGGATCAAGTCCTGTAGACAAACAACTGAGAACACCTAAGTGCAAGCACTGTTTGGGGAACACGTACTGCAACACGTTGACTGTACCACATAAGGCGCATACAGTGATTGCACAACATAGATTGCACCACATCATGCACGACATCGACTGCACCACATAGACTGTGTACCCGTAGATGGCACGGCATAGATAGCACCACATAGATTGCCCTACATGGCTTCCGTAGCCGGTGCGGCTCCAGAGAAGCAGGGCGCCGAGGACCCCCTGGCCCTGCCTGCGCGGCCAAGGCCGCGGCCTCGCGGCCGCGGCCCCGCGGCCCCTCGGCTCACCCCCGCGCTCCGCCCCCGCGTCGGAGGGTCCCCACCGCTGGCGCCGATGCCTGCGCACGGAGCTCGGAGGAGGAAAAGGTACCCGTACCGCTACCTGTCCCGCGTTCTCGCCTTGTTGGGCCTCCTCGGAGGCCCTTGTCGCCGCCGCTGGATTCGCTTCGAAATGCTGGGCAGAACGCACCCTGGGAGAGGTCCGGGGCGTAGCGGCATCGGTACCTGCTGGTTTCCCCAGGCGCGGTCCCCGCGGCCTTCCACGAGTTCGGGGCGTGGCACCCCCAGCCGCCGATCCCCGACCCCGACGCTCGCTTCCGCGGCTACGAGAGGTTCCCTCGCGAGCAGGTGCCCTTGTGTGAGGACCTGCGCCCGGGGGTGCTGCAGGCGACGGAGAAGTGCTGGTCCCTGTGCAGCCCGAAGGGCCAGGAGGACTGCATGCCGCGCACCCTGGCGACCATCGAGAATGGCAAGCTGGAGATGCACCGGCACCCCATGTGCTCCAGCCGGGTGGAGTGCGCCGGGCGCAAGCACCGCGTGCTCTGCGAGGCGAGGCTGAAGGGCTCGGGCGACGGGGACGAGAAGGAGGGGGGCTCGCAGGCCTCCACGAAGGGCGTGGCCTCTCAGCTCACGCAGCTCGCGCGGTCCGTCGAGGTTCCTCAGAATATCCCGCAGCTTGCCAAACAAGGCGGTCTGGGCGCGGCCGCGCTGACGCTCGCCGTGCGACCCCCGCTCGCCTGGCGGGCGCGCGGGGCACAGGGCTGGGCGCGGCCGCCGCCGCTGCGGTGGCGCGCCTTCCTGTGAGGCCGCAGCCCAGCCGCGGCACCGCGGCGCGGGGCGCGGCGGAGAGGCCATCAGCAGTTGCAGGTCCGGAAATAATGAGCAAAGCAACAACAAGCAAAGTGCGCAACACCTATATATATATATATATATGTATGTATGTATGCATGCATGCATGCATGCATGCATGCATGCAAGTATGTATGTATGTATGTATGTATGTATGTATGTATGTATGTATGTATGTATGTATGTATGTATGTATGTATGTATGTATGTATGTATGTATGTATGTATGTATATGTATGTATGTATGTATGTATGTATGTATGTATGTATGTATGTATGTATGTATGTATGTACAGATGTATATATATATATATATATATATAATATATATATATATAATATAAACAAATAGGCCCCCCCCCCCCCGGCGGGGCCGCCCACTCCGCAACCATCGGGGAACGCTTTTTAATACCCCCTCCCCGGGGCCTCCAAGGAGCCTCCAAGGAGCCTCCAGACGACCCAAGAGGCCTCCAAGACGGCCCCAGGAGGCCCCCAGGATGGTCCAAGAGGGCCCCGAGGCGGTCCCAGATCGCTCCAAGACGCCCAAGATGGTCCCAAGACGGCCCAAGGGGCCTCCAAGACGCCCCAAGAGGCCTCCAAGAGGCTCTCCAAGAGGGCCCCAAGAGGCTCGAATCGTTGATTTTCCATTGTGTTTTTCGATGTTTTTGGCTTTCTCTCCTTTTGGGCTCCCTGGCGCTCCAAGACGGCCAAGAGGCACCCAAGATCGCCCCAAGACGGCCCAAGAGGCCACCAAGACGGCCCCAAGACGGCCCAAGAGCGCCCCGGGACCGCTTAAGAGGCCTCGAAGACGGCCCAAGAGAGTCCCAACACGGCTCCAAGAAGGGGCCCAGACGCGGGATCCGAGCGCACTTTACGGGCCCTCGGCCCCAAGAGCATCCCCAGAAACCACTAGAGGCTCCCAAAGGCCCCCAAGAGCCCCCCGGGAGGCCCCCAAGAGCCCCCGAGCAGGCACCGAAACGAGCCCCATGCGATTTCGGACACTTTCATATGCACCCCTTCTTCCTTCCGATCCGTTCCGTTGAGCTGCCTGCATTGAGTAGCATGTGCATTGCATTTCAATTCAACAATAATGCTGTGAATCGCGCTGCATTTGCAACGTTTGGCGTTTGTTTTACTACTCGCATTGGTCTGCATGGCGTTGCATTCGATACGTCTGTGTGCGCCCTCGTGTGTACTACGGCCCTGTTCGGTCTGCGCCATTGTTACCTCTCCAGTTCATGCTCCTGCCATTGGTGGTTACGTGCACGCGTGCACATGTTAGCTTTGAGAGGATGGGGGCTGCTGGAACCTCAGCGCGCTCGAACTGCGCGTGTGGTGTTAGTTGGGGCCGAGGGTGCGAGCTTAGCGTGCACATGTTAGCTTTGAAAGGATGGGTGTTTCTGTGGCCTCCTCGTCCTCCTCCGTCGGGACAGCCCATGTCTACTTAGCTGATCTCGGTGCCGACGCCCACTCCCTGACCACCCTCTTCCTCTGCAGCCTGGGGTGTCTCCTCGCCGTCGCCATCGCAGTCGCTGTCGTCGTCGGTTCGAGGACCAGGTCTCTGTCCTCATTGCCGTGCGCGGCCATCATGTCAATAGCGATCCCAGGTTTCATTCCCTGCGTCGCCGGCGCAGGGAGCCCCAAGACGGTCCCCCAAAGGACGCTCCCAAGAAGCCCCCAGCAGCTCCCGCGGCACCCAAGAGACGCCGAGAGGCCCCCAAGAGGCCTTGCAGAGACTTCAAGAGACCATTGGGAATCACGTCCTGAGAGGCCTCCAAGACGCCCCTACTTCACGATCCATGTCAGGGGTGTGCCGACATGGGCGGGGCGGCAGGATGCGACCCTTGTTTCCGGGGCCGTCGGAACAGCTTCCTTCGGGGCACAAGCTGTGTGCGGAGCGAGTCGAAATACGCGGGGAGACGCTGGGCGAATTCTCCCAACAGAGCCGTGTGAAAGGTGTGCGATAGGCGGAGGGACGCCGTGCTTTTCTGTCCCTGGCACCGTTCGTGGAGTTCTGGGGGGAGGAAGGAGGTGAAGGAGGTGAAGGAACACAAGGAGGGACATATTGAAGAGAGCGGGGAGGACAGGGAGGAGGAGGAGGAGGTGAATGAACAGGGATCCACTTCAGGGAGACGGCATCGAGGAGAAGAAAGAGGAGGAGGAGCAAGAGGATAGGATGATGGGGAGAGATAGAACGGAAATGAGGAGGAGGGGGAGGGGACTGGAGTAGACCGATGATGATGACGGCGACGACGCTGATGATGAGGATGACGAGCACAACGACGGCGCCGACGAAGATGATGATGATGATGCTGATGCTGATGCTGATGCTGACGATGATGATGCTGATGATGATGACGACGACGATGATAGTGAGGACAACGATGACGACGACGATGATGACGATGGTGCTGACGATGCTGACGATGATGGTGGTGATGATGATGGTTGTGCTGGTGATGGTAATGGTGAACACGACCATGACGATGACTACGATGGTGATGATTGCGATGATGACGATGGTGAGGATCCTGGCTAGAACTTGAGCGCGCGCGAAGCGCGCGCGATGGTTCTAGTATATATATATATATAAACCGATGTTGAACCACGTAGATTGCACCACATGGATTGCTCCACATAGGTTGCGCAACATCGATTGCTAGAAACACACTGTGTGGGGCCCACGCTGGCTAGCATTGCTTCTCTTTGGAGAGAAGGCCGGCAGCAGGCAGCTAGGGCGGGACCCCGACCCGCTCTTGGCCCCAAAGAGCCTGAGCACGCCGCGAACGCCGCGGCCAGGCGCGGGACTCGCAGCCGCGGCGCCAGACACGGCTCGACGCGGGCCGCACGGCCATGAGGCGGACGCGGGCCTGAGCCCAGCGAGTCCACGTCGCCATTTCAGGACCACGAGAGCTCATGTTGCCAACGGGCCAGGAAGCACGAATCACTTGCCTGGTCATGCGCATTTCAAGGAGGGGTGGGTCCTGATGGCGAGTGGCGCCCAGTAGTCAATCTGCGCCATCTGAAGGCCGCACCCAGGAGTCGCCATCTCCAGGCTGGGGCCGTCGGGGCGGGTGGGTCCCCGTGGCGAGCGGCACCCAGGAATCAAGGGTCGCCATCTCCAGGCCAGGGACGTGGGGGCGGGTTGGTCCCCGTGGGAGCCACCTCCGTAGACTGGACCGCCTCCCCTTTTAATTTTGCAAGACGGGGGGTCCCCAGAAGCCCGGAGGGCCCTTCACAGGGCTAGCTCCTTTGTTACTACGGTTGGGGGCATGGCGAGGGCCCCCAGAAGCAGAAACATAACCACGAAAGAGATTAGTACTTCGTTGGCGACACATCAGTGTCCGCGGCCTTGCGGGCCAAGCCCCTGGGCCGCGACCCCGCGGATCTGGGGCGATCCGTTCGCGGATGACCAGCGCGGAATGCATTTTTGCGACCGCGTATCCGCAGGATCGCATTCCAGAGTCCAGATCGCGAGGGCGTGGATATGGATACGTAGCACCCCGCCATTGCGGATAAGAGTGAGGGGGCGGGCGCGGGCGACGCGGGCGTCGAGCCGGCGGACCTCGTGGCTCTCACGAATGCAACAGAAGCTTGGAACGAATGAACGAATGCAAAAGAAGCCCGCCGCAGGCGCCGAAAATTTTGGGTGGGTCGCGGGGTGGGCCGCGGATGAGTCGCGGGTGGGTCGCGGTGGGTCGCGGGTGGGTTGCGGGTGGGTCGCGGGTGGGTCGCGGGGTGGGTCGCGGGTGGGTCTCGGGGTGGGTCGCCAGTGGGTCGCGGGTGGGTCGCCGATGCAAGAGAAACCCGCCGTAGGCGCCGAAGTTTTGGCTTGTTCAGTGAACGTAATTAATTTGGGTCGCGGGTGGGTCGCGGGCTCTTTACCTCCGCCTGGAAGGAATTCAAAAACAGCCCGCCGCAGGCGCCGAAAATTTTGATTTGTACACTGAACGCGGTTTGGGTCGCGGGTGGGTCGCAGGTTCTCCACCTGGAAAGACCTGGAACGAATGCAAAAGAAACCCTCCGAAGGCGCCGAAAATTTTGGGTGGGTCGCGGGGTGGGTCGCGGGTGGGTCGCGGGTGGGTCGCGGGGTGGGTCGCGAGGTAGGTCGCGGGGCGGGTCGCGGGTGGGACGACGACAACAACAAACAACAAACACAACAACAAACAACAAACACAACAACAACAACAACAACAACAACAACAACAACAACAACAACAACAACAACAACAACAATAATCCAGATCGCGGAATTCCACTTCAGCCACGCACCCAGGGGCAGTGAATGACCGTTCGGTTCAGCCCCCTCACTCTGACGTTCGCTGCCCGTGAGTTTGGTCCTGGGAGTGCCGATTGGTTGGCGCTCCTCGGCGTGGCCACGCGCGCGGCACTGGGCCGCGTGCAACGCCAGCGGCTGCAGCCGCAGCCGCGGGCGTCCTAGAGATGCCGCGTCGGGTCGCCGCTGCCGCTTGCAGCGGCCGGCGACGGCCCAGACCCCGGTGGGCCCTGGAGATGCCAGGGCCGCTTTTGCACCGGTTCCGCTCAGCCGTTTTCCTGCCGGATCCGGCGCCGTCCAGTTCCGTCTCCGTTTTTTTGTTTTCGGTTCCGGTTCCAATCCCGGAGCCGTTTTTGTTCCCATGTTTGGAACCCGTTTTTTTATTTCTGCCGCTGCCAGGGCCCAGTGCCCCAGTCTCAGATCTCCGACTCTCTGCTTCTCTGGACCGACGGTTTTTCATCGATTTGCCTTCCAGGGCTCGTTGCGGCGCTCGCCACGGGGGAAGCGGGTCCTGGGAAATGGGTCCTGAGGCTTTTCGCCGTGTTTAGCTCCCCGGGGCTCTCCACGGGCCCCAGGACTGTGAGAGAACGATTCAGCATGAAGAATTGCTCCCGGGGGAAGGCCCCCAGGTCCAGGACCCGTTTCTTCAGGACCCGTTTCCCCCGTGCTACGGGGCGGAAAATTGGCCCCAAGGAAAGGGTTTGGACTTTTGGGGCCGCGCATTGAAAGAATCATGTTGTCGGATGTCTGGGGAGGCCGCCGTGCAAACGGCCCTTGTCGTCGGCGGAACTGCTCGGCAGACGGCCGTGTTCGGCGCCCTGGAGATGCCAGGGCCGCTTTTGCACCAGTTCCGCTCAGCCGTTTTCCTGCCGGATCCGGCGCCGTATGTTTCCAAGTTCCATCTCCGTTTTTTCCAGCGGAGCCGGGTGAAATTCCGTGCCCGCCGGTGACTGACTGACTGATTGACTGACTGATTGACTGACTGAACGTCAGGAGGGCACCTTGAACAACACATTTCAAACCGCCCGCGGGCGCGCAGTCGCAACTGGGCGACACATTTCAACCCGTCCGCGGGCGCGCAACCGCAACCGCAACTGGGCGACACATTTTAACCCGCCCGCGGGCGCGCAGCCGCAACCGAACTTGGGCGACACATTTCAACCCGCCCGCGGGCGCGCAACCGCACCTGGGCGACACATTTCAACCCCTCCGCGGGCGCTCAACCGCAACCGCAACTGGGCGACAGCAACCGCAACTGGGCGACAGACACATTTCGACCCGCCCGCGGGCGCGCAACCGCAACCGACCACATTTCGGGCGACACGTCGAAACCGCAACCGTTTCATTTCAACCCGCCCGCGGGCACGCAACCGCAACTGGGCGACACATTTCAACCCTCTCGCGGGCGCGCAGCCGCAACCGCACCTGGGCGACATATTTTGACCCGCCCGCAGGCGCGCAACCGCAACCGCAACTGGGCGACACATTTCGACCCGCCCGCGGGCGCGCAACCTCAACCGCTACTGGGCGACACATTTCAAACCCGCCCGCGGGCGCGCAACCGCAACCGCACCTAGGCGACACTTTTCAACTCGCCCGCGGGCGCGCAACCGCAACTGGGCGACACATTTGGACCCGCCCGCGGGCGCGCAACCGCAACCGCAATTGGGCGACACATTTCAACTGGCGACACGTTTCAACCCGCCCGCGGGCGCGCAACCGCAACTGGGCGACACATTTCAACCCGCCCGCGGGCGCGCAACCGCAATCGCAACTGGGCGACACATTTCAACCCGCCCGCGGGCGCGCAACCGCAACCGCACCGCTCACCTGCCGTCCTTTTCCAGGGGATCTGAGGCGGAGGGTGGGTGAGGGGGGAGGGAGGAGGGAGGCGGGAGGGAGGAGGAAGTAGGGGGGGAGGAAGAGGAGATGGAGGGAGGGTAGAGAGCTCACAATGATTGGGGGCGGACAACTTCTGCCCCCCCCCGTTCCACGCAAGTGGATCTCCACAAGGCTCCAGACCCTGGATTCCTTATCCAAGGCCTCCACGGTCTGCGAGCGCGATGGGTGGGTCAACCGCCCCTGAGGGGGGAGACGAGGCTTTCACAGAAACGGTCCGTTGCGACGCCTAGTTTGAGGTTGGGGGGCGGTGCTGCGGGGATCGATTGCGCGTTCACTGCAAGCTGCCCGCGGATGTAGGTGCATCGGCG
Source organism: Prorocentrum cordatum (assembly GCA_963575745.1). Taxonomy (NCBI): domain Eukaryota; class Dinophyceae; order Prorocentrales; family Prorocentraceae; genus Prorocentrum; species Prorocentrum cordatum. The sequence goes on along the minus strand of CAUYUJ010020749.1, from coordinate 102,115 downwards.
CCGTCATATTCATGCAGCCTGCCGCGTCTCATTCATGATCTGGTGCAGGAGCAGGTGGAAGGGGGAGGAGGACGAGGAGGAGGTAAGGGAGGAGGAGGAGGAGCAGCAGGACGAGGAGCAGGATGAGGAGGAGGGGGAGCAGCAGCAGGACGAGGAGGAGGAGGAGGAGGAGGAGGACCAGGATAGCCAGGAGGAAGAGGACGATGGGGAGGGGCATGCCAGGGTGGTGCTGCTTGAGAAGGTGCACGAGCAGGTGCTTGTTGCGGAGGACGGAGGAGGATGAGGTGGTGGACGTCAGGGAGGATATGAGCGTGGAAGTGGATGTCCTCCTCGCGGCTTCCGGGCGTGACCCGCGGTTTTCCGCCGGGACACTGCAGCGGGGAATCCCCATTCCACGCTGTTGCCTCTGATGTTGTTTTCGGTTCCGGTTCCAATCCCGGAGCCGTTTTTGTTCACATGTTTGGAACCCGTTTTTTTTCTATTTTTGCCGCTGCCAGGGCCCAGTGCCCCAATCTCAGATCTTCGACTCTCTGCTTCTCTGGACCGACGGTTTTTAATCGATTTGCCTTCCAGGGCTCGTTGCGGCGCTCACCATGGGGGAAGCGGGTCCTGAGGGAAATGGGTCCTGAGGCTTTTCGCCGTTGTTGGCTCCCCGGGGCTCTCCACGGGCCCCAGGACTGTCAGAGAACGATTCAGCCTGAAGAATTGCTCCCGGGGGGAAGGCCCCCAGGTCCAGGACCCGTTTCCCTCAGGACCCGTTTCCCCCGTGCTACGGGGCGGAAAATTTGCCCCAAGGAAAGGGTTTGGACCTTTGGGGCCGCGCATTGAAAGAATCATGTCGTCGGATGTCTGGGGAGGCCGCCGTGCAAACGGCCCTTGTCGTCGGCGGAACTGCTCGGCAGACGGCCGTGCTCGGCGCGACGGAGAAGCGAGCCTCGGATTCGCCGCGCGGTGCGGGGGGCTCCGACGGCCAGTGGGTGACGCTGGCGTGGCGCATTTGTGGCGCATCAACACCGGGTTCGGGCCTCAATTGCTGACACAACTCCTGGGCAGGAGCAGCGCGCAGCATCCGAGACCAACCATGATCGCACCCACCCACTGAGCCAAATACGCTCGAATCGCGACAAACATAACCACTGGCTTTTAAACCAATTAGTGCACCGCGACCACCACGCACATCACAATCCACGACATCAGTTTCCCACGACTACACCAGACAACGCCAGCAGCCTTCGACCAACACGGAGACACCGCCCACAGAGAACCACCATTCACGGCAGGCAGTTTTTTTAGAGTTGCGCGAAAAGGCGGAAGAACGGGAAGGGCGGGCGAAGGGCAGCTCTCGTTGGTGCAAGAGGGGGCGGTGTGCTTGGGGCAGTATTCTAAGATTGCGAGGGTGTTCTTAATGAGGAAGGATCGGCCCTTTCGTGGAGATCTCGGAGGAGGCATCTGAGAAAGCTGGAAGGCTTCTAGAAGGCAGGCTTTCTGCTCAGAACGCCGCCTGTCTCATCCTGCCCCCTCTTCCGTGCCTCTAGAGAGCACCTGAGAGGGAGGGATGGCAGGACGTGATCCAGCTGCAGCTGGACTTCGGCGTCAAGACGAGGCAGGGGCTCACCAAGCAGTGGTTCCAGGCCGCGGCACGCCCCCCCCCCCCCTCGTGGCGCCCCGCATGGCGCGTGTCATGGCCGCTGCTCCGGGGTACCGTGAGACATACAGCAGACACATGCAATAACACATTCTGCTAGAAGGCATCTCGGGCCACATTCTTCACCGATCTTTGACGGTCCTGAGGCGCACCGGAGCTTCTGTGGGCCCGCAGGGCCATCCAGGGATTCGAAATTTCTTGTTGGCAGGCCGAAGTTCTTGTCGTTGCTTGCCTGACGCCCATCCGCCTACTGCTCCTTCTCCTCCTGCCGTCCCTCCGTCTGCTCCTCGTCCTGTGGCTGCCCTTCCGTCCCCTTGCCGCGCAGTGTCAGGCACGGTCTGGCGCAGAGGTGGGGCAACGTCTCGCAACACGTCCACCCGCAAGTTGGCGAGTGCTGCCGAGCTCATGTCTTGGCATCGCTCGGACGCATGCATCTTTTCTCGGCGAGGGCCATCGAGGAGCCCCTTGGGTCATCTCGCGGAAAGCTACGCACACGCAGCCGAAACTTGCACGGGGAATGGACGTCCGAGCGATGTCGAGATGTCTGGCGCACTGCTAGTTCAGAACTCTTCGACGAAGCACTGAGGTTTCCGTGAATGGGGTTGTAGCATGAACCTGCCAGTCATCCTTGTCGACCTCGCAGGCCTGCGTCCAAAGTGAAGCGGTCGGGCTCAAGGCTCGCATGCGCAAGGCCATGGCCAGCGCCGCTGGAGTTTCTCGTGCTTCCCGACCCGTTTGTTGATTGATTATTGGATGCACTTCTCGGAGGGGCTCGAGGTATACATCACGTCGTTTGGTCGGCCAAGGAGCCGAGGAGCTCGGCGAAGGAATTCGATGTGTAGACGCTCCAGCATCCCGTCGGTTGAGAAGCTGGGGCGTCCATGCAATTTGCTTCTCGGCCGACCAGACGACTCTGGGTATACTTCGAGCCTCTCCCAAATCAGTGATTATTATGATTCACTTCTTCGGTATTTCCACCCCTGGTGATACGGCGGGCGCACGATGTGTTGTTCCAAAGGCGATGGTACGTGTATGTCCCAGCGCCCGCCCGTGGGCTCTTGAGACGTCCAGCTGGCGCCCGAGCTCCCCCATGCCTCGGGCCGAAACGCCCTGGGTGGAGAGACGCAGCAGACTCGCTGGAACGCTCCTGTGTCTGCACACCTCCCGATCGACTCACGCTGATGATTCTCACTGGCTCCCGCGGGCCCCGCGCCCGCGCGAGGCCCGCGCGGGCCCGTGCTCTGCGGTGGCCGTGTGCCGCGGCGCCCCGCGCGGAGGAATGCTGGCTCGTGCGCCGGGCCCAGCCCTGCTCTCCGCCAGCCTCCTGCCGCCCCCCCGCCCTGGCTTTTCGGGAAGGCTTCGCGTTGCACGCAGACAAAGATGACGACGACATCGACGAGGACGACGACGTCGACGAGGACGACGAGGACGACGACGAGGACGACTACGACGACGACGATCACGACGGCGACAACAACGGCGACGTTGACGACGACGGCGACGACGACGACGAGGACGACGACGACGAACCAGGCAGTCTCAGCTGGCCTCAACAGGCCCACCGAATAGTCCGCGCTCCGTCTCCAAATCAGACGGCATTGGCGCCATGTTTCGTGGGCTCCCTTCCCCGATCCCTTCCCCGATCCGTGGATGTGGCGCACACGCACCATATCCACGGATCGGTAATCCGTGTTAGCGTGTGCCCGACAAATGGAGCCAGAGTAGACGGTGTCGGAGGATCGCGCCGCATCGCCGATTCATCTGCGATGCGGCTCGATGTGGAGTTCAAGTTTCTCCACGCCGACGTCGATGCATCGCCAGCGTCGCTGGTGCATCGCGCATCGGCGATACATTGGCGGTTCAGCGCGGTCTCCGACCGTATCTACTTGTACCCTATGTAAGAGGGCTCTAATGTCTCTCCTGTAAGTGGCAGTCTTTCTGTTGTATCCGACGCGGGTTTGCCTCGTAGTCGACGCGGATTTGATGAGTCTTCGACGCGGATTCGACGTAGATTCGACGCGGATCCAATGGTTGACATATTTTTGACGTGGATTCGACGCGGATGGTGGCGCGATGAGACAGAGCAGGCCACCCGAAGAATCACCATAATTGTTCCTTCGGGAGCCCAAACAACGGCGCAGTGACCACTCCGTCTGGCGAATCAGTGGGAATCATCGGGCGAGCGCACGGCTTCCGGGGGCTTGGGTCTCTCTCTGAGGACGTCTCGGGTGACTGGGACCGAAGATAGACAAGAAAGCAGAACCCTTGGCTGCGCCCCCCCTTTCCCCCGTATACTCAAAGTTGACCCTGGGCATTCGGGAGCACAGGCTCGAAAGGAAAAGTGGAACCCACAGCGCCTTCTGCAGGCCGGACGCCAACTTTGAGTCTGGGGGGAAGGGGGCGGGTGGGGGGGCGAACGCGGGCTCGATAACGAAGGGGCTCCACCGTTTGTCCCTTCACTGGACCTCCGCGTCCCCCGTCGGTGCGGTGCCGCACCCCGCCGGTGAGGTCGCCTGGGGTCTCGAGCTCACCGCACGGGCCTGTCACCGCACCTCCAGGGCTCCTCGCCAGCCCTCCGTGTCTGGGCACGGCGAGGCCCCGCCGCGCCCCGTACGTGCGCCGCGCGCGGCAGAAGCTAGGCACCAGAGGAGCGGCGGCTAGGCCTCGTCTCCTTCTGCCTCGAGGCTGCGGTCCTCCTCGGAACCTCGCAGGATAGCGTTTTCTTCACCTCTGGGCCATCACGCGCGTTATGCCCCCCCCCCTCCCCCCTCCCGTCCCTTCCCCCCAATAACGTAGCGCTCCCCCCCCCCCTCAGTGCGTCCCTGGCACTGCCGCAGTGCGTCCGGCACCACAGTCTGGGGGGGGGCGGGGGGCGCTACGTTACGCCCCCTCCCGTCCCCCCCCATCCCCGTCCATTACGCCCGTTATGGCCGCGAATCTAAAAATGCGCTCCAGGAGGCCCGTGCTCTCAGCCCAACAGGCGGCAGTGCTTCGAGGCTTCGGTCCTCTTTGGGACATCGTCCTCTGGAGCACTCGCGGGAAGCCCGTGCTCTCAGCCCCAAAGGCGGGCGTCTGCGCGGGTTCTCGTCGCGCCGAATCTTGCAGCCCTTCAGGAACTCCAGGGGTTCGGCCAGATGTCCCTGTGGCCACTTCCGCGTCCCTCCAGGTTCCCACGCTGCACATGTCGCCGCGCCGTTTTGTTGCGACGCGCGGCCTTACGTCTTGGGGAGGACGCCTCGGCCATCAGGGCGAACGCCGCCTCGAGCGCGGTGGGTCCGCCGTTGGTTTGCCGCCGTGCCGGCGTCATCTACTCGGGTGCGGGGCGCAAGGCTTGCCGTGGGTTTGCCGTGTCGGCGTCGTCCATTTTGGGCGCATTGAGCACAAACGGCGCGGCGACGCGTCCCGGGGTCGCATGGTCAGTATGATCCAGAGTTCCTCGAGGTCGCCGGGCCCCGCGGCTGCTCACGCCACTTCCGTGGGCTTCTGGGGGTAGTTTTTGCTGCAATTACATCCCCACCACAGTCAACCCGCATAGCAAGTATGAGCGACTTTCCAAGGTGACCCTTGCATCCCCTCCCTTTCGGCCCATCCTTGGCCGCATCCGCTGGCCGAGCCCCGCTCGCAAAGTCTCGACGTGGCCTTCCAAAGTCCTTGTGTCCTCATCGCGCATCCTTACTATACGGGTTGACTGCATTCTGAGTGATGATCGTTTCTGCCCACTTCCTCGTTCCCCTCAGAGTTATATGTTTCTGCGCGTCGGCGACATCATCTTTCTCTTTCCGTCAAGCTGTCGCCCTTCCGTGTTGCACCACCGCTCCATCATTGGGAGCCGAACATATTGAATGTAAACATTCCCATGAGCTCGTTGATCTGACGTTGTTCAGTTCTGGACCACGGTAGGGTTCTGAGGTGGGAATTCGCTGAAATCACACAGCTTGGGCGGATCGATATCTGGGGACCTCGGCAGGCGGTGGATATGGATCAGTTTGGCCACCCGAGGGCCCGAATGTGTGCATATCCACCGCTTGTCGGGCCCCCAGAGATCGATCCCCAGGCGGCGCTTGTGGATGAAACCGCGCCTAGCAAGAGGGATGCCGCTCGAGATGCCCGCCCGCTCACCCGAGGCGACGCTGCAGATAGCAGGAACGTCGCTGTGGTCCTTTGCGGCACGCGCCCGCTCGCCGGCAGGTGTTCGTTCAGAAGGCCGCGGCCAGCCTCGGGATGTCGTGCATGGGGATGCTGCTGGAGGGGCGCGGGGGGTGGTGGGCCCGGCAGTCGGGGGCGTCCAAAAGGGGGGTGGGGGCTAGGAGGTGGGAGGTATCGTGGGCCGGACGATGGGGTCTCCAAGGCTTCGTTGGCCCCCCTCTTCTCCACTCACACGTGCGAACGTGCCTCTTGTCTGCGAACGTGGCCTGGACCAGGATGCGGTGAGCCCCCTCCTTCCCGGCCCCTCCTCTTCGGCTCGCCCGAGACAGGCGAGGACGAGCGTGGTCAGAGGAGCTTCGCTCCGCGAGCCTGGCCTTCCGCCACCGCGAAGATGTTCAGCGTTGGTGTGGTTGTGCGGCAGTGGCGCCACAAGCGCGCACATCTACGTCAAGCCTGAGATGTGGAACTGTGTATGATCTTGTTGTTCTGCTGCGTCGGTGCGTCGATGATCTCTTCAGCGTTGTATTCATTCGGGCCGTGGCCTGTGCGAATGGATCTGCAAGCAAGGCGAGGCGCACGGTCATTCACGCTGAAAGGCTGATTCGGCTGCTCAAGTGACGTGGAGGACCACACCCTGAAAGCGAACGCGGAGGACCGCACCCTCCTGCCCTCCTGGACACGGAGGACCACGCCCTCCTGCTCTCCTTCCTGGCGGAGCTCGGGCGCGTCGGGTCGTTGAGCCCCCTCAGCGAGGCGCACCTGGTGGTCGACACAATACCACAATTCCGCCTGACGCTGTCCGGGCGCCCGGGCGGCCCGCGGGCGTCCGGGCGGCTGGGCGCCCGGGCGTCCGGGCCGCCCGGGCGTTCGGGCGCCGGACCCTCTGGGCGTCCGGGCGGCCCGGGCGGCCCGGGCGTCTGGGCGGCTGGGCGGCTGGGCGCTGTCCGGGCATCCCGGCACCCGGGCGCCCGGGGCGCCCGAGCGGCGTCGGGCGGCTGGGCGCCCGGGCGTCCGGGGCGCCCGGGCGGCCGCGACGTCCGAGCGGCTGGGCGCCCGCCTCTGGGCCCTCCGGCGTTCGGGCGCCGGGCGCTCTGGGCGTCCGCCGGGCGGCCCTGGCGGCCCGGGCGTCCGGGCGGCTGTTTCGCTGGGCGCCGTCCGAGCATCCCCTCCAGGCGTCCGGGGCGCCCGAGCGGCCGCGGCGTCCGGGCGCCCAGCGTCCGGGCCGCCCGGGCATCCGGGCGCCGGGCGCTCCGTGCGTCCGGCGCCCCGGCGTGCCGGGCCCGGCGTCCGGGCGGCTGGGCGCCCGGCGCGTCCAGGCGGCTGGCGGGCGCCCGTGCGGCCGCGGCGTCCGGGCGGCTGGGCGCCGGGGCGTCTGGGCCGCCCCGGCGTTCGGGCGCCGGGCGCTCTGGGCGTCCGGGCGGCCTGGGCAGCCCAGGCGTCCGAGCGGTGGGCGGCTGGGCGCCGCCCGGGCATCCTGCGTCCGGGCGTCTGGGGCGCCTGGGCGGCCGCGGCGTCCGGGCGTCCTGGGGCGCCCGGCGGCGCGGCGTCCGGGCGGCTGGGCGCCCCGGCGCCCGGGCGTTCGAGCGCCGGACCCTCTGGGCGTCCGGGCGGCCCGGGCGGCCGGGCTCCGGGCGGCTGGACGGCTGGGCGCCGTCTGGGCATCCCGGCGTCCGGGCGTCCGGGGCGCCCCGGCGGCTGGGCTGCCCGGGCGTTCGGGCGCCGGGCGCTCTGGGCGGCCCGGCGGCCCGGGCGGCCCCGGCGTCCGGGCGGCTGGGCGGCAGCTGGGCGCCGTCCGGGCGGGCATCCCGGCGTCCGGGCGTCCAGGGCGCCCGGGCGGCCGCGGCGTCCGCAGGCGGCTGGGCGCCCGGGCGTCCGGGCCGCCCGGGCATCCGGGCGCCGGGCGCCCCGTGCGTCCGGGCCCCCCGGGCGTCAGGGCTCTTGGGCGGCCCGGGCATCCGGGCGCCTCCTTGAGACTCCAAGGTCGATCTATAGTGCGGGGTCGAACTATAATGCGGGGGTTATACTTTTCTGCGGGTCGATCTATAGTTCGGGCGCGCCGAAAATAGTTCGACCCGCCGTTTTGGGGCAAACGGGGCTTCAGCGCCCATGCTCGCGCTCACCCCACTGGGAGGGGTCCAACATATATTTGAGCCGACAGCAATGAATGACAACGATACACACAGAAGCGTTCTTTTCAAAGCATGCGCACAATCGGCTGGCCGCAGAACTTAGAGATGCATGCCACCGAAAACGCTCTCATGGACCTCCTTTGGCCCCTCCTTCGGCCAAATGCAGCTACAGATCCACCGAAATCCTCATCCCTATAGTTCCAGTGCTTCGCTGGTTCACCGCCGCCCATGCACAGCTCCAGAAACATGTGCATTTTAGGCTTCACTTTAAAATGGGCAGGAAGCGCGTCTTGCAAAGCGGCCGTCTGCGTGGCAAACTTACTCGAATGCTCTCTAAGAGTGTCCACAGCAAATGGGTGATTGTCAGAGAGTGCCTCGTAACACCGACATAAGCTTTTCATCCCTGCGTGAATGGACGATTCTACAGCTGCCCGCTCGTCGACGCCATTCCTCCTATCAAGGAAAGCCTCCGCCATCTCCAATGCCCATGGAACCATGTGCCTGAGCATCCCCGCGCCGCACCTCATCTTAGCCGTCGTTGCTTTTTTTCCTTTCACAACGCCCCGCGTCAGTCTCGATAGGCGGCTGGTCTTCTCACCTGGCGGCTGCCTGTCGTAGAACGCCATCAAATGACCATGTAGTGTGGAGACGCGGCCTTTCTGGGTAGTTCCAGCCACCTTTTTGTGCGTTACAAGATACCATAGCAAACCCCCTATGAAGTCAGCCGCTACTCCAAGATCAACAACGTGTAACCAATCTAGCTTCAGCAACTTTTCGTTCGCATACGGCACTTGGAAGAGAGGGCACACCTGCTCGCCTGAAACGATAATCTTCGCAAGGACTTCTGGCCATGTGCGTCGGTGCGTTCTCCACGGCGCGTCTCTCCCAGTCTGCGATTTCACCTGCGGGGAGTAGCCAAAAACACTCCTCCTCCTCCTCCTCCTCCTCCTCCTCCACCCCTCCTCCCCCTCCTCCTCCACCCCCCCTGGAAGGGGCCGCAAAACGACGACGACGCACCCCCTCCCAGAGGGGATTTCCTTCCTCCCCTGATGTGTTGCGCTCCCATGGCCTCGTCCTTCTTGATGTTGCACAGGAAGCATACTTCGTCATCTTGCCAGCCAGGTAGCTTGAGCACCTCCTTCATCATCTTCCAGTCCCCTTTGATCTGGCAAAGCACTCCGCCAATTGGTAGGGTTGCATCGGCCACTTGTCGGCGCTTCCTCCAGGCGTCCTGCGCGCCGAAGGGAGAGCCGTCGTGCCGTGCCGCCGGCCAGCGCTTCGCAGCCAAGTGAACAAAGCTCCACTGCACCACTGCAAAAACATCATCAAATGTGTTGGGGCCCACGTGCTCTTTGAGGAACGCTGTGATTGGGACCCGCAGGTTTTTCCAGCGCCCCGCAGCCCCTGGCAACATGAGGCTGATGATCTCTGCGCTCATCGATCGGTCCCAAAAGCAAGGGACCCCGTCCTGCCACGCGCCCAGGGCCACCAGGTCGTTGCAACCACTCTCCGCCCTGGCTCTTTGCACGTGGCGCAGAGACACGCCGTCGAGACTCGACGTCTCCAGTAGCACGCTCCGCTCGCCAAAATGATGAAGTTGATGAAGTATTTCGTGAGGAAGCATCATCGCTAAGTCCATCAGTTGTTCTGTTTCAGACTTGGGGTCCCAGCCCCTCACCTGGCAGTGATAGAGCGGAGGCCACCCTTTCCTGAAGAAATCCCGCCTGAACTTCCTGGCAGCGTTTTTCATGCCCGACGTTGACTCCGTAGTGTGCAGGTCGGAGAGACCTGTCGCAGATGCAGAGACGCAGTCATTGATCAGCTGAGCGCCGCGCTGCCCGCTGACCACGTTGCTGCTTATCAGGTCCTGCACGTTCGCTCTCAGCCGCCTCTCCGGCGGCAAGCCCAACCTGTCATAAGGCAACCGCCGCCTGGAAAGCATCCCGCGGGGCCCGCGGGAGACAGGCGCGAGCGCGGCGGCCTTGAGCCACTGCAGTGGCTACGGACATGCGCGGCCGAGGCAAGGGGCCCTTGCCCTTTCCCGCGCCCCTCCTCCGCGCCCTCCTTCAATCCCTTTCATGCCCCTCCCCTCCTGCTACTCCCCTCCTGATGATACCAAGCCCCCCTCCCCCCCGCCCCCCCCTCCCCCCGCGCCCCTGCGATGAGGGGGGCTTCTTTACTGGCAAACCCAGAAACACGCGGCCCCTCACGAAGGGGCACCCCTGGCAGAGGAAGCGGCAAGTTCTCGTTTTCCCACGGGCGTCGGAAAGGCAGCGCTGCATGCGCGTCGTCGGGCGAGGCAGAGCATCTCAAACCCTACTGCATATATGCATGTAAATACTGATATGTAGATGTAGATGTAGGGCCGCAGCTCAATTGAGGAACTTCTTGAAGCGCTTGACCGAGAGCTGAATGCCCTCGTGCATGTGCTCGTGTGTGTTGTAGGCGGCCTGGACCTCATTCTTCAGCTTATCGTACATGTCCGTGTCCTTGCCGACAGAATCAGCGCCCTCAATTTTCGCAATCAGAACCTCCATCGCCGTCTCGTGCTGGTCCGCATTGTCCACGCACTTCTTGCGCTCATCGGCCCAGTTCTGGAAGCTCTGACGGTCCTTCTGATCCTGATCCCCAGCCTTCGCGAGCAACTGATTCTTCGTGTGCTTTAGGAACTTCAGCTCCTTCTGATACTTGACCAGCATTTGCCTTGGTAGGGATCATAAACAAGCAATGCGCCGACATGCTTTTCAACGCAAACAACGCACGACAGAACGGATACGAACCAGTTTCTATCGCCATCCCCTCCAGGAGGGGCGGCGGGGGCGTGGCGGGGGAGAGGGCCCCCCTCTGGGAGGGGTCTGGCAGAGCACCAGAGATGGAAGGGCAGGGGGCGGCTGCCGAGGACGGCGCGCGATCTCGTCCTTCTTACTCACGATCTCTGGCCAGTGCGGATTCTCGATCTTCACCTCGCCGCCCCCACCCGACCCCGAAGCGCTGGACGACGGGAGCTCGGCCATCCTGATGCCTGCAGCTTCGAGTTGCTTCAGGTTCTTCAGGTTGGACGTCCCCTTGAAGGTGCGCGAGTCCTTCGTCACCAGCTGGTCATCGTCCATGTTGCGCTCGACGAAGTACCACTCCTTCCACAGAGGCCTGTCCTTGACATCTTCCTTGATGGGGAATTCTTCTTTGGTGCCATGCTCTTCGCTGTTCTCCTCCCACCATTCCTGCACGAAGGCAGTGGCTTCCTGGATGTTCGCAAAGTCTTTGATGGTGAGGTTCTTGAGGGCCAGTGCCTGCGATACATTCCGGTACCCTTTCTTGGCAGAGCGCGTGTGCACCTCTTCATTCGTGCATCTCTCTTCGAAGGTGGCCAACCAGTCAAGTGTCTTATCCTTGTCACTCGCGAAGGTCTGCAAGAAACGCTTCCGATCGGCTGGGTCCTTCATCCCGTTCCAAAGCGCCTGGGCTGCTCTGGCGGATTCTGCTGTGCTCGTAGCTTTCCCGCTGCCGTCCTTCTTCTCCGACTGGTACTTGAGCCACGCCGTCATCTTGTCGGGGCCGCCTTCGACTTCTTCGCCGCTGGTGCGCCCTGGCCCTCGATCTTCTTCTTCGGCGCCATGCTGCACAACGGTGTGAGGAGAGTGCCCAGCAGGAGCAGAGGAGGGACTACTCCTGGGGCGGGCATGGCCGCCGCGGGACTGACCCCTGAAATTTGGGATACAGCAGCAAAATCGAAATGCCCTGCGGCAGCCGAAACGCCTGCGAATGGCAAGTAGATCGTCGGGGGCCTTCCCCGCGCACTTCAGTGGTGCGTGTGGGTGTGGTGTGGTGCTGTGGGTGTGGCGTGTGTGGTGGTACATTTCAGTATCGTCGAGCCTTCCCCTCAGCCAGGGGTTCGTTTCTCTCCCCTCGAAGGGGCTCGCAACCCACGCGGTCGCCTCCTCCCCCTCGAAGAGAAGGGGTGCTACCTCATCAGCGGTGAGGCGGGGAGGGGGAGGGGATGTGCCAGGGCCCCCCCCTCAGTAAGGGGTGCGCGCCCCCTCAAAAAGGGGCACCCCCCTCTCTGGATTGCTTTGCGCGGCAGGCAAGCACAGGGGCCCGAACGACTCACCCATGATGCAATGCTACTGCTCCCCCCTGCTGCCCCTGCTCACACTGCCCCCCCTCATTAAAGGGGCTCACCCTCAGTAAAGGACGGCGGTGCCCCTCCGCAAGGGGCCCGTCAAAGATGTTTCAGGGGCCCCCCTCAATCAGGAACACCGCGCCCCCCAACCCCCCTAGGGGGCCCGTCAGATACGGCCCAGCCCCGCCCCCTCCCCCCCCCACCCTCAGCCAGGGGCGTTTCGCCCCTCAGCGGGACTCGTCTGGCCCCCATGCAGCGAGGGGGGGTGCACTGCAAGCGACCTTGAGAGAGATTCTCTTAAGAGAATTCTCTTAAGAGAATTCTCTTAAGAGAATTCTCTTAAGAGAATTGTTGGTTTTGCCTGAGACATCCACACAATTCTCTTAAGAGAATTCTCATTCTCTTAGAGAATTCTCTTAAGAGAATTCTCTTAAGAGAATTCTCCAAAGAGAATTTCCCCTTAAGATAATCGGTTTCGTGATCGCCCGTCCCCTCTGCCAGGGGCAGCCGCGCGCGCCCCTGCAATGAAGGGGCCACAGTCAATCAGAGTCCCCTTAACCCGTACCGCCTCTATTCTGGCGCGAGAGGCCGCGCAAATGTATATGGATGTCGGCGCCGTCGCCGACGCGGTCGCCCCGCGGCTCAGGGCGCGCCGTCCTGGGGCGGATGGGGGTGCAGGAGGAAGATTGACAAGGAGGAAGAGCAGAAGCAAGAGGGATATGGACAAGGAGGAGGGCGGGCGACAAGCAGGAGCAGGAGGAAGAGTGACCAGGAGGATGGAGAAGCGGTCCTAGCCCCTCTTAGAGGTCGCCTTCGGGCGCTTGCCCTTGTCCTTCTCAGTGTCCTTGTCCTTGTCTTTGTCGCCCCTCCCTCCTTTCGAGGGTCTGCCCCCCGCCTGGTCCGCGCGGGGCCTTTTTTTGCTTTGGGGTCCTTCTTTTTGTTGTCTGCGTTCTCCGCGTCCGCCCTGGCTGCGTCCGCCGTTGCTGCGCCCGTCTCTGGCTGCTCTGGTGTTGCCGCTTCTGGCGCTGCCGTCTCTGCCGCCTGCCGCTCCTCTGCCTCTCGTTTCTGTTTCTGCTCCGCTTCCTCCTTGGCCCGCGCTGCGTCCTCCGCATCCTTGGCAGCCTTGGCCGCCTCTTCCGCCCTCCGTGCGGCCGCTTCGGCAGCCAGCAGCCTCGTCCTCGCCTGCGCTTCGGCGGCCTCTGCTGCCCTCTGCAGCTCCAGGCGGGCCTCTGCCTCCCGCCTCAGCGCGGCGTCCCTCTGCTGTTGTTGCGCCCGCCTCAGGCGGATGATCTCCTGCTCTGCCCTGCGCTCCTGCTCCTGCCGAAGGCGCTCTTTGTGCCTTTCGACGCACCTCTGCGCCGCCTCCGTGCGATTCAATGCCCGCAAGAGCCTCCGATGCTGCCTTGCGTGCTCTTCCTCTAGCCTCATCAGCTCATCAGGCTCCTCTGACTCCGCTTCCTCCTCCATGCCCTCTTCCTCCTCGCCCTCATCCTCCTCTTCTTCCTCCCCCTCTCGGGCTCCGTCGTCGGATCCGTCAACCTGCATTGCTTCGGCAGGTGCTGCCGCTGCTGCTGCTGCTGCTGCGGGCGGTGCTGCTGCTGCTGCTGCTGCTGCGGGGTGTCCAGCCGCTGCTGCTGCTAACAGTGCTGCGGGTGGCGGGCCGATCGGTGGCGTTGGCCCCCCCTGCGGGGGCGGCGGCTGCGCTGCTGTTTCGTTCTGCTGCTCCTGTCGGGGAACGACGAAGTAAGCTCACCCCCATGAGAGGGGCCTCTTCTTGCGTTTATTCGGTCCCCCCTCGTTTATCCCCTCAAACAGGGGCCCTCCCTTCTTGGCAGCGCGGGGCAGAGGGGGGGGGTGCGGTCCTGCAGCAGGCCGACCAAGACCGCCTCCCTGGTATCGCACCTCCGCTGCCAGTGCCTGGCAGGCGCAGAAAACTGACCAGGATAAACATTGAGAAAATCAAAACATCAAACCGACATAACTTCATTCCTCAATGTTTGAGGGTTCCCCCCTCCCCACCACTTGCACCCTTGCGTTGCCTGGCTCTGGCGACCTCGCTCTTGCCGCCCCTCCACCTCCTCCCGTTGCGGTCGCGGTCGCCGTGCTCGTGGAACCACTGGGTCGCGTGGTGTCCCTGGCACGTCTTGCCAACGCACACCGAGAAGAAGGTGTGTGTGCCGCACTGCCAACACTTCTTGCAGTTCATCTTGCGAAGCCACAAGCGGTGGGACGAGCGGGTGTACCGCTTCCTGTGGTCCTGGAAGTCCAGCATGAATTCCTCCTCCGCCTCGCTGTCGTCGTCGTCGACCTCAAAGACAGGCGCGTGCCCGTCCTGCAGGGTGTCTCTGTAAATCAATCCCTTCAGGAAGGGTCACGGGTCTCTGTGAATGAATCCCCTCAGGAAGGGGAGGTTCTATCGATAAATCCCCTCTGGCAGGGGTCTCTGTAAACGGATCCCCTTCTCTGTAAACGGATCCCCTCAGGAAGGGGCGCCTTAACCACGTGTACCCCCAGCTCCTCGTGAGGCCGCTTGCCGCCGCCACCGCCTTCTGGAGGCAGCCCGCCGCCGCAGCCGCCCGACATCATCATGCCGGAAGCCTGGGGTCCAGAACGGTTGCGGCCGAAAGTTTTTAGTCAGACTCAAAAGGCTAAAATCTGGGGGCCTCGTGGGAGGCCCTTCGGGGGGGTGAATGTAATGGAATTTCATAGGAATTCGTCCAATTTTAGACCCCCCTTTTTTTGCTAAAAAAGGTGGGTCTAAAACTCGGCTGCTGGATTGATTTTTTATCGCCCAGATGGCCAAACAAGTGGCCGTCACTCTTACTTTTCTCCTCATCCTGCCCCAACTCCCCCCTTGCATTCTGCTTCCGCGCGGCCTGGAGCGCCGAGAGGCACACGATGAGCGCCCGCATGGCCGCGAGCTCGGGGCGGGGGGCTGGCCCCCAAGCGCGCTGGGCGTCAGCTCTGTCGAACGGTTGCGGATGAAGAACATGAAAGCAAATGGGAGGGGGATGGAACGAGGAGGAAACGCAATGCCATACACATAATGAGTCAGCAGACTGCCGCACCTTTGATCCCCTCCCCGAGGGGCCCCCTCTCGGAGGGGGCCGTTGCCCTGTCTTATCGCGAGTGTGCTGAAGCCCCTCTTAAGGGGTTCCCCTCTTAAGGGGTTCCATCACTCGCCAATCCATCGCGCGGTCCCCTCACGGAGGGGCGCCCCTGCGATGAGGGGGTGTCGTCTAGCACTGGAGAGGGCGCTCTGCCAACGGGTATGGCGATGGCAATGGCGATGAAGACGGTAAGGATGATGATGATGATGGATGCGATGATGAGGATGGATGCGATTAGTCGCCCAAGCGCTGTGCCACTAAGCGCTCAGCCTCCGCCTTAGCAGCTTCCTTGGTGTCAGCCACGGTGCCGTCGACCAAGGCCTTCTTCAGCTCTGCGCCGATCTCCCTGAGCGTGGCCTCGTCCAAGGTGTCCTTGTACTTTTTCCCGCCGAAACTCACAAACTGGTTCTTCTCACCGTGCGTCCGCTTCAACCCGATAGAGTGGTCCCTCTTGTAGTACATCACGCTGTACCCGCGGTCGGCGTGGCCAGCGGGGGGCCCAGCGCCGACCGAGGGCTCATCTGCAGCATCCACGGGCTCATCGGGTTCCAGCTGCTCTTCCTCCTCCCCCTCATCGTCCTGGTCCGTCTCCGTGTTCGCGGCGGCTGCACTGGGCTTTCTCATTGCAGGCTTCTTTGCCACTACATGTCCTGCTGGCTTCCCTTTTTTGCACGCTTTCGCCTTCGCCTGCGCGGCTGCCGCTCTTGCTGCCAGGAGGGCGTTGGGCTGCTCCGTCTTCTCCGTCCTGCCGTCGGGAAACACGGCATCCAAGAAACCATCGCCTCCTTTCGTCAGTGTTCCCCGCTCCTCCCTGTCTGCGAACTTCATCACCATGCACATCGGCTCGGAGTTGAAATCGAAATACGTGGCCAGGGGATCCTGGGGCGGGTCTCTCACTTGCCCCTCCCGAGCTCCCCTCCCGAAGGGGTTCGGTTACGCCGTGAAAAATCAAAACTGCCCCCCTCCCCCTCCCACCCTGCCCGCCCCCTCCGATCCTCCTTCGGGGCCGCGGCGGGCGGGTCAGCGAGCTCGACGTCCTCCTGCGACGAGAACACCACCATCGGGCTCCACGCGGCAACCTTCTGTTTCTTCCCTGCCGGTTTCGGAGGCGGGCTGATGCCGAAGGCGTTCTTGATGACATTGCGCCTGCTGCCCCCATCTGCGCTGGACGACGCGGCGGCCGTGGAAGATTTTGGAGGGTTCATCTCTATGTCGGAGCTGCTGTCGGCGCGTTTTTTGCTCTCTCCTGTGCTTGGGCTTGCCCTGCCAGGCTGCAGCCCCATTGCCACCCCAAGCATTTTTGCGTGCGCCTCCAGCTTCCCCCCCGTCTTGGCGATGTAGAACTTGTTGCAAACATGGCTGAAAGCGTTGGCCACCTCCTGGCAGAAACGCCTACACTCTTCCTGGTGCATGTTCGGCTTCTGCTTCAACACGACGTCCTGGAGGTTCTTCCATTTGACGCGTGTGGTGAGCTGCGCAAGCGGCAAGAGAAACGGCATGTTGTTCTTCATGAAGTCATCTATGCCCCCTTGCAGTTGGCATTTTTCGATGAGATCAATGTGCTGTTTCACGAGCGGCTTCAACTGTTCCTCTGTCACAGAAGAAGCCCGTATCTTCACCTCCGTCTTGCCCTTGACCATTGCCCACCCCCAGTGCGCGCAAGCAAGAGTAGCGCTATGTGCCCTCGAGCCTTCGCAGCTGCGGGATGTTGTAACATGCGCGCAATGTGATGCAGCCGATACCCCTCGCTCAGGGGACGCATGCCCCCTCACTCAGGGGATCCTTAACAATGCGCGAGCGAAGAAAAGTACGACCTGGCCAAAAATCATGGGTTGGACTATAGTGCGACCCAAGGAAAGTGCCAGGTCGATCTATAGTTCGACCCCGCACGGGCGCCCCGGCGTCTGGACGCCATGGGCGCCCGTGGGCGCTCATCCCGGCGTCCTGGCGTCGCGCTCGGGCGGCCGGGGCGTCTGGGCGGCTGGGCGCCCGGGCGCCCGGCCGCCTGGGCGCCCGGCCGCCGGGCGCCACGGGCGCCCATGGGCCTCCCGGCGTCCGGGCGTCCAGGCGCCCGCCCAGACCCCGTCTCGCTCTGTCTTGCAATTCATGATGATGTTTTTGCAATGAATACAACAGCTCCACCCGCCTGCCCCCTTGACATCCCGCGCGCCTTTTTTGTCCCCGCTCATCTTGGATGACAGCCAAATTTGCACCTCATGAAGAAATCGGGTCTGACTTGGAAGCCGCGATCAAAAGTCCATTGCCCGGGCGAAAAAACATACGAAGTATCTCGCGCATCAAATTGCTAACATCTCCTCGTATCTCGCGCGCTGTGTTCACGCGAAGATATCCAAAGGGAAAAGTTCCACACTATCGCATTCTCAACCAGCTTGGGTATTCTAGAAATGTCCACTATACTGCCTCCGTCCCTCCTCCTTTATCGGGCCTTTTGATATTCCCCACAGTGGCTTCGTCTGGCTACAGAACTAAGGAAAGGTGATCGCGAGTGTGCTGCGACATTGACTTCCTGAGAAAAGGCACGAAACCAATAACTCCTTGCGCTAACACCCATATGAGGCCAACCGGATTGATATAGTGAAACCAAACCTCGCTGCCATCTTTCATTGCCAGCGCAAAGCACTCGATAAGGTGCCCAAGCGGCGTTTCCAGAGGCAAAACATTTGGTTCATGGTTGTCACGGGATGCCTCTTCTAAAGTACGGGGCAACTCAGCCTTCGAAACCGTGAGGTGATCCCCTATACTTCGACTCTGAGTCTTTTCTTTGGGGACATGTTCAACAAGCCGATTTTTGAGCCGGAAACAATCGAGGTGAGGAAGGGGAGGGGGAGGACACTTGCAAAATACCAAATCCAAGCACGCGTCAAGAAATTGTGACCGGGAGACGGCCATGTTCAAACGATTGCTAAATTGATCGCGACACCTGCCATAACTGCGCCCTGGTGAGCCTACGCGAAATGAGCGCCCCTCAATTTCATTGGTGCCCTTTCCTTCGTCATAGATTGTTTGGCCCCTAGCATGTTAAATCAAGTTAAGTCGTACCTAAATCTACAGACGGCCCATTGTATCTGTACTGTTTTTTTGTTGCGCGAGCGTTTTTTTACATTCACCGATCCTTTCGTATCATCAGAACACCACCCGAGCTAAACCATTTACAAATGACCTAGCAAATTGCCCATTGATTTGTATGTGTTTGCAACTGGCGACAGAGCTGCAAATTCTTAGTTACCTAACAGCTCTTGCTGATAGGCTTCTAGTGGGCTCGAAAGAGAGCATCTTGGCGCCCCGGAGGGGGTCTGGGCGGGAAACGGACAGAGGATCCTGCAGATCCGGCAGCCCCAGGAACCCTTAGAAATCCTCAGGAATTTTTAGGAATCCTCAGGAATCCATTCCCAGAACACAACTCCCAGGCCACATTTTGACTGCCTGGAACCAACTGTAGGCCACTTCGCGTTCTTCGTCTTTCCAGAACACCGTTCCCAGGCCACATCTTGAATGCCCCGAGCCAACTGTTGGCCTCTTCGTGTTTTTCGTCTTCCCAGAACACTATTCCCAGGCCACACTTTGAATGCCCGGAGCCAACTGTAGCCCATAGTTGTCTCCGGGCAATCAAAATGTGGCCTGGGAGTGTGTTCTGGGAAAACGAAGAACACGAAGTGGCCTACAGTTGGCTCCGGGCATTCAAAATGTGGCCTGGGAGTGGTGTTTTGGGAACACGAAGAACACGAAGTGGCCTACAGTTGGCTCCGGGCATTTAAAATGTGGCCTGGAATGGTGTTCTGGGATCACGAAGAACACGGAGCTCAGCTGCTTCCGGGGCCTCCTCGTCTTCCTCAGCAGCGACTGGGCGTTGCCCTGGAACCGCTGTGTCACGTGTTCCCAGAACGCCAGTCCTGCGCCATATTTTGAATGCCCGAGCTGAGGCAAGCTGAGGCCCAGGCTGGCTGAGGCCGAGGCAGGCTGAGGCTGAGGCTGAGGCACGCCGAGGCAAGCTGAGGCTGAGGCAGGCTCAGGCTGAGGCAGGCTGAGGCTGAGGCTGACGCAGGCTGAGGCCGAGGCCGGCTGAAGTTGAGGCTGAGGCAGGTTGATGCAGGCTGAGGCTGAGGCAGGCTGAGACTGAGGCTGAGGCAGGCTGAGGCTGAGGCTGATGCAGGCTGAGGCTGAGAGGCTGACGCTGAGGCAGGCTGAGGCTGAGGCTGAGGCAAGCCGAGGCAGGCTGAGGCTGAGGCTGAAGCTGAGGCAGGCTGAGGCTGAGGCTGAGGCTGTGGCTGAGGCTGAGGCAAGCTGCGGCTGAGGCAGGCTGAGGCTGAGGCTGAGGCTGATGCAGGCTGAGGCTGAGGCAGGCTGAGGCTCAGGCTGAGGCCGAGGCAGGCTGAGGCTGAGGCCGATGCAAGCCTAGGAAGGCTAAGGCTGAGGCAAGCTGAGGCTGAGACAGGCTTAGGCTGAGGCTGAGGCAGGCTGAGGCTGAGGCAGGCTGAGGCTGAGGCTGAGGCAGGCTCAGGAGGCTGAGGCAGGCTGAGGCTGAGGCAGGCTGAGACTGTGGCTGAGGCAGGCTGAGGTTGAGGCTGAGGCAGGCTGAGGCTGAGGCTGAGACAGGCTGCGGCTGAGGCCGAGGCAGGCTGAGGCTGAGGCTGAGGCAAGCCGAGGCAGGCTGAGGCTGAGACTGAAGCTGAGGCAGGCTGAGGCTGAGGCTGAGGCAGTGGCTGAGGCTGAGGCAAGCTGCGGCTGAGGCAGGCTGAGGCTGAGGCTGAGGCAGGCTAAGACTGAGGCAGGCTGAGGCTGAGGCTGAGGCAGGCTGAGGCTGAGGCTGAAGCAGAGGCTGATGCAGGCTGAGGCTGAGGCCGAGGCAATCCGAGGCAGGCAGGCTGAGGCTGAGGCTGAGGCAGGCTGAGGCTGAGGCTGAGACAGGCTGAGGCTGAGGCTGAGGCAGGCTGAGGCTGAGGCAGGCTGAGGCTGAGGCCGAGGCAGGTTCAGGAGGATGAGGCAGGCTGAGGCTGAGGCTGGCTGAGACTGAGGCTGAGGCAGGCAGGCTGAGGCTGAGGCTGATGCAGGCTGATGCTGAGAGGCTAACGCTGAGGCTGAGGCTGAGGCTGAGGCTGAGGCTGAGGCCGAGGCAGGCTGAGGCTGAGGCTGAGGCAAGCCGAGGCAGGCTGAGGCTGAGGCTGAAGCTGAGGCAGGCTGAGGCTGAGGCTGAGGCAGCTGCTGAGGCTGAGGCAGGCTGAGGCTGAGGCAGGCTGAGGCTGAGGCTGAGGCAGGCTGAGGCTGAGGCAGGCTGAGGCTGAGGCAGGCTGAGGCTGAGGCTGAGGCTGATGCAGGCTGGGGCTGGGAGGCTGACGCTGAGGCTGAGGCAGGCTGAGGCTGAGGCCGAGGCAGGCTGAGGCTGAGGCTGAGGCTGCGGCCGAGGCAGGCTGAGGCTGAGGCTGAAGCTGAGGCAGGCTGAGGCTGAGGCTGAGGCTGAGGCTGTGGCTGAGGCAAGCTGCGGCTGAGGCAGGCTGAGGCTGAGGCTGATGCAGGCTGAGGCTGAGGCAGGCTGAGGCTGAGGCTGAGGCAGGCTGAGGCTGAGGTTGAGGCCGAGGCAGGCTGAGGCTGAGGCCGAGGCAGGCCGAGGCAGGCTGAGGCTGAGGCTGAGGCTGAGGCTGAGGCAGGCTGAGACTGAGACAGGCTGAGGCTGAGGCTGAGGCAGGCTGACGCTGAGGCCGAGGCAGGCGAATCCTTCGGAATCCTCAGGATTCCTTAGGAATCCTGAGGAATCCCAAGGAATCCCTAGGAATCAGGATTCCAAAGGTTTCCCAAGGATTCCTATGGACTCCTAAGGATGCCTAAGGATGCCTTAGGAATCCCTCGGAATCCTTAGGATTCGATTGGATTCCATTGGATCCTAAGGCCGTTGCCACTGCGACTTTCATTGCGAATGCGACTGCGACTGCGAGAACAGCAGAATTCTACAACTGGATTCCCACCTGAATCTTAAGGGGGATGCTTCCAGATATGCTTATACACATCGCTGTTAGGTTGCTTTGCCGGGATACTTTCTTCTGGGTTATACGATGGGTTGTCGTAGTTATATGTCGGCATGCATGTGACTTCCAAATGTGCTACATGGAGGCACCCGCAAAGTACCACCTATACTCCAGGCGTTTCCTGGGCGTGGCCCGCTGGGCGTCTGGGCGATTGGGCGCCCATTGGGGGCGTCCGTGCGTCAGGGCGCTTCAGGTGCCCGGGCGCCCGGGCGCTTGGGTGTCCAGGCGCCCGGGCGCCCAGGCGTCCAGGCGCCCGGGCGTCCGGGCGTCCGGGCGTCCGGGCGCGGGCGCCCTGGGTGCTTCTGGCGCCCGGGCCAGGCCCGCTGGGCGCCCGGGCGCCCGGGCGTCCGGGCGTGTCCGGGCGTCCGGGCGTTCCGGCGCTTGCTGTGTGATTTTTCCGTCTGCGTTTTCTATAGGTTTGTTATACATCCTTCTGTAGAGACCGTAAATCCTTGTATAGAGAGGCTAACTTTGGTAGATCGCATCATAGAAGTTGTATATCTGAAGCTGAGATATGGAACCTCCATACCAACTTGTATTGGGTTAGCAGTTCTAGCATCTGAGTTATGTGATCTACATGCTAGAAGGCGTAACTCAGCTATAACAACTTATGGAAATATACGTGAGAGTTGCGTTCAGTTGCGCGTGTTCTACAATAATATATGAAACAACTATTTCCCACGCCCACCGCCCAGAAAGCTAGCTGAGGTTCCCACCCCCTCTCCCGTGGTCCCCCAGGCCCCAAAACTTCCAGGATATCCCCAGGGTTTTGTAAGCCAAAAGAAGGGGCAGGGAGATAGGGGCAGCGCGGCGGCGCCGCCGCTGGCCGCGATGTCCAGGTTTCAGCCTGCGGGCGGCGTTCCCATCCGATCCCCTCTTCCTACTTCTCCTGCCTCTCCTCCTCCTCCCCTGTACCCTTCCCTCCTCCTCCTTCTCCTCCTCCTCCGCTGCTGTTGCTACTGCCCTGCCCTCTGTCCCTTCGCCGTTGCCGTGTCGGCGCAACGGCGGGTCGTCGGATCGACCGCCAGCGCGCGCCCGCCCCCGCGTGGCGGGCATGATCGACGGCGGCGACGGAGACCCCGTTTTTGGGCCCTCGTCCCTCGGCCCGATCGCTACCGCTAAAACTTGTATAGACAGCGGTACGATCACGTCGGCCCAGAGAAAAGATATTCTGGCCGACCATAAGTGCTCGGTTTCGACGCGGAACCGCGGTCGGGGTGCTGGTCGTGAGCTCGTCGTGACAGGCCGATCTGACATGATCAAGGGCGCCCACGCCGCCGCCATGGAGGCGATCCAGGCGAACGGCGCCGACGGCGGGCGCAAGGCGCCAGAGCTGCAGGAGCTGCAGCGCCGCTGCGACGTCGCGCTGCAGATGGCGGCGCGGCGGCGCGCCCAGCAGCAGCAGCAGCAGCAGCAGCAGGTCCCAGGACCGTTAGTCCTCCACCCTCCCACCTTTATCCTCCCTCCTCCCCCTCCCTGACTCCCCCCCCTGTCCCCCGTCCCTCACCGCTCCCGCTCCTCCTCCTCCTCCTCCTCCTCCTCTTCCTCCTCCTCTCCCTCCTCCTTCTCCTCCTCATTCTCCTCCTCCCCCTTCCTCCTTCCTCCTCCTCCTCCTCCTCATCCTTATCCTCCTCATCTTCCTCGTCCTTCTCCTCCTCGTCTCGCTGCAGCCTGGGACATCGCGACCAGCGTGGCGGCGCAGGCCGCCTCGTCTCAGGACCCGCTGCAGCCTGGGACATCGCGACCAGCGTGGCGGCGCAGGCCGCCTCGCATGTGGGGGGGGGGGGG
>CAUYUJ010020749.1:67500-79039 GCA_963575745.1 Prorocentrum cordatum | reverse complement strand
GCGCCATCCCTGGTGGTCGAACGCGCCCCAGGGGGCACAGGCGCAGCTCAGCGCCACCAAACGCCGTCGGGCCGGCTCTCGGCATCCGACTTTGCGGAAGCGTGGGGCCCCCTTCTGGGGAGGGGGCCGACGAAGCCGGAAGAGTGCCGTTTCGGCACCCAGGGAGAGAAACAGGTCCAGGAGGCGCTCCAGCGTGATTCCAACGAGTACTACGAGGAGAAGTGTGAATTTGACTCCCTGGTTGAGGAACCAGGCTGTGATGAGGACCGGCGAAGCCGTTTGTCCCTCCCCAAGGTTCTCAAGCTGATGGTGGACGATCCAGACACCTTCTTCGACATCAAGGCCGAGGCCTTACGCAACGCGATGGCTCTTCTCGGGCTTGACGCTGACGACTCCGCTAGCGAGGCCGAGGAGCAGGACTCCGAGGAGCAGTCCGACTACGCCGACGCCAACGAGGCTGACGAGGCCGCGCTGGCCGAAGCGAGGGCACTACTTGGTACTGACACTGACGACGCCGCCAGCGAGACTGATGAGCTGGGACCGGAGGAGCAGGACGACGTCGCGGCCGCGCTGGCCGAAACGAGAGTCCTTTTCGAGCTCGACGACGACGACGACGACGTCTTCGCAACCAAGCAGGCCGCAACGGAGGCTGACGACTCCGAGGCCGAGGCCGAGGAGTCCCACGAGGTCGTTGTCGAGGACGGCGACGGCGGCCAGAGGGTCTCTTTGAGAATGGCGTGGGCCGATCTTGAGGATTCCCCGAGCGAGTATGACGACGAGTGGTAGCAGATGCACGTGCGCGACTGGGCGAAGGTGGCCACCACGAGCCACCTCCCAGCGGCAAAGGCAGCCGACCCATCGAAGCATGAGCGACGCCACGCGGCGTGCACAGCGGCAGCGGCGCCGGCGCCGAGCTGGCGCCCACTCCGCATCGTGACGGTGTCGCCGGGAGAGTTTGGCGCCCGCGTTGCCAGCTCTCCTGAGGCGTATCAAGTGGTTGCCCCCTGAGCGGGGCGCCTGGCCCCCGGTTCCCTGGCGGATCAAGGGCTTGGGCTGCATCAAACGACGTCTCTCTTTCAACGCCGCCCCGCGCGGGGCTACGATCGCAGGAGATCGACGTCTTCCATCGGCTTTTCGTTCGACGATCGGGTGGATTTCTTCCTTGTTACGTTTCACATCGGGTCAGACATTTTGTCGAGTACCAACCTACGCCTGGAGAGCGGGGCAGTCCCCTGGTAGCTCCAGTTTCAGGCAAGGTCATCGAGGTGGGCTTCGGTATGGACCTTTCTCTAGCACCATTCCAGAGTTAGGGTGGGTTGCTATCACTAGGTGTGTCGGCTGCTCAAGCGGGTTGATTTATCGTCGCGTCGACGTTTTGACGTATTCGACCTTCTTTTGGCAACGGTTGCTTCTAGATCTGCCAGCATCTCGTACGGATTTGAGGGGGCGTGCCCAACTGTTGTACCGATGCATAAGGATGTATAGTGTCAAGCTCAATGTGAGTGACTGTCCGCGGCTTCCAGGGCAAGTCTACCTCTACGGCCCTCTGATAAATCACCACCATAATCGTTCTCCGCCCCCTCAGTTTCATTCATCTTCCGCCACCGTTCCAGGCAGACATCCTGTCCCACCTTCGTGTCTTCTTCTCATCCTCCACCTTCCCTTTCCTCCGTTATTTTTTCAATCCCCCCGTTTCCTTGTCTTCGTCGCCGTCCTTCTCCTTACTCTTTCTCATCCGCCTCCTTCTCTGATCTTCTCTGGCATGACTTTGGCTGGAAATTGCCAATTCAGGGACTTCCAGATCAGTTTTGCCCTGCTTCGTCTGTGTGAATCTTGCGAAGCCGATGCCCACAGCGAGTCCGAGTATGAATCGTGACCGCGTTTTCGTCGGCCCCCGGCTCCACCTCCGCCCAGGGGAGGCCAAGGGTTGGGGGCCCCCGAGCGGTGTGGTGACCCCACCGCGAGGTGGGTCTGTGGGGATTTGGGGCCACCGCGCGGTCTGGGGACTCGGGCCGCTCTCCGAGGACGTCTCGGGCGACCGGGGCCTCCGAGGCCCGAAGGGCCGTGCGTCGACGGACCTCGCGGTGAGGTCGCTGGGGGATTCCGAGGTCGCCGCGCGGCCCGCCACCGCACGGCTTGGGGTCCCGACCTGGCGCGCCGCCCTCTGTCCCCTCGTCCTCCTCCCCGCCCTCGTCCTCCTCGTCCTCCTCGTCCTCCTCGCCCTCCTCGTCCTCGTCCCCCTCGTCCCCCTCGTCCTCCTCGTCCTCCTCGTCCTCCTCGTCCTTGTTTCCCCCCTCGCCCCCCTCGCCAAGGAGGGGGGGACAGGCCATGGGCCACGGGGACGCCTGAGACCGCCCCATGCCGTGCGCGCGGCCGACAAGGCCGCGCCATTCGCCATTCTTGTTCACAGAGTGGTGCACACGGCGGAGCATTAGACACCAGGATGCCACGGTTCTTGGGAGGGCATGGATGCCAGTCCCTGGGAGGGCATGAGACACTAGGATGCCAATTTTCGAAGAAGAATAAACGCCATAGACATACCCTTTTGGCGCTCCGCGTGGATTTCTTGGATTCGCGCTGGGCCCCCCCGGCGGCGCCTCCGACGCCGCCCTGGCGCGCGGAGCGCGCCAGGGAGGGGGATCCAGAGCAGATCCAAGAAATCAGCGCGGAGCGCCAGAAGTATATGTTTATGTTTTTCCTTCTTCTTCTTCTTTTTTTTCTTCTTCTTCTTCTAAATTCCTGGGAGGGCAAGGTCAGCCTCGGCGCCTAGATTCCGGCCTCATCCAGAGTAGTCCAGGTAGTCCATTATGATCCGGCTTCGTCCCGTCCGATTGGGCTTGATCCCTCGATGATTCTGGCCCGGTGCGGCTTCGCGCTCCCATGATCGGGCTTCGTGGCTCCTCGTGCTCACTGCGAAAAGCTTCCAATAGTCGCCTCCTGAGCTGCATATGCAGCATTCGATTTTCGTCCACCCAACGGTGGGCCGGCGCGCGCCTCGATGTGCGGCAGCTCGGCGCGCGCCACGTCTCGCGATTATTGGTGCGTTGTTTGAACTCTGCCTATCTTCCGAGAGCTTGGAGTGGCGAGGATTTTGTAGGGCTCATTTCGATCCCTGCGATTCGATCCGATTTCGGCGGATTCCGATTTGGATTCGATTTCGCAATGGAGGTCTTACTAGCCTGCCGATTTCCGCCGATTCGGCTCCTCCCGACTTGAGTGCCGATTTTCGCCGATCCGATTTACCGATTCGATTCTGGGCTCTCCTGTCTTGATAATCAGCGAGGCACCCAGAGGTCCTGGAAAGGTCCGAGAAGGGGTCGAGAAGCCTTGAAGATGGTCGTTCCTCTCGATTGGTTCTTTTTCATCTTCAGTCGATCAGTTCGTTAGTCTTCTAGCTAACTAGGTTACGCTATGGCTGCTGCAGTACTGAGCTAAGCATCGATAGTGGAGTTCTGAAGATCGCCTGGTCGCGACACTGGACACTTTAATCGACCATACGGACAAGGGGAACTGAGCGGGCGACCTCACTCCTCGGCCAGACGGGTCCTGCTTTGCTGGGCGCGCTGAACTTTTTTCAGGAAGATCGCGCGCTTTGGCCTGAATGGTTTGTGTAGCTCTGCAGAGTGCCAGACACCGGCGAGGCAGGGAACGAAAGAGTTCAGGGCCTCCTTAAATGGGGACTGATAGTATGAGGCGTTCCAGAAAGGGCCTCGCCTTCGAAGATCGAAAGAGTTGCCATCTCTTCCTCGGCGGAAGGCTCGCGGAAGGCGGCGGCAGTAAAACGGGGGC
This sequence comes from Prorocentrum cordatum, assembly GCA_963575745.1. NCBI lineage: Eukaryota > Dinophyceae > Prorocentrales > Prorocentraceae > Prorocentrum > Prorocentrum cordatum. Next base: position 75,250 of record CAUYUJ010020749.1, on the reverse strand, counting down.
GGCTCCGCCGGCGGAATCTGGCGGAAGGCCGGCGGAAGCCGGCGGAAGTAAAACACGCGCCCCCTGGAGATGGCAGCATGTGGGTGTTCAGAGTTTAAGAAGCCGGCCATCTACAAATATGTTAACTGGCCTTCTGCCCATCCCGCCACCGTGCCTGGGTTGCGGGTCAGAGTTCTCAGGGATGCTTCTTCGGGTCTCTTCGCGGCGCTCTCGGAAGCCTCTTGGGAGCAGTCTAGGGGGCCTCTCGGGAGCCTTTTGGATACTCCGAATCTCATAATAGTGGGGGGGGTCAAAAAAGTATTTGACGGCCGGTCTGGGACCCCCCCCCCCAAGACAGGCAACAAAAGGTCCAAAATCAGGACCCCCCCACAAATGTGTTTGACGAAGCCCGTGAGACCCCCCCCCAGAAGCAGACCCTCCCCCCCATTGTTATGAGATCCGGAGTACTTCGTGGGGGCCTCTTAGGGGCCTCTCGGAGCCTCTTGGGGGCCTCTTGGGGGCCTCCTGGTGCATCCTGGGGGCCTCTTGGGGCCGAGGGCTCAAAACGTACGTTCGTGTCCGCCAATGGGCCCCCTCTTGGGGCTGTCTTTGGGGGCCCCTTGGGCCGTCTTGGGCGCCTCTCGGGCCGTCTTGGGGCCCTCTAGGACCATTTTGGGGCCCTCTTGGAGGCCTCTTGGGCAGTCTTGGGGCGATCATGGGGACCTCTAGGGCCGCCTGGGAGTGTCGGGAGGCCGAAAAGGCGAGAAAGCCAACAACCTTCAACAACCCATGGACAATCAATGAATTTGGCCTCTTGGGGCCCGCGTGGGAGGCCTCTTGGGGCGTCTTGGAGGGCCTCTTGGGCCGTCTGGTGTCCGTCTTGAGCATCTTGGAGCGATCTTTCGGCGACTCGGGGCCCTCTTGGCCCGTCTTCGGGGCCTCTTGGGTCCGAAAAGCCGCGCGCCACCATTTGGCAAAGCCCCGGGGGCACGCGCCGAGCCCCAGGAGGTTTCGGAATTTTGGGTCCAGGCCCCTTTGGAGACCAGTGGGGAGTGAGGGCTGAGGCTCGGGGAACTGGGCAGAGGACCTGCGGACACGCCCATTCCGTGCCCAGCGGCATGGTATCGGATAGATATGCGCATACGGAATGTTACGGGCTCGTTTCTCTTCGCCTTTAACATCTTGGTCGCATGACGCCAGCGAGGCGCGCCGCGAGCACCGCTGTGTGTGTGTGTTGCGGCAATGGGGCCCATGGGGCACACAGGGCTGATAGGACCCATGGTCTCCTCTGGGTCAAAAGTCTGAAGGGCTTTCCGCCGCCATGGAGGCCCGACAGCAAGGACTGCGAATGTGGAAGAGTGGTATTTCGGGCAGCGCGGCTCCCCGGGGTCATGAGGTTCGGAGAGCCCGCAGCCGTACTTGAGCTCTGAGGGTTCTTCGGGCTGATGAGATCATTGGGCGTAGAGCTTCGTAGGGTCCTTGGCCTCACCGAAGCCACTAGCTCTTGGGACCCACACGGCGGGTCGGCTCATGGGGTTTGCCAGGTTCATGGGATTTATGAAGGTCATTGTGCTAATTGGACCCAGGAGGCCCATCGGGTTCAGAACGGGTCGTCGGAGTCATAAGGCTCATAGGGTCGACGAGGATTATACGGCTCATAGGGCTCTTGACGTGTTCAGGAGTCGCGCGGGCCATGGGGCCAATGAGGCTGATAGGGCTTATAGGGCTCATAGGCTTTATGAGGCCCATACATCGGTCCATAGGGCCCATTGGGCCCGTAGGGCTCAGAGGCATCGTCGGGCTCATTGGTCTCATAGGGCTCATAGGGCTTATAGAGCTCACAGGGCTCGTAGGGCGCATAGGGCTCATGGGGCTCATAGGGCCGATGGGGCTAAAGAGGCTCGTACTGTAGGGCCCATGGGGGTCATATGGCTCGCAGAGCGCGTAGGGCCCATAGGGCTCGTGGGGCTCATAGGGCTCGTAGGGCAGGGGGGCCTTCTACGGCTCGTAGGCCTCATAGAGCTCACGGGGCTCGTTTTTTTGCGTTTGGATGGCTAGTTTGTTGCCACGTCGAACGGCGTTGAAACCGAGCAGGCGGAGGGGTCAGAGAGAGGCGGGAGAGAGGGGAGAGGAAGAGGTGGTCATAGGGCTCGTAGGTCTCGCAGGGCTGTGGAACTCATGTGGCCCAGGGTTCGTAGGGATCGAAAGGCTCGTAGAGCTCATGGCAGAGGTACCTCAGGGGGTTCGTTGAGCGCACACGGGCCCATAGGAGTCGTAGGGGTAACAGGGTTGGGAAGGGTCGTAGGGCTCATGAGCTGATAAGGATGATGGGACACGTAGGGGTTAGAAGGCGTATGGGGACGTGAGGAGCACAGGGTCGTACCGCGCATTGGGCTCGTGAGCGTACGTGTTGCAGAGGGCTCGTAGGGGTCACAGGGCAGATGAGGCTGATGGGGCTCTGAGGACGCGTGGCGCTGAGAGGGGTCGTAGGGTTCGCACGGCTCGAAGAGCTGTTACAGTCGTCGGGCTCATAGGTGTCGTATGGCTCAGGACCTCACCGGGGCCATAGGCCCGTAAAGCTCATGGGCATCAGAGGGCTCTGGGGAGAGGCGTCTCGGTGGCCTCGTGGAGGGCTCATACGGATCGTAGGCCTCATAGGGCTCATAGGGCTCGAACGGTTCATAGCGCCATCTGAACCCGTCGTGTGGGGTTATGTGGGCAGTTTCGCGGCCTTCTTCGGCCGTCTCGGGGCCCCCTTGAAAGCCAGTTGCGCCGCTCGTACTGTGTGAGGGCGCGAGATCGCGCGTTCAGGGTTTGGGAGAGTCTGGTTATTTAAACTTTGGCACGTGATTGAAAACATCTACCACGCAACCTCGCGAAAATAAATGAGAGTGGCCTCCATCAGGGCTTTCGTTGAGATCCTTTTGTGGCTCTATAAGGCCCCAAGACAGCCTATGAGCGCCCCAAGAAGCGCCCAAGAAGCGCCCAAGACGGCCCAAGGCCAGACGGCCTTATGGGCCGTCCCGGGACCCTCTTGGAACGTCTTGGGGGGATTCGGCCGTCTTGGGGGGATTCGGCCGTCTTGGGGCGTTCTTGAGGTTCTCTTGAGCCGTCTTGGGGGCCTCCTGTGGCCTTCTTGGGGTCCCCTTGGGAGCGTTTTGGGACCCTCTGGGGCCCGTCTTGGGCAATCGTGAAGGCTTTTGGGCCGTCTTGAAGCCCGTTGGGGGAATTGTTGGGCCGCCCTGAGGCGATCTGTGGGGTCTCTTGAGCCGTCTTGGACGCCGTGGCGACCAAAGAAGCGAACATGTTGAACATGTACGTTCTCCTCGGGGCATTGGAAGATTTGGGTGGCTTGGGGGTCCCCAGGGGGGCCTCTTGAGAAGTCTTGGGGGCCTCTTTGGCCGTCTTGAAGCCACCGTGGCGTCCTCTTTGAGCGCTCATGGGCCGGCTTTGGGCTGTGTCGGGGCTCCGCGGGACCGTCCTGGAAGCGATCTTGGGCCCGCTCGGGCGGCGCAGGATGACCCGAAGGCCTCCCGAAACCGAAACCAACATTTCACATCGGCAGGAGCGCCCGGGGCCGAATTTACGTACGGGCGGGGGGGATTTTCTTTATAAGAATATTCGTGAAGGAGTACGGCCAGCAGGACATGGGCGCACACGAGGAAATTCTAGCCGTGGGTCGAAACAGTCTCCGTTATTCTTGGTTCCCTCCAGGTGGAATTTCCAATGTCCTGGGTGGCAATATCCTGTTTAAGGGGGCCCTGGAGAGCAGTGGCGTCGAGCCACATTATGCATAGTGCGCGCCGAGCGCTCTTGCCAGCCGAGTGGGCCGGTGCTGCAGCGAGCCTGGAGGGCGCTTGCGTCTGTCGGAGGGGGGTGGTGCCGAGGCAGCGTGTGGGAGAGGGTAGCTGTGAGATGCTGCCAGGATGGAGAGCGGGGGCATTCTGGAGGGATGGGGGCGAAGTCAAGAAGGAGGAACGAGGAAGGCTGGGGGAGGGAGGCGGGAAGGCAAAAGGAGGCATGAAGGAGGAAAGAGGCGAGGGGCGGAGGCAGGAGAGAGGAGGGGGGAATGGGGCAGAAGGAAGTCGGAGCAGGTCGATCGGACGCGGCAGTACGGATAGCAGCCTGTGCGCCGATCGTGGGTCGACTCTCGGCTCCCCTGGAGCCAAGGTAGGAGCGGGGTGCGCGGCCCTGCCCGCCCGCTTCCCCCTCCCCCCGAAGCGAAGGGGGGCACTCGTCACTGAGACAACGAGCGGACCAACGCACGCAGCCGACAAGGCCGGCGGAAGGGCCACAGCCAAGAGAGGGAGGAACCAGTGCAAGGCAAGCATCTCGTCGCAGACGCGCGAACAGTGCTACGCTACCAGGACTGCAAGTGCAAGGTCACGAAGCTCAGGTCTGAAGAGCAAACGCTGCACGACTGAAGCCGAAAGTACCAATGACGGCCCAACCAGAAATCAACCATAGCTGCATACCATAATGTGGACGGCTCCAGGGTAGGCGACGTCAAGCTCGCTAGAGTCCTGGAGGCCGTCACCCTTGGATAGGCTGATACGTCCAAAATGGCCATCATCTGCGCGTGCCTCGGCCCCGAAATGTCACGGATTCGGCGCGTCGCGTGTCTCTGCGATGCCCCGAGACCACGTAGCCGAGCGATGTCTCGGAATATTGTGATGGATTGTTCTCTATTCGCACGCCGACAAGAGCGAATTCTCCAGATGCCGCTTCTCGCAGATAGGCCAGTACACTCCAACCGATCATCATTTGTGCCAGCCGCGGGTTTCATATGTCACGGAGTCGGTGTGAGGAAAACAGCAGCTTCTCAAATGCAACCGTTGCGTGGCGACTTGAGCTGGATTGGTGTACAGTTTTGTGACATCCCAGCTCAGTCCGCCAGACCACCTCGTCGAACAAAAACCTAACAAACCAGCGCGACTTGGCCCAACACATAATGCACTGTGACGTATCCAACCCATCTGCAGCAATTGATCAGAAGAGATGGTCCAGTATCGCATGGTTGATGGCAACACAGGGCGTGCCATTAGTTGCGCGAGCTATATGTAAGGCGCGCGCGTTGCGCGACTCACAGGGCAGCAACAGAAGGACGAGGACCGAGGCCCAAGGCTCGACGAGGAGATGGGGGTGGGAACGTGGGGGATAACAACGACGGAAGAGGGGCCGACCAATTGAGGCGACAGCAGCAGTGTGACGGTGGAAGGAGGCAGAGGACCACAACGAAAGAGGCAGTTTACGGCAGGAGGGCGGCGACCATCTTCCTATGGCGCGTTGGAGCTTGCCCGCCACAGGTTCTCCGCTTCCTTCCCGTGCCTTACAATGCAGGAGCTATAAGCCCGCAGGCGCGCCGCCAGGTCTTCGGCTGGCCCCAGGGAAAAGGAGAGCAAGGCTGACCTGAGTCTGCGTGGGACGTCGCTCTGCTCGACCTCCCAGCAGCCCTCGGAAGTGGCGGCAGCTTCGCAGTACAATGTCGTATGTGAGTCTGCGTAGGGCGTCGCTTCGCTGGACCCCGCAGAGGCCTTCGAAAGTGGCTAAGCTGGCGTAGGACGCCACGCCGCTGGACTCCCCCAGCAGCCTTCGAACGTAGCGACAGTTTCGCAGTTCGCAGCCCATAGGAATGACGGTATCTAATCTGCCTCGAATAAATCAGATAGTCTTGCCGACCGCAGCCCCCCCCAGGGGACGGCGAGGTTCAATTCAAGTGGGGCGCCGCCCCGCTGGACTCCCAGCAGCCTTGGAAAGAAGCGACAGCTCCGTAGATCGCAGCTCGCCAGTTAAGTCAGCGCGGGGCGTCGCTGCGCAGGACCCTCCAGCAGCCCTCGAGAGTGGCGACAGTTTCGCAGATCCCAGCCCCCCGGGGACGGCGACGTCTAATTCAAAATTCTAGACGCTTCGCGTATCCCCACCAGCGTTGAGCACGGCAGACACCCCGGGACCCCTTGGTACTCCATTCCCGCGCCGAGGTTGGCAGACTCCCTACTGTTCAGATAACTAGTGTCTCAAGCGGCGTACTGCTTGGCTATGGCCTCTGACACTTTGGGGGTATTTGCATCGCGCCACTTTGGCAGCGTAATTACTGCTCCCTGGGTGCTGGTCCCTTGTCGTCAGACTCCCTGGGTTGCAGCACCCTTGCACCCGCCGCCCCGGCGCCGGCCGCGGCCCGCGCGCGCGTCCGGCCAATTAGTTTCGGCCGCAGCCCGACCGTTACTCGCCGCCGCTGGCGCTTCCGCCCGCGGCTGGAAAACAAAAAAAAAAATCCCCACCAGCCGATGTGCTCGTAGTGGCTACCGGCTGGAGGTGGCCCAGCTTCGCGAATGCACACCTGTGGTCTTTCTCGGCTGGATGGCGCTCTGCCGCGGCTCAGCCCTTTAGCTTCAGTGAGCCTTCATGAGACAGGCCTCTTCCGCCGCACCTCGTTCACCCGGGGTGCTGCTGTGAGTCTGAGTTCGTCGCTCGCGCTCGCTTTCTTCCCCCTCTCCTGCCTCCTGCCTCGCTTCGCTCCTTCCCCCCTCTCTTGCCCCCGCTTGTGGTTCGGCTGGTGCTTGGCGCCGCAAGGGCGACTTCTCCGTCCGTACCGCCTGGTATCCGCGCCTCTGCGTCCCCACCTGCTGGGATGCCTGAGCCGGTCACATCTGATGAGGGTCATTTTGTCCCTGGCACGTGCACTCGCCTATGCGGCCTACGAGCCACTGCGGCCAATTATCTACGACCTGCGCCCCAGTCGTTTATCCCGCTCCCTGACCCTTGCCTTGGAGCCGCCGACCAAAAAAGTATCCCCACCAGCTTGTGCGCCCTTGTGCGGAATTTAGTCCGCTGCTCGTTCGCCGCGTTTCTTGACGGTGCCTGACATCCTTGCGCGCTCGCGAACAAAACAGTATCCCCCACCAACCCATCCGGAGATGATGTCCAGGCGAGTTGAGGTGATCAGGGAAATGCGGGAGCAAAGAGGGGTACGGCCGAACCGTGCGAAGGAGGGAGGAGGAGAAGGAGGAGGTTGGATGAATGGATGGATGGATGAGGGAGTGGGGAGACGGAGGATGAATAGGAGGAGGAGGAGGAGGAGGAGGAGGAGGAGGAGGAGGAGGAGGAAGAGGAGGAGAAAGAGAAGGAGGAGGAGGAGGAGGAGGATGGAGGAACAGGAAGGAGGGCAAGCAAAAGGGCCAGAGGTCTCTTGGATGCCTCTCGTAGCCTGTTGGGGTATCTCTTGGGCGCTTCTTGGTGGCCTCGTGGGACGTCTTGGGAGTCTCTTGGCGGTCCTAGGGGGCTCTTCGGCGTCTTGGGTGCCTCGGGGGGGGCTTTTGGGGCCGCTTGGGGTCCTCTTGGGGGCCTCCTGGGGGCCTTATGGGGGCCTATTGGGGCCATCTTGGGGCCATCTTGGGACCTTTTGGGGCCTCCTGGGCGCTTATTGGAGGAGATCGATCAAACAAGAGGGGAACTTCAATTAGCGCCCCCCCCAAGAGGCCAAAATGGTGCCAACACCATAGTATAACCAATGATTTTGGCTTCCTCGCCGAGGCCGTTTTGGGCGCCCTGGCTGCTCGCGACCAGCCCGTCCAGGTCCAGGGGAGGGTGTAGGGGGAGGGGTCAAGCTACCCACCCGCCCGCACGCCGTCTAGCTCACTCCCACCCACCCTCCCTACACGTGAGTAACACCCGAGCCTGAGCATGTTCAGCCGTCGTCTTTGGATGGACAGCTACTGGGAACCAAAGCCGACCCCAGGTGCGCGGCGCTTGGGCGAGGTGCGCCACACGCGCG
>CAUYUJ010020749.1:0-50000 GCA_963575745.1 Prorocentrum cordatum | reverse complement strand
CGGGCGATGACATTGTGTCAAGCACGAGGGTCTTTGCCCGGTATCGGGCTCCTGGGCCATCACAGATCGATCCGGCTTGAACAACGAAGTAGAAAAGCATGGGGCCTAGTTTGGTAGCAGATCATGGGAGCCTTGCGTGTCCTCCCCATTCCGTTGCCAGAGTACATTCGCGCGCGCTAGCGTCTGGCAGTCGATGAGACAGCTCCGAAGTAGCGTTGATAAGCCTCGATCGGCGTAGATTCAGCGTCGATCCAGGGTCGAAAAATTGTACCAGATGAATCTGGGAGGGGTCCAGGGACAGGTCTTGAGTGGATATGCCCTTTTCCACCCTTCATGACAGATTTTCTTGAGGTCCATCCAGTTCAGACCCCCTGGCCGTCTCCAAAGATCTCCAGCCCAGGCGCACTCGTGCATGTCACTGACGAGGAACTGCAGTGGCAGGTCTGCAGATGACCCCCGCTGGCCGCACGACCACACATCGCCACCAACACACCATCACACGTCCGCTCGAGCAGCAAGGATGGAGCATGTCGTCAAGGCTGCCCACGCATCCCTTCTCCGTTCGGCCCATGACTAGCCAATCTTGTCGACCTGACGCCGCCGCGGCTGATTCAACGTGGTCATCCAAGCTTCTTCCTTCCCTACCCCGCATCCTTATACAATGGTTACCAGAGGGGAATCAACTATACTTATCTTTTAGAGATGAGAACTCAACAACAGCAACAACACCAACAACAACAATCAGTTTAATATTGTTCGCTCTTATCCCCTCGCGGGCCATTCAGCGTGTACATATCCGAAGCCCTCGATACCCGCCCTCTTCGTCTTCGATCGTACCCCCTTGCAGTATACATATATATATATATATATATATATATATATATTCCTCTTCCTATATGTTTATAAGCCCGGGCGGGGGGAAAACCCGTCCCGCCCCCCAAAAAACCGGATCCCGGGATCTGGGGCTTTGGAACCCTCCGGACGGGCCTCGAAGCGGCCTCCCAGGCCTCGCAGGGCGTTTTGACAAGCCTTCGCAGCACACCTGGGGCGATCAGGGGGGTCATCGGAGACGTCCCAGAGACCCCCAAGACAGCACAAGAGCGCTCCAAGAGTGACCGACGTGACCTCAAGATGGCCCAAGAGGCCTCCAGGACGGCAGCAAAGAGGCCTCCAAGAGCACTCCCAAGAAGGCCCCAAGAGGCAAAAATGATTAATTGTCTGTTGGCTTTTGGTGAATTTTGGGGTTCTCCTCTTTTCGGCTCCCCGACGCTCCAAGACGGCGGTCTTCTGGGCGTCCGAAGCCGCCTGGGAGGCTCCCAAAATCGCCCCACAAACATCCGAAAGGGCTTCCAGGCAGTCCAAGAGAGCCCCAAAACGGCACAACACGGGTCCAAGATGGCCCTCAAAGAGCCCCATGGCGGCCTAAGATGGCCCCAAGACACCCTCCGAAGCATTCCAAATCGTGACCCGGTCGTTCAGGGAGACCGCGGTTGGAGGCAGGGTGGCCCGAGGAAGCCCCCAGAGGCCCCCAGAATACGCCCAGGAGGCCTCCTGAACGCATTAAGAAAGCCTGAAACAACTTTTGTGAGGCCCCCAGAGGCTCTCCAAGGAGGAGCCTCCGCAATAAAGAGCTGAGGAGGATGGGGAAAATGCGCAGGGTATGGCGAAAATGATGAAAAATAAGCATGGAGGAAGGATAACGAATCACATTATCATCGCGGCGATGCCGGAAAAGGCAACAAGGAGTTATCGCTAAATTGTCGGCTTGACCTTCTTGCTATTCCGCCTGCATGCCACACTTCAAGGACCAAGGTGCATGGCGCGAAGCGCCACTGCAGTCTTGTATATATATATATATATATATATGTATATACATATATATATATATATAAAAATAAACCTGCAACGTGTATTCCGTGCAGCCCCTAAGGCAGGGGAAGGGAGGACGTATGGAAGGAAGGGGCACCAGGGAGGGAGGATGATGGAGCACTAGAGAGAGAGAGGGAGAGAGAATAGCAGGATGGGGGGCTAGCAACAGAAAAAATGTGGCAGAACCAGACGGGCAGATCAGGCGGTAGACCCTAGCGGGCCGGGCGGGAAGGCGGGCCCAAGCGGCCAGGTCGAGAAGGCGTGTTGCCGTTGCGTGCGTCCTGCATGAATCGCGAGGAAGGCTCGAGCGACAGCGCGATTCTCAAATCAAGCGTGGGGGGAATCCACAGCGAGGGCGTGATTCCTGAGTGTCGAGGGCGCGGCGTCTGAATGATTGCGAGGAAGTACCAAGCGATAGCGCGATTCCCATATGAATTGGGAGGACGTCCCGCGCGAAAGCGCGATTTGGGACTACACTGTGAGGAAGTATCCGGCGGGAACCGTTGTTTGTTGTTGTTGTTGTAGTTCGGGCGCCAACTACGCAGTTTGGTGATCCTGAGCTTCCTTGATGACAAACAGGGTGCGAGCCCCCGGAGAAGCACTTTAATTGACAAATGCAATGGTTACCAGAGGGGGGAACAACACTAATCTTTCTTTAGAAAGGAGAACTCACGAACAAAAAATTTAATATTGTTCGCTCTTACTTGCTCGCGTGCCATTCAACACGTATGTCTCAAACCCTCGGTACCCGCCCTCTTTGTCTTCGATCGTACCACCCTGGTGGTATATCTTCCCTACCTGCCTCGTGTAACTGGCGCAGCCCTTGAAACAGGGGAGGAGAGGACGGATGGAAGGGGGAGGGAGAAGGATGGAGCACGAGATTGGCAGGACGGGGGCTTGGAGCAAAACCAGACGGGCCCACGGGGCGGGTAGACCTTAACGGGCGGGTCGGGCGGCCCAAGCGGCCAGGTCGAGAAGGCGTGTTGCCGTTGCGTGCGTCCTGCACGAATCGCGAGAAATTTCGAGCGATAGAGCGGTTCTCAAATAAAGCGTGAGAAGGGCCAAAGCGAGGGCGTGATTCTTGAGTGTCGAGGGCGCGGCGTTTGAATCAATTGCGAGGAAGTCCCACGCGAGATCGCGATTCCTGTAGAAATCATGAGGACGTCCCTCGCGAAAGCGCGATTCCGCAGAAAATCATAAGGACGTATCAGGCGGGAGCCGTTGTTGTTGTATCTCGGGGGCCAGGGGCCCAGTTTAGTGATCCCTGGCTCCCCTCGTAAAGAACAGGGTGCGCGCCCTGGGAGGACTACCTTAATTGAAACATGCAATGTGCCCCAGAGGGGATGAGCAACAACAATTATTCTTCAGATGTGAGACTTCAACAACCACCAACAACATTAGCGACACCAGCAACAATAACAAGAGCAAGAACAACAACATCATCAACAATAACAACATCATCACCAACAGCAGCGACAACATAACAACACAACACAACGGCAACAACACACAATACTCAGCAAGCAGCAAACAACAAACAACAAACTACACATAACACACACCAAACAACAACAACAACAATAACAACAACAACAACAACAACAACAACAACAACAACAACAGCAACAGCAGCAGCACCAGCAACAACAACAACAGCAACAGCAACACTAACAACACCAACAACAATAATGACAACACCAGCACCAGCACCAACACCAACAACAAGCAACACATAGCAACAACCAGGCAACACACAACAAGCAGAAATCATCAGTCAACAATGCAACAACAATCTCCTCCGTGGAACCCCACTTACACGCACCCAGTGACACTGAATGACCGTTCGGCCTCGTCACTCTGACCTGGCGACCTTGGTCGATCAAGGACGCGAAGGCGATCCTGCTGGGGAGAAACCTGGCGATCATGCTTGATAAATAGCTAGATTCCCCCCAAAAGGTCAAATGGAGAAAAGCACGGCTGCCTTCTTCCGTGATGGACCTCGGGTTTGGTGAAATGCGGATGAGGTGAGCCGGTCGCAGAGTATTTCTGTTTTGACAAACCGACCTTCCACCCTGTCCCCCTTCGGCCCCCCCCCGTCCGACCCCCCGACAGTGACCCTGTACCCCTTCCAAGCCCGTCCAGTCCTGGGAGTGCGTGCACAGAAATGTTTGTTGATCACGTTTTGTCGCTCTCTGGTCTATGCCCATAGCCTTTGGCTCCACAGATCAACCGGGGAGATCGGGGCCCCCTCCTGCATGCTGGGCGCGGGTGTCGCGCACTCGCAGTGGGCGGTCCTAGTGCTCCTGACTTCTCTCCCAGAGGTGCGACGCCTCTCGCCCGAGCCGGCCGTGGAGGCGCCGGCCAGCCTCGAGTCGGTGGTCGTGAACGCCCTCGAGGAGCTGGACGCCAGGCGCGGGGGGCTGCCGCCTCCCTGGCCTGACGATCCCGCTCGAGCGCCAGGCGGCACCGGTCGGCGCGGGCGGGCCTTCGAGCCCGTGGAGTGCCGCTGCGAGTGCCCGATCTGTGAGGTCTCGGCTGGCGGCGGCTGGGCCGTGGCGCTAGGTGTTGTCTCGGTCGGGCTGCAAGTAAGGAGCTGGTGGACCCGCCGCAGTGATGGCGGCCCTGGCCCGCAACGCGAGGCTGGTGACGGAGACGGGCGGAAACGGCACAGAAGAGGGTATGTTGCCCAGGCTGCGGCCTGGACAAGTAGTGGCGGTGAAGTACCCAGAGGATGGGCTGTGGCACGAGCGGCTTCTGATAGGCTCTAGTGCTGAGGAGCTGGGGACACTGCCTGGCTGGAACTGGCGCGTGATGACCCCAGACGGCGACGAGTATGAAGAGGCTCTGGACGGGAGCCAGCCTGGGCCGACGAGGCTGGCCATGCTCACGCTGGAGGGGGGTGCCCCTCAAATGCTTTGAGGAAAGTTCTACCGGTTCAGAGAGTACCCCACGGACGCCCAGCTGGTTCGCAAGGCCGTAGAGCATTTCCGCGCCCAGGCCAGCGCTGGTACGCCTCAGCCGCTGCCAAGAGACTTCATGGACGTGGACGGAGCGGTGCAGCCCTGGCCAGCTGCGGCTGCTCAGGAGATGGAGTCGGCGCTGGGCCCCCTGGGAGGCGGTGAGGACGGCGGCGGCGCAGTGGTAGCCGCCGACGCTATTCGGACGGCGCCAGAGCACTGCTGGATCACCTACGGCCTGGAGGGGCCCGAGCCAGTCGGCAGCATCGTGAGGCCTGTCGATGGCGTGGACGTGCACGTCAGCGAGTCTGTGATGATGAAGCAGTACGGGGATGGGCTCTTTGTGAAGTGCGTGATGGTGCGACGCTCGGAGGTGGAGGCGCGCTCTCGGGATCTGCTGGAGATCGCGTCTGCCCGCGTCAGGCCCGCCGCCCCTGGTGACGAGGCCGCGGGTGACCAAGGCACGGACACCCCCAGAGACGATGTCAAAGGTGCTGCCGTCGATGAGTGCAGGACGCTCTGGGTGGACTACGATCCCCGAGGCGAACGTTTCAAGGGATGGCGGCAGGTGTGCTTGGAGTCGCGCACGGAGACCTGGAGCGATGGACACGTGGAAGGACCTCCCTCGCTGCTGCACTGGATGAATCAGACTGCCAGGAACGGGGGAAACCCGAAGATGTGGCTCGCGGACTTCTGCCGGGACAGGAGGATCGAGAAGTCCGATCGGATGTTCCACGAGCTGCAGAATCTGGTCGAGGTTGTGTACAATCGGTGGCACGTTCGATCAGCTGAATATGCCGGCTCTGCAGTGCTTCGAGCGCATCAGCCGCCGCATATCGTCGATCGTGGACGCCTACAGCGGCAGCGGTGGTCCGTCATGGCGGATGGCGAGGCACTACGAGGGCGTGTCGGGCGTGCTGGACAGCGTGTCTCCCGCCCTGCGACAGTGGGGAATCGAGCGAGCGAAGGACGAGAACGAGCTGAACACGGCCCGCACCCGCGGGCTGAAGGGCGGCTCTGGTGAAGATGACGAAGGTGGTGCTGACGAGGCTGAAAAGGCGGAGAGCGGCGGGGGCCGCGGCGGTGGCCGCGGCCGGGGTCGCGGCTCCGCCTCGAAGCCATGACGGACCAGAGGGCCCGGGCGCGTGCTCCCAGCCCGGGTCCCCGACGCGTGGGAGCGGGGGCTGCGGCCCCCTCAGCGGGCACCAGGGACCTCTTCCCGCTACCTCGGGAGGAGGCGCCCGCGCGGCCAGCGAGGCAGGGCGGCGGGAGGCTGGCCAGGTGGCGGGCGCGCCGCCGGGAAAGCGATCTGGTTGACAGTGCGCTCAGCGCACTTAATTGGATGCATGGCTTCGAGCTTGGGCATGAGGCTCAGATTGAGGGTGATGAAATGCAGCGGGGCGTGACGCAGTACGTGCATGGGCCGGCCCAGGGCGAGCAGCGCGCGTGCAGCGGGCTTGACGCGCCGCCGGCGCAGGTGGCCCTTCGGGAGTTGCTGCGCGGCCGTTCCCTGTACGGTGCGGGGGCGGCCAACGTCTCAATGGCGCCCTTTCAATAGAGCCGCCTGTCGCTGCCAGAGTCCGTGGAGGGTTCCCCCTACATCGGCGACGTCTGCGGCAGGAGGGGCCACTACTTCCTGGAGAGGGAGGGCGAGCGCATGCTGAAGCCCGTCGGCGAGGCCTTGGCTGACCTCGCGTGCGACGGCACTCTGTGCTACTGCGACCCCGCTCTGGTGAATCGCAGGACCGCGTACACTACGTTTTTGAAGGACTTGATGGCGAGGGGCCTTGTCGACTTCACACTGGGGCCGCTTGAGAGCGTCGGCGTCTTCTGCGTGTGGAAGAAGCGTCGTGAGCGACAGCGACTTATACCTGATGCCCGCCGGTCCAATCAGTGGTTCAGGCGGCCACCCAGCGCGGACCTGATCACGGCGGAGGGCCTCAGCAGCATTGAGCTTGACATCGACGATTCGGAGTTGGTGGACCCCGGGCTGCTTGCAGATATAGGGCGGAAGCTGTCTGTGACGGTGGGCGTGGCCGATGTCAAGGACGCGTTCCACCATTTGCGGATGCTGCAGTTCTTGAGACGGTACTTCTGCTTCCCGCCCGTCCGCAGCGGCGCCGTGGGCTTGTGCGGCCGAGAGGTGGAGGGCCAGACGACGACGGGCAACGAGCTGGTGTGGCCTTGCCCCGTGACGTTCCCGATGGGCTTCTCGTGGGGCCTTTTCTTCGGCCAGGTGTCCGGCGAGGAGCTCGCTTGCAGCGCGGCGTCGCTGGGGGCAGAGACCCTGCTCCATGACCGCGGGAAGCCGCTGATACTCGACGGAGAGCGGCAGGGGTCTCTACGGCACTACATCTACGTGGACAACATGGGCGTGATGGGCACCGACCAGAGCAGCGTTGAGGACACGCTGGAAGACGTGGTGGGAGCGTTCTCCAGGAAGGGGCTGCTGGTTCACGAGCAGGCCGTCAGCTCTGGCGTCGTCGACGTGCTCGGTGTCGAGGTCGACGGGCAGACGATGCAGACTCGGGCGACTGGCAGGAGGCGGCTGCGGGCTCGGCAGGCCATAGCCGGGCTGCTGCAGCGGGGGCGCTGCTCAGGCAGCGCGCTCGAGGTGCTGTTAGGGCACCTCGCCTTCCTGGCGATGTCTCGGCGAGCAGTGCTATCGTGTTTTCATGCGTGCTACGCCTTTGTTCAGAAAAACTACCTCCAGCCGAAACCATTGTGGCCCACGGTGATTGAGGAGCTCCGCGTTTTTGTCTGGCCTTATTGTTTTTCTTTGTAGCGACTGGGCCCGTCCATGGAACCGACTTGTGGTCGCCTCGGACGCCTCTGAGTACGGCTACGGAGCCACAGAAGCCTGGTGGCCTATCGAGTTGGTCAAGGAGACTGGCCGTCGTCGGGAGAGAGATAGGTTTCTCGTTCCAGAGGCGGCGAACGCCCGAGCCTCCGCTTTGGGAGAGGATTTCGTCTCGACTGCCCCCGCCTCCCTTCTTAGATCGCGCCGAGGGTGTTTTAGGCAAAGGAGGGGCCGTAGGTTTGAGAGCGGCGCTGCCCCCCGGCGTCCGGGACCTGGACCCCGAGTTTTTGGAGGTCCCTCGGGAGGGCCTCGTGCCCGAGCTTTGGAGCCCGACCTTGTGGGGTCCCTGGCGTTGGAAACAGGGGATCGTGCACCTGGAGGCTCGTGCCTTAGTCATGAATCTGCGCAGACTGGCCCTCCACGTTCGGGCGCAATCTTCGACAGCTGTTGCTTGTGGATAACATGTCTGTGTGCCTCGCTTTCGATAGGTGTCGTGCCAGGGACTACCTCCTGCTGAATCAAGTGCGTCGTTTTTGTAGTTACTGCCTCGCAAAGAACATCAGTGCCGTAGTTCGGTGGATTCCCTCGGAGCTTAACAGTGCTGATGGTCCTTCACGAATTTATGACCCTTCTAAGGGGGCAGATTGCAAACCAGGGGGGGGGGCGCTTTAAAGGTTGATGGAGCGCGGGCCCTCAGAGAGAGGCCCGCTTCAGAACAGGCTGTGGATTCCGCTTCTCTCTCGCTGCAGACTGGGCGGCTGCCGACATCGGGCCGCGTAGGCGTCTTGGCTCAAACCAGCGGGGCCTCGGCTCCTTGTGGCTTCGATCGTGACAGCCCGCTTTCCTCGAATCCTGCCCACGATTCAGAGAACTCATGTCGTGGCGCCAGGCCATCTGGCCTAGAGCCAGATGAGGAGGCGGACGCTGGCACCCCCCGCAGACCGCGACCGCGCCAAGACGGTGAGCGCGGGGCGTCGCAAGCGGGAGCTAGCCGCTCTGCAGGAGGCCGAGGCCTTGCCGCAGGCAAGACGAGCCAGGCTGTTGCCGCCGGCGGGGCCACCCAAGGGCTGGGAGGCCCCTCGAGGTTCGCGGCTGCCCAGCCTGGAGGAGCTGACCCAGGAGGCCGAGGCTCCCTCCGGCACCCGACGCGCCGCAGCGTGGCGGCAGGACGGTGCTCAGCCGAGCGGCTCGAGCAGCGCTGGGACGACGTCCGAAGGCGGGGAGTCGCCAGTCGTAGGGCGAGAGCGGGTGCTTCGTCGGCGGCGCAAGCGGCGGGTGACGAACTATGTGGCGGAGGCCTGCGAGCTGCTGAACACGGGCAGCAGCCTGCTCGAGCAGAAAGCGGTTCAGGAGCAGACCCGACGGCAGTATCAGGCCGAGCTGGAGCGTTGGAAGAGTCACTCTCGCATCGACAACGTGAAAAGGTTCAGCGACGAGGAGGTCGACGAGTCACTGGTGCGTCTGTTCGAGAGAGACTTCTTCTTGGGCGAGCAGGCCCACCGAGGGGCCAAGCTGATGGCCGCCCTGATGCATGCCGAGCCGCGGTTCGGGCGGCTAGGCGACCGCCGAACCCCCAGGGCCTGGCGAGCGCTGAAGGGCTGGCGGCGGCTCGCGCCAGGGAGGTCAAGGCGCCCAGAGCCGCTCTGCCTGTGGGCGGGAATCGCCAACGAAATGGCGAAGCGGGGAGAGGCCAAGATGGCGCTGTTTGTCTTGCTCTCAGTGAGTACCTACCTGAGGCCCAGCAGCATCCTCGCTTTGGGGCCAGAGAGTTTCCTGGCGCCCAAGTCCGCCCACGGACACTGGAGCCTGCTGGTGCATCCGGCCGAGAGAGGAGTGCCGGACAAGGTCGGGGAATTCGACCACTCGATGATGCTCGACAGTCCGTGGCTACAGTTTATTGGTCCACTCCTGCATATCTTGGCAAATCAGAGCAGGCGACAGGCGGTCTGGGGGTTCGGATACTGGGAGTACCTGAAGATGTTCAATCAGTGTGCCAAGGCGCTGAACGTGACGGTGGTCCCGTACCAAACCAGGCATTCAGGTGCCTCGATCGACAGAGAGAACAGATGGAGAAGCCTTGCGGAAGTGAAACAACGGGGAGGATGGAAGGCCGACAGCAGCGTGATGAGGTACGAAAAACATGCCCGACTTCGACACAGCGAGCTACGGTTTCCGTCAAGCCTGCTACAGCACCTTCGGGCATGCGAATCACAGCTCGAGGATGTTATCCTGCGGGGCAAGGTGGTAACGCGATGCGATTAGATGTGAGTCGGGGACAGTGGTTCATTGATGTATTCTCGGGTACAGGAGGCGTGGCCCGCGCCCTGAGAAGTAACGGTTTTGCTTGCAGAGAGTTGGAGTTGAAGAAAGGGTTTGATATTCTCGACCGCTTGTCTTTAGTTAAACTCTTGTCCGACGTGAGAGCGGGAAAAATCGCAGGAGCCATGATGGCCTTGCCGTGCACGTCTTTTTCAATAGCCCAAGCAGGGCGACTTCGGTCAGACAGTTTCCCGATGGGGCTTCCCGATTTAGAGCCCCACTTGCAAGCCCGTGTGGACCACGGAAACGCTTTGTTGAAAGCGACAGTGCAGCTCATCAGGGCGTGTGTGTCCCATCGGGTGCCTTGGATTTTAGAGAATCCTGGTAGTTCGTATGCCTTCAAGACTCCAGTCCTCCAAGAGTTTTTGCGACTAGGCTGGTGTCACGAGAAGGTATGCGATCAGTGCCAGTACGGCACTCGATGGCGTAAGCGAACAAAGTTCTTCGTAGGAAATATTTGTGTCGATGATTGTGGGCGCCTGTGCAAGCAGTGTAGGGCCCACAGAGGCCACTGTTCTAGAACAGGAAAAGCGCATTGGCATCTCTCGGGTAAGTCAAACGAGGGCATTCACTGGACAGCACTTGCCGCCGAGTGCCCACGCACGCTGGCGCGGGATCTTGCTTTCACCCTCTCAGCCCCCTGCAGGTCAAAGCTGCTAGGTTGTTGAGAGGGCCTTGCTTCTGCCCCTGACTCCCATAGACGCCGTCTCTCGCTCGCTTTTAGGATCCCCTCTTGGGATCTGTGAACATCTGGTTTGGGATGGTTTGGGGCGATAGGCGTCCGCTGCGCGAAGACGCTGCCAGTGAGACTCGAGACGCAATCTCCGCTAAGTGAGAGACTAAACATGGGAGTGCGTGCGCAGAAATGTTTGTTGATCACGCTTTGTCGCTCTTTGGTCTATGCCCATAGCCTTTGGCTCCACAGATCAACCGGCCCTCCCCCCCAACCCCTTTTTTAATATTTCTTTTTGTTCTGTGTATCGGTCACTCGTCTCACCTGGGGCGATAGGCGTCCGCTGCGCGAAGACGCTGCCAGTGAGACTCGAGACGCATTCTCCGCTAAGTGAGAGACTAAACATAAGTGTTTTGCTGGGACTTATCGGCTCATAGGTTGCCAGGGGGGGCCTCCGTGGCCTGCACACCCCTCGCCAGGATCAGAACCAGAGGCCCGACGTCTCGATTCTGTCGACACGGGGTCCCCGACGCCTGGAACCCCCTCCGGGGGACCGGCTGTTCATCTTATGAGTCGTTCTGTTGACGGTCCCGGGGCCCAGCGAGGGCTTCCGGAAACGGCGAAACAAATCCGTCACAGCATTTTCAATTTTTCTTAGTTGTGGGTTTGCAGGTCGGTTGCAGGAGCCGCTCATTCCAGCGACGGCCTCCCTCGGGCAGTGGCAGGCAGCAAACATATCTCCGATCGGACCTCACTTCCCCCGCCGCGCCGGCGATGGGCTCGCGCGTCGCCCCGCTGAGGTCAGGGGCAACGCTATGGGGGGGATAGGCTCAGGGGGGGGGGGAAGAAAACTTGGAGTTTCAAGGTTTTCGTACTTGTTCGTCGATGCTTGGTGGTTTTCCAGCCTCGGGGAGCATTCCAGCGGCTGCGCCTTGCCGAGAGCGGTTCGGGGGAGCCCAGATCGTCCAGAACGGCCGCAGGAGATCCGAGTTACAAATTGAAAGCCAGGGGGCAGCGTGCAGGGGAGAAATGCTCCGGGGTGGGCGCATCGGCCCCCAACCGCCCACTGATCGCCGAGAGCGGCCCCGACAGCACCCACCCCGCCCAGGAACGTGAGGATTCGCTCTCGGGGGCCTATCGCCGACATATCGGCGATGCATCGCCGAGTCCAGGTCGACGTTTCCTCCACCGAGCAATCTCCCCCCACCGTTGACCTCTCCTCCGACGCCATGAGACGTGGACCCATGGGGATCTCGACCACTGCCCCTGGGCCGGCCGGTCATTCCCGAGTCGTTTTGTTGACGGTCTTGGAGCCCAGGGGGCGGAGGCCGAGATCGACAAAGAAAAAGGTCCAGGCATCCCGAATGGGGTCCGAGTAAGCACGGTCAGAGTAGCACGCGCATCGCCGATGCATCGGCGATGCGACTCGATGTGGACACGGATGCTCTCCACGCCGACGGCGCCGATTCGTCGCTGTTGCACAGCCCATGTCTGGGCGATGAGGCGCGATCCCCCGACCCCGCCACTCTGACCCCATCCCGGATGCCTCCAACCCGTCGTCGCGACTTTGTTGCGGCGTCCAGATCTGAGGGGCCGCCCCCGCCCCCGCCGGCAGGGCATCTCATTTCGGCTCCAGGGTCGTCGCTGCGTCTCTGGGCAACGTGCCGCGAGGCGCCGCCTTGTCTCCTCCCGCTGCAGCCCTCGGCAGAGTAGTCTCGTGCAGGGGGTGCGTGGCTTCTGCGTGATTGCATGCATGACTGTCTGGGACCGGGCGGCAGGGGACCGTGTTTTTGTTAAACCCCCCGGCGGTAACGGGCGTGACCCGGGGGGAGGGTGGCAGGAGAGACCACGTCACGATCCGCGCCGGCGCCGTTTGGAAATGCTTCAGACATGCGCACTCCCAGACGGTGCCAGCGCGACTCGTGACGTGACCAGGCAGGGGCGTTATCGCGAATAATACAAAATGGGCCCCAGTGAGTGCGGGACACTTGCTGGCGCCCACTCTCCAATGTCGGTCGACAGCGATCATAGGACTACCTGGACGCACCCAGCCAGATCACGTCTCACCTTTCTTTGGCATTTCAGCGGGGCCACATTGAGGGGGCGCGCCAACTAAATGTTAGACGTCTTGTTGCCGACGGTTGTAGGACGGGCACGGGGGGGGAGGGATCGGATTCTGATGTTTTTTCTCCTCCCTTGGGCCTGCAGGGCAAGCGGCCCCTCGTTACTGCGGCCAGATGCGCCTCAGAGCCCTGGTCGTCAGGTCCCTCTCGATGCAAGGTCCGGCCCTCCCTCATCCTCCTACTCGTCGTCTTCGTGGATCAGAGCGGGGCTCATGCAGCCACCCCCCCTCGGCGGTCCAGAGCTAAAGATGAAAAGCAAAGTAGCGCCCTCGGGCGGCTAGGGATTAAGTATCTGGGGTTCGGGGCAAGATTCCCAATCTCGTTATCATGACGGACGGCCTGGGGGTGAGGTAGGGGGGTCGCTCGGTCTCTTCTCCTCCTCTTCCTGATACTCCTCCGTCCCTTCTCTGTCTCCCTTCGGACAATGCAGCGCCGACTGCGAGAACTGAAAGGGCCCTGGGCCGAAACGTTTCTGTCTACATCCGCGGCTTGAGGGCCGGCGAGACCGCCACGCTTTGGGAGGAGGGCTCTGACCTCTCCGGCCTCCGACCCCCCCCCGGACACTCCGATCCCGAGGCTGCTCCTCCTGGGGGGCCTCGCCCTCCTTGCACTTCCCCGGTGGGCAGGGGGGCGCCCGCGAAGGTTTGCGGGGGCACACGAGGTGCCAGGCCACCCGCGACTGCGCGAAGATGGTCGCGTTTCTCACTCTCATCTTCCTCCCTTCTCCTCCTCCTCCTCCTCCTCCTCCTCCTCCTCCTCCTCCTCCTCCTCCTCCTCCTCCTCTGCCTCCTCTGCCTCCTCCTCTGCCTCCTCTGCCTCCTCTGCCTCCTCCTCCTCCTCCTCCTCCTCCTGCTCCTCCTCCTCCTCTACCTCCTCGTCCTCCTCCTCTTCCTCCTCCTCCTCCTCCTCCTCCAAATCCCGGTAGCATTCAAAACGTACAACTTCCTGCGCATCAACCGCCCGAGCGCCGTCCAGAATAGCAACTCCGACCCCTCGGGTTGCGCCACTTACAGCAGGAGCGCCGCTGCCGTCGCCGCCGCCCGCCGTTCCCTGAGGCTGCCTCGCTGTCTCGTGGACGGCGCGGGGCCGCGCGATGCGTAGGTGTGGAAACCGACGTTGCCCCTCAGGTGACGTTCGCTTCTCCTCCAAACCGTCCTCCAGATGCCTCCAGAGCCCTAGCACTGCTCAGGCACGCCCAAAGGCGTCGATCCGCGAGTCCCCTCGATCCTCGATCTTGGCTGCGCTTCGCCCAGGGCGGCCGGTGCCGAGGGCGCGACGGTGTCCGCGCACCCGCGGGTTCGGGAACTTCGGCTTCGCGCCTCGGGGGCCTGCGTATCCCAGAGGTGGCCCTTCGTCCAGGGCGGCCGGCGCCGCGGGCGCGAAGAGTGGCCGCGCACCTTGTCGGTACGATCGAAATGGGTACGAAGGACTCGATGCGAAGATCGGCAGTATTTCTTGTTCTTGTGGAACAGGGTTGGCGGTCCGTGCCGTCGCGGGCGTTGTTTATTTGAGACACAGAGCCGCCTGCCAACTAGCTGCCACTGTTCCCAAACCTTCCGTACCCATTTCGTGCATCCAAATCCGCGGGGCGCGGCCAGCGGAAGGTGAGGCGGCTTGGTGCCAGGGCGCCGCGGGCCGCGGTGCGCCCGCGCGCGCACGAAACGCGCACGGGGCCGCGAGGGTGCTCACCGCAGGCGCAAGCGCAGGCGCGGGCGCGGGCGCACCGCAGGCGCAGGCGCGCGCGCGGGTGCTCACCGCAGGCGCAGGCGCGCGCACGCTGCGCCCGTACAGGCGATCCGCCCTGGTACGGGGGCCGGGGGGGCGCGTGCGCGTGCAGCGGCGGCGCTGCGCAGGCATTCGAATGCCTGCGCGTGGCGCAGGCTGCGGCGGGCGGGAAAGAGTGCCCATATCAACGGCCTCGCGGGCCGGGTCCTTGGGCCGCGGGCCCACGGAGAGATTTTGAGCGGATGCTCCGCGCGGAGCGTATCCATGTGACCCCGTATCCACGGGGTTGCGCCCTGGAGTCCAGACCGCGAGGACGTGGATGTGGACGTGTTCGCCGCACGCGATGTGCCCCAGAGAGTCGGGACGCACACCATGGGCCCAGGGAGTGCGGAGGGCATTGAGGCCGAGGGGGGAGGCCCCGCTCGAGCACTTCGGCGGCCCCAGGGTGGGCTGTTAGGACCCCTTGCGGCGAAGCCTCTATTCCTTGCTGTCCGGGGTTTGTCGGACTGTCCTGGCCCACCAGGGGCACACATCCCCGTGGCGAAAGTTCTTATCTATCTTGGGTTCGACACTGCAGCGGGCACGCAGATCAGGCGAAATCGTGTTCTCCTAGCTATGCGAACACCACAAGATGCACGCCATGTTTGATGTCTCCAGAAGGGGAAATGTGTATTCTTCATCGTCGCTAATTGGTGACCTTCTTGTCACGGCTGTGTTTGCCAGTGCGCGTCCACGGGTTGCCCAAAGACAAAAGAACGAAGATCTCTCCCTGATTCCTGCAAGGTTCGGCATTACTTTTCCCACGGGACAGGGTTGTTCCAAAACACGTAGGTGACGAATCCTTCAGAATGTCTCACAAGCCATCGGTACACAACGCTACAGATTTTCAGGGGTGAGGCACGCTGTGCTACATGAGTCCATCCTTGGGCATTACAGTGGTCCTTTTCTGTACCCGTGAGGCAATGTGGGCGACGGGTCGTGGGCAAGGCTGAACACATGCGAATGTGCGCTCGGGGTCTGAATCTCAGGCTGCCCCTCGATCCGTAGATTGCCGTCCTGCATCGACAACTCGATTCTGCTGGGCCGCCGCCCCCTGGATCTCTCGACCCCTTCCCCAGGACCAGTTTTTCACTCCAGAGTGGTTACGGTAGGTTTGCGTCGTGTCGACCAGCGGCGACCCCAGCGCGGGCGTTCAAGGTTGAACGCCGCCGGCGACCCAGAATCGATCGATGTTGAACGATCGGACGTTGCGGCAGCGGCCGATCGTTCAAGGTTGAATGATCCCTGCGGTGTCAAAAACCAACGCTGGGGTCGGCACGACACGAACCTGCCGTACGGCCAGGAGCTTTCGCCTAGCGTGTCGCGCCACTGGCTCCGGCCCACCACGCCTCGGCGCGACATGCCACCCGAGTCCCAATTTTCCGACGCGTCGACGGCCCGAGCCCTTCCGAACCTCCAGCCCGGCAAACAAAAGCTCTCGGCCGTGCTTGGCGGCCTCGGGGCCTGGACGGCCTCCGCGGGCGGGGGCTAACAGGAATCGCACATATTAGGGCGCGATCTGCTGGGGTCGCCAGACATCCCCGAAGGAGGTCTCCAGAGATACCTCCAGAGGCCCAGAGAGACCCAAGAGTTTGCAGAACAGCTGGGGCTGGGGGGAGGCGGCGCACGAGAGCGATCGTACATCTAGACGTACGGTACCAGTGTGCACCCACCTTGGCCAGGCCCGTCCTGGGCCCAGGATCGGTGCATCTGCCTCCCCGGTCAAGCCAGAGGGGCGCGCACCCCGGCCTGTGGGGCCAGGATAGGCCTGGCCCAACAGGCCCGCGGTGGTGCACGTGGGCCCTGAGATCCGGCGTCGCGAAGAAAATGCAACACCGTGAAAAATCACGACTGGGGCCCCAGACCCCACCTTTGCGCGCCACTTTTCGAGCTGGGTCGATTCGCGACGGCCCCAGGGCGCGAAGTTCCGGTGGAAACGCCCAGCGGGAGGCAATGCGAGGCCAGGAACTGCAGGGTATGGCCAGCGCCCCTCCGCATTCCGCTGCCGCCCCGCAGCGCACGCACACCCCCTGCCTGCCTGTCAGGCCTATGGGCATGTCCGGGGGCTGCATGCCCGCGTCCGCGCCCGCGGCGCCGCCCGCGCACCCCGCGGAGGAGGCGGAGGGAGGCCCCGCCACCCCCGCCACCGCCTGCGGGGAGGCGGATGGAGGCCAGGGCTCGTGGGGCAGCGCCCAGCGGGTTGCCTCCTCGGCGGTCGCCAGCTCGGGCCCGGGCTCGCTCGGCTCCGGGGCTCGAGCTCGGGCTCGGGCTCGGGTTCGGACTCGGGCTTCGCGGGTCAAGGAGGGAGGGGCGGGGAGTCGAGGGCCGACGAGGTGGAGGAAGGTCTGGCCGATCCTCCACCCCAGCGGGGAGGCGACGATCTGATGTTTGAGGGTCCCGCCGTGGAGGGTCGCTTTCGGCCTCTGGGGCCGGTTCTCTACCCACATCTACCCCCAGGGAAGGGATCGGGAGCTCTGGGGCCGCATCGGGTGATCGGAGGGCGACACGACCCCCGCCCTGCCTAGTCGATCAGCCCAAGTCGGTTCTCGGGAGGAGGTTGCGATCTCAATGTTTGCGGGCTTGCGCGCGCTGGGTCTTGTACTGGGTCGTTTTCATGAACGGGTGTATTGCTAAAAAGCGGGGTATGTCCACCCCCGAATCAGGTCTGCGCCAATGGGTGTCGCCCTTTCCCTGGGGATCGAGGATCCAGGAGCGGAAGGGGGAATCGAGATTCGTTGAGGCGGAGAGGCCAGGGTTCATCAGGCAGTGCGGTCGTCCTCCCACAGGGGTCGAAGAGTGATGGAGGGGGGGATTGAGGGCCGAGGAGGCGGAGGCAGGTCTGGTCGATTACTCCACCTCCCCTGCGGGGAGGCAGCGAGGCCAGGGTTCAGCAGGCATCGCCATGGGCCGAGACCTCGGGCGGATGGATTTTTCAACCACAACAACACTTGTCCTCCATTTCGGCACTGCGCTTTCGGGCCCTAGGGCCATCCGAACTGCGTCAAGGGCAAATCTTGCCCTGGCCGAGGAGGTCCCTGGAGCCGCGGGGTGCAGAGCTTGGCGCGTCGCGTGTCCCCACAGTCCCACCTGGCAGCGATGCCCAGGCGAGTTGCATTGATCGGGGAGGTGCGGGAGCACGTAGTGGAACCACAAGGGGGGGGCAGCTGTCAAGCCGACTGCGGGGATCTGCCTGGGCAGGCCCACGAGGCAAGCACAAATGGCTCGCAGATCTTTTGATATGGGAGCCTTTTGGCAGCTCATTACCTGGGCCATTTGAGTGCACTGCTAGAGGCATTTTGGAGGCCTTTTGGGGGTCTGTTGGGGCCCTCGGGACTCTCGTGGGGTCCTCTTTGGGGCCCTCGTGGGGCCATCTTGGAGGACATCGATCAAAAGATGAGGGAACTGCGCCTCTTGGGGCGGTCTTGGGGGCTTCTCGGGCCATCTTGGGGTCATATTGGGGCATCAGAAGCCCATCTGAAGCGGAAAGGCGACAAGGCAAATATCATTGATCTGCCATGGGTGTTTGACGGATTTTGGCCTCTGGTATCCAGGAAGTTTTTGGGCGGCTTCGGGCACGTTCGGGCGGAGATGAGGGGTCGCTGGTCCGCACATTCGTGGCTCATGGAGTCCATTCAGCTCCGCGGCTCTCGACGGGCTTCCGTTCTGGCGAACGTATCTGTTCGGATGTACCACCCACCATGCCTGCCCAGGGCCATCCTTGGCCCGACCGGCTGCTACATGGGCCTCAGCGTCATCTAGCCGATCCACATCCCCACTGGGCCATGCTGCCTCCGCCCCACCAGCAAACCGTTCCAGGCGAGGAAAGGCCCACAGGCCCTGCCAAGCCCGAGGAGAACTACACGTATCCCCACCTGGGTGGGTAAGCCGGCCAGCGGGGCCAAGCCCACGCCAGTGGGGGCAGGGATCGGTAAACCGATGCTCAGGGCCGTCCTGGCCTCCTGGCCTCGGCGCGGAGGACGTATGCATTTTTACATACATACATACATACATACATACATGCATGCATGCATGCATACATACACACACACATACATACATACATACATACATACATACATACATATATACACACATACATACACACACATACATACAAACATACATACATACATACATGCATGCATAACGACATACATACATACATACATACATACATACCTACCTACCTACCTACATACATACATACATACATGCATGCATACATACATACATACATATACATACATACCTACACACATCCATACATACATGCATGCATGCATGCATGCGTGCATGCAGACATACATACATGCATGCATGCATGCATACATACATACATACGCATCCATACATACATACATACATGCAGACATACATACACACATGCATGCATACATGCATACATGCATGCATGCATGCATACATACATACATAAGTACATACATACATGCATACATGCATGCATACATATATACATGCAGACATGCAGACATACACACATACACACATATTCACACATACATACACACAAACATACATACATACATACATGCATGCATGCATGCATGCATACATACATACATACCTGCATACATACATACATACATGCATACATATACATCTACATATACATACATACATCCATACATACATACATGCATGCATGCATGCGTACATGCAGACATACATACATGCATGCATGCATGCATACATACATACATACATACGCATCCATACATACATACATACATGCATACATACATACATGCATGCATACATGCATACATGCATGCATGTATGCATGCACACATACATACATAAGTACATACATACATGCATACATGCATGCATACATATATACATGCATACATGCATACATACATACACACATACATACACACATACATGCATACATACATGCATGCATGCATGCATACATACATGCATACGTACATACATACATACATACATACATACATACATACATGCATGCATACATACTCACATCCATCCATCCATCACTACATCCATCCATACATACATACATACATATCTGCTTACATACACACACATATATATATATATATATATATATATGTATCAATACATGAATGAATTCATACCGCCCCCCCCCCGGGCCTCCCTGCCACATCTGGGGGACGCTCCTGGCACCGTTCCCCCGGGCGTTCCGGGGAGCCTCCACAGCGCTGCAGGAGGGCCCAAGACGACTCCCAGGAGCGCCCAGAATGCGAAAGGATGGTCCAAGACGCTCCCAAGCAGCCCAAGTCAGCCTTCCGCTCTCGAGGCTCCCAGGTAACCTCCAAGAGACCCCAAGAGAGGTCCGTGAGGCGTCCCGGGACGGCCCGAAGAGGCCAAAATCGTCGATTCCCATGTGTTTGTTTCAATGTTTTTGGCTTCTTGCGTTTCGAGCTTCCAACGGTCCAAGAGCGCCGAAGAGGCTCCCAAGACCACCCCAAGACCACTCAAGAGACCCTCAGGACGGCCCCAAGACGGGCCAAGAAGGCTCCAAGACTGCCGAAGAGGCGCCCAGTACAGCCCCAGACCACCCCAGAACAGGCCCAGGATGGTCCCAAGAGCGGGAGCAGGAGGCTTCCAGAGACCTCCGAGAGGCTTCCGGGATCCCCCTGAGGCCCCTAACACCCCCCCGATCCCTGAGAGGCCCCCAAAAGACCCCGACGAGGCTCCAAGAACAGCCCAAGAGAGCTGCGAGAGCCGTCCCGAGAAAGCCCAAAGAGGGTCAAATCGTTGATTTCCAATGTTTTTTCTAATGTGTTTCGCCTTCTCACGTTTTCCCGCTTCCAACCATCGAAGATCGAGGATTTTGAAAACAAAAAGGAATTCCCAGAATTCCTTTCTTTTCAGAGTGGGACTCCTGTACTCGGGGAACCCACACATCCCCCGACATCTGGCCGGTACCGCGCCTCCCGGCTTCCCGGGGGGAGACTCCAAGACGCCCAAGGACAGCCCAAGACGACCCCAAGGAGCCCCCAGAACGTAAAGAACGGCCCAACACGCTCCCAAGCAGCCCGAGACACCCTTCCGACAGCTCTCTGGGCCTCCAGGAGGCTTCCAAAAGGCCCCAAGAGAGGTCCGAGAGGCGTCCCGGGACAGTCCGAAGAGGTCAAAATCGCCGATTCTGATTTTTTCTTGTTGATGTTTTTGGCCTTCTCGCGTTTTCGAGCTTCCAACGGTCCAAGACCACCCCAAGACCGCTCAATAGACTTCCAGGACGGGTCCAAGGCGGGCCAAGAAACCCCCAAAAATGCCGAAGAGGTGCCCGGTACCGCGCTCCCCGGCCGCCCGGGGAGCTCCCAAAACGCTCCAGGACGCCCCAAGACAGCCCCAAGAATCCCTCAGAGTGCAAAAGAACAGCCGAAGATGCTCTCAAGCAGTCCCGAGAGAGCCCAAAGAGGGTAAAATCGTTGATTTCCAATGGTTTTTCTAATGGTTGTCGCCTTCTCACGTTTTCCCGCTTCCAACCCTCGAAGATCGAGGACTTTGGAAAAAAAACAACAACAAAACAGGAATTCCAAGAGTTCCCCCTTTTTTTTCAGAGTGGACTCGTATTGGGAGATCTCACACATCCCCCGACATCTGGCCGGTACCGCGCCTCCCGGCTTCCCGGGGGGCCCCCAAGACGCCCAAGGACAGCCCAAAAGACGACCCCAAGGAGCCCCCAGAACGCAAAGAACGGCCCAACACGCTCCCGCTCAGCCCGAGAGACCCTTCTGACGGCTCCCCAGGCCTCCAGGAGGCCTCCAGACCCCCCAGGGGGTCCGGAAGATCCCACACCCCTGAGGGGCCCGGCTAACAAAACCCGCGAGGGAATTCATGTTTCCGCACTTCCCCTTCTATACGATTCCGAGGCTTGCGCAGGGCCTCCAAGGGTGTCCCTGGACACAAGAAGCGACCAAAATGATATTACATGAGCTAGCCTATCAAGCCTAGCCAGAACTTGAGCGCGGGCGAAGCGCGCGCGATGTTATTAGTGTGTGTGTATATATATGTATATATATATATATATATATATATATATATATATGGGTGTGTGTATGTATACATAGATTATGCGACCAAGTTCGAGCCCTACACCCCTGCGTCCACTCGACGCTGGGATATCGGACCCCCCCCCGTTGCGGTTCGCTTGGCTGCAGACGCCCCCTTGGAATTCGGAATCCCAGCCGGTCTTGCCGAAATCTGACATGTGCGTATGGTAGAATCGCGTCGTGTCGACCGGCGGCGACCCCGCCTCGGGCGTTCAACGTTGAACGCCGCTGGCGACCAAGAATCGGTCGACATGGAGCGATCTGACGTTTCGAAAACGGCCGATCGCTCTAATTGAACGATCCCCGCGGTGTCAGAAGCCAGCGCCGAAGTCGGCACGGCACGGACCCGCCGTAGGGGTGCCCACCGCGCCCCGGCCCAGGATGGCCCTCGCCAGGCACGGCGACGGTGAGCCCCCGTGCTCTCGCGCGCCGCCGTCGAGCGCGCCCGTCGCGCTCCCCGCGGTCGCGCGACAGGTGGCGCGCCCGCCGCAGCCGGGGCGCCGCCAGCAGAGGCGGCCGAGGCGTCCGCGCCGCCCCTCTTCTCAGGTCGGGGAAGCGTACTCTGTGTCCCTCCATAGTTTTGGGAGCACCTGTAGTCCGGGGGGGGGTACCTATAGTCCGGGGGGGTGGTACCTGTAATCTGGGGGGGGGTGTCCGGGGGGGGGTACTTGTAGTCCGGGGGGGGGGTACTTGTAGTCCGGGGGGGGGTACGTGTAGTCCGGCGGGGGCGCGCATGGGGGTATTTGTAGTCCGGGGGTGGGGGGGGGGCATATGGTCATGCCTCAAAGCACACGTGGTTCCACGCACGCGGGTGTTTAGTACTTACGCGCGCGGGACCTCACGCGCATCGTTGGACACGACACGCCCGCGCGCACGCGCGCATGCACGCACAGGCTCACACGCACGCGCGCACGCGCGCACGCAACCGCACGGAACCCCACACACGGGAGGTTTTAGGGGGGTACCTGTAGTCCGGGGGGGGGTACCTGTAGTCCGGGGGGGGTACCTGTAGTCCGCTTCGAGAATGGTGGTTCTTATGCTAGTTGCACCATAGGTACAGCTAGGTATAAGATACTTATAGCAAGGGATAAGTACCTAAGTATTTCTAACTATTTCTATGTGCCCTTAAGTATTTGTCTTGTCGCATAACTATACTCAGGTTAGTTATAAGTATTTCGCTGATTATTAATGACGCTGGAAGATACTTATAACTACCGCTAAGTTACTTACCCGTGCTGAGATGCAATATTTATAAGTAACATATATGTTACTTATAAGTAACTTATAACTTCCTTCCATCCCTCCTTCGCTTCTCTTCCCCTCCCGCCGCGCGCCCGCCCGCCGCGCCGCAGGGACGTCGCGGCCCGCGGCCCCCACGCAGAAGAGGACGAGAAGGAGGGCGAGGATGAGGACGAGGAGGAGGAGGAGGAGGGGGAGGAGGGATGAGGAGGAGGAGGTGGATGTAGTTTTCAGGAACGATTTTCGGATTTGGGGGAATCTTTTTTTGGATTTGGTGAGGTTTTCTGGATTTGGGGAGGTTACCTGGATTTGAAGAGGTTTTTCAGGATTTGGGATTTGCCCATCGACCTGGAGCTCGTCGCGGCGCCGCCTGGTGGGTGCTCGCCGCGGTAGCGATGGCGATCGCTTGGGTGGGGAGGAGGGGGATGGGGAAGGTAGCGATGTCGATCGCTTGGATGGGGAGGAGGAGGAGAAGCGATGGCGATCGCTTGGGTGAGGAGGAGGGGGATGAGGAAGGTAGCGATGGCGATCGCTTGGAGGAGGAGGAGGAGGAGGAGGAGGAGGAGGAGGAGGAGGAGAAGCGATGGCGATCGCTGGGGGAGGTGAAGCGATGTCGATCGCTTGGAAGGAGGAGGATGAGGACGGGAAGGAGGAAGAGAAGCGATGGTGATCGCTTGGGGGAGGGCGGGGTGGGGGGAAGAGGACGAGGGGATAGCGATTACGATCGCTGGTCTTTTGTTTTCGCGCTTGCGGGCGCGCGGCGCGCTCCGCGCTTGCGGGCGCGCGGCCTCACCGCGGAGGCGGAGTCGACGGCGGCGGCATTTGCGCCTTCGCCGCCGCTGGCGCCGCTGGCGGCGCTGGCGGCGCCTTCGCCGCCGCTGGCGCTTTCGCCGCGGCGCGCGCCGCCTTGGCCTTCGCCGCCTTCGCCGCCGCCTTCGCCTTCGCCGCCGCCCCCTTCTCCTTCTTCTCCTTTTTCTCCTTCTTCTTCTTCTTCTTTTCCGCCTTCTCCGCCCTCAGCTGCGCATTTTCCGCCTGAAGGCGCGCCTGCTCCTCCCTCCGCAGCAGCTGCGCCCCCTGCGCCTCCTTCCTCAGCTGCGCGTTCTCCGCCTTCAGCTCCGCCTCCCGCCGCAGCGCCGCGTCCCTCTCGCCGATCGCGATCGCTAGCTCGCGCTCCGCCTCATTCGTCGTCGTCGTCGCCGCCGCCGTCGTCGTCGTCTCGTCGTCATCGTTTCCCGCCTCCTCCAGCCACAGCGAGAGCTGCGCGGCGCGCTCTGTCTGCTCCGCGTTGACAGTCTGCAGAGGCGGGGGGAGGGGGAGAGGGGCGGTGGAGTGAAGGGAGGAGGGGGTGGGGGGAGGGGCGAGGAGGGGGAGGAGGGGGAAGGATGAGGTGGAGGAGGAGGAGGAAGGGGAGGAAGCGGAGGAGGAGGATTCGGGGGAGAGCGATGGCGATCGCTGGGAGGAGGGGGTATCCGCCTCCGCGAGCTGCTGCAGCAGGTTGTCGCGCTGGCGCCTGAGCGCCAAAGCGCGAGCCCCCTGCGCGAGCTCGCGCGGAGCACCCCACATCGCGCCGCCGCGCCCCGCGCGCGCGAGCCCCGCGCGCCTCCACGAGGCAGAGCGGCTGCGCGCGGCGCTCAGTGATCTCCTTTATCATCATCCACCTTCCTTTCAGCGATCGACATCGCTTTCCTTCTCCTCATCTTTTTTCCTTCTCCTCATCGTCATCGCCGTCGCTTCACCTCCCCCAGAAGGAGGAGGAGGGGCGACGGGGGGAACAGCGATGGCGACCGCTTGGGGGAGGGGGGGAGGGGGGAGTAGGACGTGCACGGACCGAACCCTACGGGCTGCAAAAACAAGAGAGGAGGAGGAGGAGGTGGAGGAGGGATCATAGGAGGAGGGGGAGGGACGGGGGATGTAGCGATGGCGATCGCTTGTGTGAGGAGGAGGGGGATGGGGGGAGGTTGCGATGGCGATCGCTTGGAGGAGGAGTAGGAGGAGAAGGAGAAGCGACAGCGATCGCTTGGGGGAGGGCGGGGAGGAGGAGGGAGAAGCAGAGAAGCGATACCGATCGCTAACTTAAGTAGGCGGCAATCGTTTTGAACGATCGCTGTGCATAGCCGTTGTCGGCTTTGTAGTCGCGGGCGACGCCCGCGCGCGCGACGCGAGTGACGCCCGCGGGCGCCATGGCGGCCGACCTGGTGAAGCAGCTGAAGGCCGCCAAGTCGGTCCTCGCCCAGATCGGGAAGAAGTCCGACGCGCACAAGGAGATCGCGGAGGCGCAGAGCGCCATGGCGATGGCCATCATGGCGCCGTGGGCCTTCATCTCCGCCGAGGATTCGGCCATGCTGGTCCTGGAGATCGGCCAGATGCCTTTCGGCAAGAGGGCGCTTGCCACGCTGCTCGGCCGCGTCACGACGTTGGCGACGGCCTCAGCGCAAATGTTGGCCGCTAACGCGGCCGCAAGCGCGGAGCTGGCGGGGTCGGGCAGGACGCCGATGCAGGACTTCTCGTCCATCCTCGCCTACCTCACGAAGAGGCAGTGGGACAAGATCCTGGACGAGCGCAACGACTTCATGGGTCGGGTTGCGGTCGTCCTGCAGGCTTGCAAATCCCTCGGGTGGCGCACGCTGCATGAGCCGACGGTTCAACTGGCGGCGTGCGTCGCCCTCCTCGTGGACGGCTTCGATTGGACGATGCGCATGTGTCCGATGGCACAGTGGGGCTATTTCAAGCGGGCGAAAACATGCGCCAAGAAGCTCCTGCCGTGGAAGTTGTGTAAGCAGCTTGCCGCGACCGAGCCGTCCTTCGTCAGCGAGCTCCCTGCGGACCCGACTGACATGCCGAAGGTGCACCCCGAGTGGTACTCGCGCGCGTATGGTGGCGGAGGGGAGGCCCCAGCAAACGAGTGCCCGCTGGACCGCACCATGTTGATGGTGCTGTGCGACGCGGTCCCGATGCGAGAGTCCAAGGCTCGCCTCAAGGCCACGTCCGATGGCAATCGGTCGTCCGTCGACATGGCGTTGCAGCTCGCGGAAAGGGCGATGACGATGCAGGGTGGCGGCCGCCAAGGTGCGCGAGACGGCGTGCCATGCAGGCGTTGCACTCCGCAGCCCATTGCGCCCGCCACGGACGGCGCGATTCCGATCGGCGACACGGAGTCGGCGCCGCCGCCGACGACGCACAGCGTGGAGGAGGCCAGGGACAAGATCTTCGCGAAGCTCGGCGACAAACAATGCCTGCCAGATGTGGCCAAGACGCCGCCGAGCGAAGACGAGTCGGAGGGCAGCGACGGGGGCGACTCCGATAACAAGAGCGCCGACGGCGTGGAGGAGGCGGAGCCGCCGCCGCCGATGAAGAAGAAGCGCAAGGCCGCTGGCGACGGCCACCCCGCGCCCCCCAAAGCCAAGGCCAATGCGAAGAGGAAGAACAAGAAGAAGAAGAAGACTGAGGCCAAGCACGTGGGCGCAAAGGGGGTCAAGAAACCACCGAAACCCGCGTATGCGGTGGAATGGTCCCGCAACCAGGTCATGTGCCGCACGGGTATGAAAGGTCCAGGCCAGTCGACGGCCATCAAGTTCAGCGACCACGGCGGCAGCAGCGACAAGGCGATCGCTGCGGCTAAGAAATGGGTGCGCAAACAGGAGAAGAAGCTCGGCATCCACACTTGATCGGCAGGGGTGCTGCGACGATGCAGCCTGCATGCGTGTGCTCGCACACGACTAGATAGCCGATTATGGCTATGAATAGGGAGTGGTGGAGGAGGGGCAGCGATGATGATCGCTTGGTGTAGGGATGGTTGTTCGGGGGGGTGCAGGGATGGAGTTGCATGACAGCGATGGGGATCGCTTGAGGTCGGTTGGGCAGGGCAGCGATGATGATCGATTGTGGTTGCAGGGATTGTAGATTAGTTTGCAGCGAGTGCAGATTGCAGCGATGGCGATCGCTTGGGGATTTCAGCGAGTGGAATTGCAGCTGTCGTGGAGATGGTGATGGAGATTGCAGCGATGGCGATCGCTAGAGTGGACGTGGTGATGGGAGGGGAGGTGGATGAGGTGGAAGAGCAAGAGGCGGAGGAGCGATGGCGATCGCTGGGCATGTGCGCACATTGCGCACATCATTGCATGCATCACACTAGCCATTTGGGGCCCAGCAGGTGGCGCGCCAGCGCCTGCACCAGGCCCAGCGCCTACACCTGCGCCTGCACCAGCGCCGCCATGGCGCCGCCCCACAGCCGCGGCCGTCGCGATGCCGCCGAGGAGTTCTTCGCCTTCGCGAACGAGGCCGCGGACGTCTTCGGGGCGTTGGCTGCTCATGAGGAGGCGCCGCCCGAGGCCGCGGAGGAGCACGGGGAGGAGGCGCCGCCCGAGGCCGCGGAGGAGCAGGAGGAGGCGTCCGAGGCGGGTGCGGAGGTCGAGACGCACGATGCGCCAGACGTGCTCCTGGAGATTGCGGCGTCGCCAGGCGAGGAGGGCGCGGAGGTCGAGGAACCCGCGGCGGCGGAGGAGCAGGCGGCGGAGGAGGAGGAGGAGGAGGCGGTGCATCGCGAGGAGGTGCCCCTCGTCGAGGTCGTGTCCTCGCCGCAGGCGCGCGATCCTCGCGACAGCCGCTCGTCGGGCGGCCAGTCGGGCCGCTCGTCGCTGTCGCTCAGCGCGCCGCGGCCGTACGTCTCGCGCCGCGATTTGGCGGCCGTGCGTCAGGCGGCATCGGCTGCGGCGGCCGAGGAGTCAGCGGCCGCGCCGCCAGCGGCGGCTCCCGCGCCGCCCGCGCCGACGGCCGCGGAGCGCTCGCGGAGCCGCAGCCCGCGCGCCCTCGACCCGCGCGCCAAGGGGTCGCAATGGCCCCGGGTGCCGCCCCACCCGCCTCTGGCGCCGCCCCCCCCTGAGGCCGTGGCCGCGGCGGCGTGGGCGAGGGTCTACGAGGAGCGCGCGGCTGGCCAGGGGGCGGGCTACACCGAGGAGCAGGTCGCCGACCTGCGCGGCGAGGCTGCGGCGGCGAAGGCCCTCGGCTTGCAGTGGTGGCAGCGCGGCCCTGCTGGTCCAGCCGAGGGGGGGCCCGAGCTGTGGCGCGGCCAGCGGTGCCGCGCCAACACCAAGCAGTGGGCCAACCGCGGGGGGAGGAACAGGGAGTACTTCGCGAAGAAGTACGGCGGCGGCGCGCCAGGCAAGGCCCCCGCTGGGTCGCGCCCCGACCCCGCAGCGGCGTCAAGGGCGGCGGCAAGGGCGGCGGCAAGGGCGAGTCCCTGGCTCCTCCCCCCGCGGGGCCGCCCCCGCCCGCCGCGGCGCCGCGCGCGGTGCGCCCGCGCATGGCGTCGCCCGCGCGCCCGCTGGCAACGGCGCCGACGCCAGGGGCAGCGCCGCGGCCATCGACAGCGCCGCTGCCGCCGTGGCGCAGAGGCGTCCCCGCCGCCGTCCCGCCGCCGTCGCGGCTGACGTGAGGCGCGCGGCGCCCTGGCGCGGCGCCGCTGGCGCCTGCGCGCCCTGGCGTCCTGGCGCCGCTGGCGCCGCTGGCGCCGCGCCCTGGCTGGCGTCCTGTGCGCGCCGCTGGCGCGGCGCCCTGGCGCGGCGCCCTGGCGCCCTGGCGCGGCGTCCAGGCGCGGCGCGCTGGGGGCGCGCTGACGTGATCGGCGCGGCGCCCAGGCGCGGCGCCTCTTCGCGCCGTGGGCGCGCATAAGCGATCTACATGCGCCTGCCGCTCCAGGCGCTGTGGCAAAACGACCGCTTGTGTGTGCAATAGCGATTGCGATCGCTTGTGTGTGCAATAGCGATTACGATCGCTGAGGGGATGGGAGGTGTCGCTGAAGGGATGTGAGGATGAGGACCGACGACTAACGATTACGATGTGTGGATGGGGATGTGAGGATGGGGATGGCTATTACGATCGCTGGCTGAGGGGATGTGACGACTTCTGGCGACGACTGACAAAGGCGACGACCGACGACGACAAAATTGGGTGGGGGAGCGATTCCGATCGCTGGCCGTGTGCTCACAGTGCACGCATCATTGCACGCATTGCATGGCCATTGTCGGCTCCACGCGCAGCGCGCCCATCGGAGCGGATCGCCTGCGCCCAGCGGGGCGTGTCTCCATCGGCGCCCGCCCGCGCCGACGCCAGCGCCGACGCGAGCGCCGTCGTCAGCACCGACGCCAGCTCCGTCGCCAGCACCGACCATGTCGTCCGACGTCGCGGCAGCCTGCCCCGTCAAGACAGAGGAGGAGTGGTACACGGTCGGCTGCCCCGTCAGCAACTGCAAGGCCAAGTGCTACAAGGAGAGCCACGCGGAGTGCTTGGAGTGGCTCTTCAACCACTTGGCGACGTCGACGGCGGAGAGCCACAAGTTTCTCAAGACGGCGAGCGGGCCCAACTTAGAGGAGATCAACCGCCTCCTGGACGACGCCAACGCGGAGCGCCTCAGCGACAGCGAGGTGGCGGCGTGGCAGAAGCACCAGGCCGAGAAGGCGGCGGCAACCGCGGCCAACCCCTACAAGACGGCGCCCGCCGCCAGCGCAGGGGGCGCCGCCGCGGCCGCCGCCAGCGCAGGGGCCGCCAGCAGTCGCGGGCGCGATCGCCGCGCGCGATCGCCTGCGCGCAGGCGCAGCCGCAGCCGCAGCCACCGCAGCCACCGCGGCCGCCCCGCGCCGCGCACGCCGCCCCGCGGCCGCGGAGACGACCGCGCCCCCGCGGCGGCGGCCAGCCTGGCGACTGCGGCGGCGCACAAGCTGCAGCAGACGGCGGAGCAGCTGCAGCAGCAGCAGCAGCAGATGCGGCAGCAGCAGCAGCATATACAGCAGCAGCAGCAGCAGCTACAGCAGCATATGCAGTTGCGGGTGCAATCGACTGCAGGCCTGGCGGGGAAGGCTGCGCCGTCCGTGGCGCCCGCGGCGATGAACCTGATCATGGCGCCCATGACAGGAGACGTCTCGCTGCCCGACGTGCCCCCCGAGACCGAGTTCAGGCTCAGCAAGGCGCGGGCCGATGCGCTCATGGACTGCCTGAAGCGGGCGGAGCGCTGCGCCAAGGTGGCGAAGGAGACGTGCCTCAAGGCGTCTCAGGCGTTCGAGCAGGAGGAGACGTCCCTGAGGGCGGCGAGGGAGCAGGTCGCCGAGACGATGGGCGCGTCGGTGCAGCTCAGCGGGCTCTGAACAGTGGCAGCGGGCTTTGGCGCTGCTCAGCGGGCTCTGGCGCTTCCCAGCGACATGTGGGAGGCGACCCTGGAGCCCGACATCATCTTCGTCGCGGCTCGCTGGCGCTCTGTGGCGTTCGCCGCCTGCGGCCGCGGCCGCGGATCGCGCCGCCGCATGCTTATGAATATGAAATGAGGAGAAGGAGCAGGAGAATGAGGATGATAGCGATGTCGATCGCTGGGTGGGGGGTGGGGGGTAGCGATGTCGATCGCTTGGAGGAGGATAAGAAGGAGGAGGAGGATAGCGATGTCGATCGCTGGGGGAGAGGGGATAGCGATGTCGATCGCTGGGGGGAGGAGACGAAGGAGGAGGAGGAGGAGAAGGATACCGATGTCGATCGCTGGGGGTGAGGGGGGATAGCAATGCCGATCGCTGGGGGGAGGAGGATGAGGAGAAGTAGAGGGAGGATGAGGAGGATAGCGATGTCGATCGCTGGGGGGTGGGGGGTAGCGGGGGTGGGGCGGGGTGGGGGAAGGTGGATCGCGATGCCGATCGCTGGGGGAGAATGAGGAACAGGGGGAGCGATTGCGATCGCTTGGGGGAGGTAGCGATGTCGATCGCTTGGGGAAGAATGAGGATGATGAGAGGGAGGGGAAGTGATGGTGATCGCTTGGGGGAGGTAGCGATGCCGATCGCTTGAGGGAAGAATGATGATAATGAGCAGGAGAGGCATCGATGGTGATCGCGTGGGGAGGTAGTTACCCTGGTAACTACCGTAACTATCGCAAGTTACAACCAATGTTATCCTTTTGTTATCCTTTTGTTATCCTTTGTTA
The DNA here is from genome assembly GCA_963575745.1 of Prorocentrum cordatum. Lineage (NCBI taxonomy): Eukaryota > Dinophyceae > Prorocentrales > Prorocentraceae > Prorocentrum > Prorocentrum cordatum. Next base: position 19,235 of record CAUYUJ010020749.1, on the reverse strand, counting down.
TCCTTTGTTATCCTGGTCACTGGGTCAGATAGGATAACAAAAGGATAACAAAAAGATAACACTGGGTCATATGGGATAACATGTTATCCTAACTGACCCAGTGTTATCCTTTTGTTATCCTAACTGACTGGGTCAGATAGGATAACATGGGTCAGATAGGATAACATGTTATCCTAACTGACCCAGGGATCAGGATAACAAAGGATAACAAAGGATAACAAAAGGATAACAAAAGGATAACATTGGTTGCCACTTACGATAGTTATGCCACTTATTCGAGTAAGTATCGACATCGAGCGATACTCATCGCTGCCTCCCCGAGCGATGCTGATCGCTGACGCGCGTAGCTTACCTGATAACGGCACTACGCAACATGCGCGGCTCAAGAGCCAGCGACCGAGGTCGCTCGACTATTCTCGCGCACCGCCAACGGTCGCGGGGCGTTGCGAGCGATTGCCGCGGGATGCGGCGGCGCGCTGACCAGCGCGGTCGATGAGGCGGCGGCGAGCGAGGACAGCCAGGCGACGTTGCAGTTGGCAGGCGCCGCGGGCGCAAGCGTCCCCGAGGACGCCGAGCTGCTGGACATTCTCGCGGTGGATCTCGGTCTCGAGGGCGCGACGGGCGCGGGGGGCGGAGCCGCGGAGGCGGAGGCGCCCGAGAAAGAGGAGGTGGCGGCTGAGGAAGGCGAGGAGGCGACCGAGGGGGGCGGAGCCGCGGAGGCGGAGGCGTCCAAGGAAGAAGAGGTGGATGCTGAGGGAAGCGAGGATGCGGCCGAGCGGGGGCCGATGAGGAGGCCAGCCGCCGCCAGACGCAGGCGCAAGCCGAAGAAGGTCAGGGCGAAGTACGCAGGCCCGAAGGGCCCGCCGCCCAAGGCCACGGCCAAGGTGAACGCCAAGGCCGTGGCAAAGGAGAAGGCAATGGCAGTGGCCGCAGCCAAGAAGGCGCCGCCCAAGTTCGCCGACATCGCGAAGTGGATGCAGCCCACTTCGAGGGCGAAGGCGAGCGGTGGTGTGCCCACCCTGAGGCTCGGCGAGAGTGCGCCCTCGCCGAAGGACGGCGATGGGGCGCTGCAGGTGGGCAAGGCGAAGGCGAAGGCGAAGTCGAAGATGAAGGCGACGGTGCAAGAGTTGTCGTCGCCGCCGTCTCGTCCGCGAAGGTGCACCTCGGACACCGAGTCCCAGGCGTCGGCGGGCATGGGCGAGGAGCCGACGGCAGGCGCCTCGCCGAAGTTTCGAGTCGGATCGTTCGCGGCGCTCAGCTCGCCTGACAAGCGCGCAGCACCGCTCTCGCTCGACGCCGTCGAGAACGAGTTCCTCTGCGACAGGTGCGACCAGCCGTGCGACGTCATGAAGGCGCACCCAGTGCGGATGACGAAGAAGGGCCAGATCTACAGGTGCGCGTTGTGCAGCACGCGGGGGGTGCAAGCGAATCGGGCGCCCGAGTGGAAGGAGATGGCCGTGAAGCTGAAGGACTTCAGCATTGAGGAGAGGGTCGGGTTCTGGAAGAAGATCCGCGCCTGCAGCGGCCAATCAAGCGTCAAGGCCATGGTCCAGGCGACCTTGAAGGCGATCCACGAGAAAGGGACGCGGGCGGGCAAGCGAGGCGGCTACTACCCGCTGATCTGGTACAAGAGGCAGGGCTTCCCGTGGAGAAGGATCAGGAAGACGTGCACGGACACGTTGAACCATGCCGTGATGGGGTTGTGCTACAAGGTGGACATCCACGAGATCGAGAAGTGGGAGGCCAACATCGCGCGGCGTGAGAACGAGTATGGGGCATCGCGCGCCGCCGAGGCCGAAGACGGGCTCGAGGCTTCAGGCTCAGACGACAAGGAGCCCTGCACCAGAAAGACGCCCGCATCCGCGCAAGCGGGGGCCGAGATCGCCGACGACAGCGCCGAGGAGGGCGATGAGGAGAGCGCCGAGGACCCCGACAGCACCGCTGATGTCGATGATGCCGGGGAGTCCGACAGCACCGAGGGCTCGGAGCAGTTGCAGAGTGGCAGCGGTGACTCGGACAGTTTTGGCCTCGAGACCTCGGGCGAGGACTCCATGGGGGACGGCGACGGGTCGCACGGCGGACAGCCGCCTCCAGTGACTCCTGGCGGATCGAACGATGAGAGCAGCGACGACGGCACGCCACCCCCCCAGAACAGAAAAATGCAGATCAAGGACAAGCCCAAGGGGGGCAAGAGCTCTAAGGACAAGGATAAGGAGAAGGAGAAGGAGAAGTCCAAGAGCAAGGCCGCCGATAAAGATAAGGACGCTGATAAGGACAAGGGAAAGTCCAAGACAAAGGACACCGATAAAGATAAGGACAAGCAGAAGGACAATGACAAGTCCAAGAGCAATGGCAAAGACAAGGCTAAGGATAAGGATAAAGACAAGGAAAAGGTCACGGCCAAGAGCAAGGGCGCCGATAAAGAAAAGGACGCTGGTGAGGGCAAGGATAAGGACAAGAGCAAGGGCAAATATAAATATAAGGAGAATGATAAGGACAAGAGGGCGAACAATGACAAGTCCAAGAGCAATGGCCCTGATAAAGATAAGGGCAAGCATAAGGCCACGAAAAAAGACAAGGACAAAACCGACGACAAGGCCGACGGTAAGGACAAGAGCAAGGGCAATAAACATGATACGGATAAGAGCAATGCCAAGGTCGATGGCAAGACCAAGGGCAAGAAGCGGGCGAACGAAGGGGCAGCCGAATCTTCGACAGAAGATGAAGAAGCAGAAGCCACCGACCAGCTCCTCGCAGAGCGGCAGCGACATCGAATCGGGGAGCTCGTCGCCTGCGCACCCGCGCGTCGGCGAGACCGCCAAGGAGCGCGCGGCGCGCGAGAAGCAGGAGAGGAAAGAGCAGAGTAAGAAAGACAAGGAGGCGCAGCAGCAGAAGCTCCTGGCCACGCGTACCCTGAGCAGGATTGTGGCGCCCATGTACAAGCTCGAGTCGGCGCTCAAGTGCGACGGGGTCGGGAAGATCCCCGAGGCTACGCTGGTTCACGCGAAAAAGCTCATGGACACGCTGACCAAGATGAAGAAGGTCGCCCATAAAGTCAGCAGTGGCAAGGTCGCACCTTCGGAGTTCACTTGGTCCGCCCAGGATGTCAGCGACATGTCGACGCAGGCGGCGGCGCAGAGCACTCTGGTGATGTCGATGGCCAAGGCGTACCTTGTGACTGCGAAGTCCTCGTGAGGGCCCGCCGCCATCAGCTACAGCGCTGGGACCAGCGTGCGGCCGTGCGGTAGCAGCAGGCTTTGACGCCGCTCGCCGCCCCGCTTTCGCGCCCCGCCCCGCAGCTGGTGGGTGGCGCACATGTGTATAAAAAAAGCGATGGGGATCGCTGGGGCGAAGCGATGGCGATCGCTTGTGGAGAGGGGAGCGATGGGGATCGCTGGGGTGAAGCGATGACGATCGCTTAGGGAGAGGGGAGCGATGGGGATCGCTGGGGCGAAGCGATGGCGATCGCTTAGGGAGAGGGGAGCGATGGGGATCGCTGGGGTGAAGCGAGGGCGATCGCTCGGGCGGGCGTTGGCGAGGATGGGCTCGCGATGGGGGCTAGTTGCTCAGCCGTTTCGGCTCGACTCGCGAGTGACGCGCGTCGCTCGTGGCCAAGCGGCGGCGCGATGCCCAAGCGGCGGCGCGATGGCCCCGAAGCGGAGTCGGGTATCCGATGTCCGCGACCTCAGGCGGCCAAGCGGCGTCGGCTATCCGATGCCATCGCTACGCATGGCGTATCTGGCAAGGCCCTCGTTCGCATCGCCAAGAAGCTCGCGGAGCCTGGCCATGCGCAAGAGCTGACGGCTTACGCGGTCCAATCCACCATTGAGGGCGTATTCGACGACGTCGGGACGACAATCGAATTGCCCATGCAAGATAACGAGCCGCCCTTCGCTTGGAAGCTCGCCAGAATCGACAAGCTCCTGCGGTATGTTTGCAAGGCCAGCCCCGTGTACAGTGAGCTTCTCGCGGTGGTCGCGAACCGCGTCCGCGGCGCGCCGCTCTCGCTGGTGCTGTACATGGACGAAGTGACACCAGGCGACGCGCTGGCCCTGAGGCACGATCGGAAGTTCTGGATGATCTTCTTCACGTTCCTGGAGTTCGGGGCTGACATGCTATGGAGGGAAGAGCTGTGGCTACCGCTGGGGTGTCTGCGAACGAAAGCGAGCAATCGCGTGGACGGCGGCATCTCCTGTGCCACTCGACTCCTCATCAGGGAGATGTTCTTCGGATCCTCCAGGCTCGCGGGAGCTGGCGCGCACGTGGAGCTGGCCAACGGCACTCCGATGCTGGTGCGGGCGCGCCTCTCCAATCTTCTCGCAGACATGGATGCGTTCAAAGGCATTCTGCGTTTGCGGGGTGCCAACGGCTGGAGGCCTTGCTTGCGATGCAAGAACGTGATCTTGAAGGGCGGTTCCGTCGACGGCGACGGCGGCTACTTCGTCGACACCTGTTGTCACGAGCACGCGCGCTTCGATCGTCATTCAGACGCCGACGTGTGGAAACTGTGGGACGACCTCGCCGCAGCGGCGGCGACCGCGGGACAGCCTGGCCACATGACGAAGGGCAACTTCCAGAAGCTCGACAAAGCCAGCGGCTTCAACTACCATCCCAATGGCTTGCTGGAGGATAAGGAATTGCGGGCGATAATGAAGCCGTCCGCCATGACGTATGACAGCATGCACAACCTATGGAGCAATGGCACCGTTGGCTGGGAGGTGTTCGCGTTTGTGAAGGCGTGCCAGAGAAAAGCTGGCATCGGATGGCCCGAGCTTCACGCGTTCACGCGGCGCTGGCAGTTCCCGAGGTCGCACGGCAGAACGGCAAAACATATGTTCACGCCTGGGCACGAGACCGCGTGCAAGAAATCATTCAAAGCAGGCGCCAGCGAGCTGATCTCGACCTTCTTCGTCCTTTTGGCGTTCGCCGAGGAGCGCGCCGTCCGCATCGGGTCGCTCGAGCGCGAAATAGCGTCCCTTCGGGCGTGCGGCCTGCTGGCGGACGCGTTCCTGAAGGTCAAGCGCGGGCGTGCCCCCCCTCGCAGTGACTTCATTGCAGCGGCTGAAGTCCATCTCAACTTGCACAAGCAGGCGTACGGCACCAAATACGTGAAGCCCAAACACCACTACGTGTTTCACAACGCGGAGCAGGAGCCGAAAGAGCTCGACTGCTTCGTGACGGAGCGCCACAATAAGGTGGCAAAGGCGGTGGCCGAACCAGTGGAGAACACCGCGCGCATGGAGGCCACGACGCTCGCGGGCTGCGTATTGCAGCAAGTGCGGCAACTCGAGAAGATGGGGCCGACGGGCAACTCGCTGGTGGGAGCGCGTGCCGAATCTGACGGGTTGCGCTCCGTAGTCGGGGCCGCCGACGTCTCCGTGGCCAGGGGGCTGCGCTGGGAAGGGAACGCCTACAACGTGGGCCAGGTGGTTCGCTCGCGCGGCGGCGAGGTGTTTATCATCGACGCGTGCGCGGAGATTTCTGGCGAACTGCACATCGTCGCCCGCGGGATCGAGATCTCAACGGGCGCGTGCGGCCTCAGCACTGGCAGCGTGGTGAACGAGCTCCTCGTCATCAAGATGTCCGACGCTGACCTGGATGGCGCTGTCTGGGCGTGGCGCGTGAAGAGCAACGGTGACTATGTCATCGCGCACGCGCGCTGAGAAACATATGGAAACATGCGCCGCGCCGCGGTGTGTGTGTGTGTGTGGGGAGCGATGTCGATCGCTGGGTGAGGTGAAGCGATGCCGATCGCTTGGGTGAGGAGATGAGAGGAGGAGGATGAGGATGAGGAGGAGGAGGAGGGGGAGGGAGAAAGCGATGCCGATCGCTGGAAGGAGGGGGGGACGGAAAAGAAAATCGAGCGATGCCGATCGCTGGGTGAGGTGAAGCGACGTCGATCGCTTGAAGGAGGAAGAGGAGGAGGAGGAGGTGGCGGAGGAGGGAGGATAGCGATATCGATCGCTGGAAGACGGGCGGGGGGTGGGAGGAGGAAAATAAGATCACTGCGCGCAGCGCGCAACCGTTCAGCTTTGGCGCGCTGCTGCCCCTTGGGCTCGCGCGGGGCAGGCGCGATGCTGCCCCTGGCGGCCGCGCGCAAGCGCGCCTCGAGCTGGCCGAAGGCGGCCGCGCACGACGACGAGACGACGACGACGATGCGACGACGGCGACGAAGACGGCGACGAATGAGGCGAGCTTGCCCGAGCGGCTGCTCGGGGAGGTGGAGCAGCTGCGCGGGGAGGTCGAGCAGCTGCGCGCGGCGAACGCCCAGCTGCGGGCGGAGAAGGAGGAGGCGGATAAGACGACGACGACGACGACGACGAGACGACGACGAGACGACGACGACGACGACGACGACGACGACGACGACGACGACGACGACGACGACGACGGTGGCGGCGACGACGACGGCGGCGGCGGCGGCGACGACGACGACGACGACCCCCCCAGGTGGCGCGGCACTTGGCCCTCCAGATCGACATGCGCGACGTCGAGCTGGATCGGGCCGCCGAGCTGCTGAGCGTCGCGCGCCGCCGCGCCGCGGTGCATGCGGCGGCGCTGGCGCAGCTCAAGCAGGGCGCGATGGCGATCATCCGCCTGCAGAGGCTGCACGACGCCCCCGAGGCGGAGGCGGCCATGGCGTCGGCGGTGGTCATGGCCGACGCCCTGACGACGCCGCCTCCGCCGCCGTGGTCCCCCCGTGAGGAGGGGCTCGCGGGCGGCGACGGGCGCCCAGGGTCGTCCACGGACGCCCTGACTGAGCCGCCCCCGCCGCCGCGGCCTGCGCCCCCGCAGTGAGGCGGCGCGAGGCTGCGCGCGCCAACAAGAAGCGATAGATGTCGATCGCTTGGGGGAGGTAGCGATGGCGATCGCAACAAGAAGCTTGGGGGGGGATATCGATGTCGATCGCTTGGGGGAGGTAGCGATGGCGATCGCTTGGAGGAGGAGGAGGAGGAGGAGGAGGAGGAGGAGCAGGAGCAGGAGGAGCAGGAGGAGCAGGAGCAGGAGGATGAGGAGGAGCAGGATCTGCATGGGCAGCCAGGGGGCTGCGGAGGGAGGAGGAGGAGTAGCGATGCCGATCGCGATGTGCATGGGCAGCCAGTGGGGCCGCGGGATTTGCATAGGCAGCCAGGGGGGCTCGCGATCTCGATCGCCGCGAGGAGGAGGAGGAGGAGGAGGAGGATGAGGAGCAAGAGAGCGATGCCGATCGCTGGGGGAGGCGAAGCGATGTCGATCGCTTGGAAGGGGGAGGAGGCAGGAGAAGGAGGAAGAGGAGGATGACGATGATGAGGAGGAGGAGAGCGATGTCGATCGCTCGGGCGCGGGTGGGAATATGGGTGGAGCGATGGCGATCGCTCGGGCGGGCGTTGGCGACGATGGGCTCGCGATGACGGCGATTGCTCAGCCGTTTCGGCTCGCCTCGCGAGTGACGCACGGGGCGCTCGCGGCCAAGCGACGGCGCGCGCGCGCGCAGGAGGGGGCGCGTCATGGACGATCTCCCCTCGGAACCGCTGCCACCTGGGCTGGTCGGCGCGAAGCCGTCCAGTGTCCCGCTGCCGCGAGGCGGCCCGTGGCCGAATATGGCCAACGCGAAGTTCTTCAAGATGCCGTCGCCCGCCGCTTTCGTTGCGGCCACCTCCAAGGACGCGGCGCCGCCGCCGCCGCCCAAGCGGCCGCGCCTCGAGGTTGCAGCCGTCGGCCGAGAGGGAGCAGGCAATGGAGGTCCAGCGTTCGTGGGAGTTCGAAAGCGCCACCGTGCGCCCTCCCACCGAGGATGAGCTGGTGGAGCTGCTCGCGTCCCTGGGCGGGGATGGGTGGAACGACTCCAGCGTCCTCAGGCGGCTCCAACAGCAGGCCGAGCTGCAGGCGTTGAGCGAGGCGGAGGCGATCTGCTTGACCGCCTTCCGCGACGGGCAGGGCGGCGAGGCGGCCCCTGAGGGTGAGCCCCCTGCGCGGTGAGGAGGCCGCGCGTACACTGAGGACGCGGCCGCGCGCGCTGAGGAGGCCGCGCGCCCCGCCGCGCTCATCACTCTCCTCCCCCCCTCCCCCCCCTCACAGCGATCGACATCGCTCTCCTCCTCCTCCTCCTCCCAAGCGATCGCGATCGCTTCATTTCCCTAAGTAACTTATAAGTATCTTATAGTGTTAGCTTAAGTAACTTAAGAACATCAACTTAAGTTACTTATAAGTATCTTAGTAAGTACCCATAAGTAGCTCATGTAAGTAGCTATGTTACTTGCGATACTTATACATAGTGTGCAACTAGCGTAAGAGCCACCATTCTCGAAGCGGGGGGGTGTACCTGTAGTCCGGGGGGGGGGTACCTGTAGTCCGGGGGAGGATACCTGTAGTCCGGGGGAGGGGTACTTGTAGTCCGGGGGGTACCTGTAGTCTGGGGCCCCAAAACTATACACAGAGTAGGGCTCGAGTGAGACTCTGCCGTTTCTGAGAAGTTTTTATTGGGCGTTCGTCTGTGCGGTCCGGCGGGTGTGGAGTCCTGGGGGAGTTCTTGGTGGCAGGGGGAGGCGCGTTGCTTTTGCAGGTGGGGCTGGACTCGAGTAAGCCGGAACTCGGGTGTGCCGACGCTTCTTGACGAGCGCGTCCTGGATTTGGACGGTCCGGTCTTCGCGGGATGTCTGCAGGATTGGGTCTCATCATTTTCATCGATGGCCCCGTCAGGCCCACCCGAGTCCCACGGGCCCGAGTCTTACGTCTCCCCGATCAGACGTTTTGGTAGATCGACGGGGCCTCGGATCCGAGTTGCGGTCGTGGCTGCGGCAGGGCTGCTGCGGCTGGAGTGGGGCACCGAGTCGGCTGCGGGCGAAGGGGTCTTCTGCAAGAGGGGTCTCGCGAGGGTGCGCAGCAGTTCGTGCAACCGTTCGCGCGGTATGCGCACACAGTGCCATCTCAGCACGCGCCTGCCACACGCCTTGCGCCACAGGGCGAACTATCGCATGTGTTTTGGCGACCCCGCGGCCGCCCTGTCCGTCCTCTTCCGTCTCCTGCGCGCTGGCCAATTCGCTTTTCGGTGCCCCCGTTTACGTAGCGCTATCGCTGGTGCAGCCATTCTGCCTCGCCGCCGACCAAACAAGTGTTTTTTGCGATCCCCTCACGAAGACCCCCTCTGCCTGGAAGCAGCTGAGGCGGCGAGGAAGGCCAGGTGGGAGGGGGTGGGAGGGGAGGGGAGGGCCGCGGAGGGCCGGGCCGCCCCCCGAGTGTGAGAATCACCTCGGGGTGTGCCAGAGGCAGGCTCGGAGAGCTGTTTGCCAGCGTGGGCCCCAAGCAGCGGTGTCTCAACATCCATGCGGCGCAGCCTGGGTGGTGCACTCAGTGGGGTGCAATCGATCAAGGGAGGGAAAGCCACCCCGACCCCCATAGTTGGCGTTTACTAGATGGCCGTGGGCGTTTACCAAACAGCCCTGCTCAGTTCGATTCCTTCCTTAGGTGCGTTCACTGAACGGCTTCGCTTGTCGGGGTGCTTTCATGAGGGTGGTTTCTCTGCTCTCTTATCTAGGTGGTGATATCCATGTGGCACAGAATCTGTTTGGTGCACAGCAAGGCAATGCAAAGCAACGCAGCCCAATGCACAGCAATGTGGAGCAATGCGAAGCAATGCAGAGCAATGCGAAGCAATGCAGAGCATTGCGACGCGATGCAAAGCAATGCAGAGAAATGCAAGGCACCGTAAACCAATGCGAAGCAATGCGAAGCAATGCGAGGCAATGCCAAGCAATCCGCGGCGACGGCAGCGGCCACGGGCGGTGACGGGCGGCCGCATGCCGCCCGGACCGCCATTCAGGCTCAGTTACCTGAGAGGACGAGAGAGAGCCCCTAGTTGCAATTACTGTTGGGGGAACAAATTTCAGGCCCATCGCCTGCACATCCAGCGTCTTCATCAAGACCAGCACGGAGGTTTCTCGTAGTTTTGGGCCTCTCGGGGGGGCCCTCGCGGGGCCCCAGGACTGTCCAAGGACGACCCGGGGTGAGAAGCCCCGCCCCCGCGTTGAACAAAAGCAAGACGTCGGGTGTCTGGGCCTCGCGCGCGCGCGGCTCTGAGATGCGACGTCGCGAAAAAGTTGTAACCTCGAGGGGAATCACGCCTGAGGCCCTCGACCCCATGCCGTTTGGGGGGCGCTCGCGGCTCCGATAAAAAGTCATGCGGGACGCGCTTGGGGAACCGCGGGAGGCAGGCCAGGAGCCTCGGAAAACTTCTGTGTTTCGGGCCCGGGCCCCTCACAGTGGAACCCCCCCAAGCCAAGAAACACCCTGCTTACCTCCAGGGTGCCTTGAGTTTCTTGGGTTGCGATGGTTTTGCTGTGGAAACCATAACGTCCCCACACCAAAAATCGATGGACGTCCTGGGGTCTCAGGGTTGGGTTTCTCGTGGAAGGTTTCGTTTTTGTCGAGCTCCTACTGTACCATTAAATCTTCAAGGCTGAGAACTGACTACAAAGAGGGCACTCCAGCTCGTGCCTCGCGGCACGGTGGCGGATTGTGGCTGACCGGGGCAGACCTCCGATCGGTCACGCTCGAAGAGGAGGAGGAGGAGGAGGAGGAGGAGGAGGAGGAGGAGGAGCAGGAGGAGGAAGAGGAGGAGGAGGAGCAGGAGCAGAATCAGGAGCAGGAGCAGGAACAGGTTCAGCAGAAGGAGGAGGAGGAGGAGGAGGAGGAGGAGGAGGAGGAGGAGGAGGAGGGAGGAGGAGGAGGAGCAGATGGTGGGCATTCCCAAGATGGGCCGATCAGCCTGAGCGGCGGGCCAGGCGGCCCGGCGTTCCCCGGCCAGCTTCTCCGCGCTGTCGACCTGCCGAGGGAGGGTCGAGGGACGGAGCTCGCCCCAAGGGGCGCGAAGAGAGAGCTGCCGCTTGCGGCTTGCGCTTCGCGAAACGCCCGGCCGTAGGCCGCCGAGCTGCTGCTCTCTCCCGGGGGCGGCGCGAGGGCGCGAGGACGACCACGCGTCGGGCACCGCGGAGCGCGGCGCGCGCAAAGCTGGGCGGCCTGGAAGACAGAGGTGCCCGGACGTCTCCTCCTCCTCTTCTTCCTCCTTGGTGATAATTATGCCTGGAGGACAGAGGTGCTTGGACGTTTTCTGTGGTGGGGACGGGGTCTCTGCACGTGCGGTCCTGCAGCCTTCTGCTGACCGCGCGCGGGAGCCGCCTCGCATTCGGGGCGCGCCACGGTCGTGCAAGACTGGCGCCTCCACCGCTGCTCGCACGGCCTGGCGCGTCTGCCCTCGCACTGGCGGGCCCGCCGCGCGGCCGCTTGCTGCAGCCCCACTGGCTCTCGCTACGGTGACGTCACCTGGCCGTTGTAGATTTGTTCGAGGCACGGGCCCCCGACCTCTCGACCACTCCCCAGGAACTGTTGTTTCATCCCGATGTGTTTTTTCACGGTCCCGAGGACCAGCGAGGGCCCAGAGAGCCTAATATGTATGAAAAACAGTGTCTCGATTTTTTCCGAGGCGCCAGATGTCTGGGCTCACCCTTCCCTGCGGGCGGTGGCTCCGCGCCAGCCGCGCCCCGCGGCAGGACTACGCCGAGCTCGGGCGGCAGCTGCTGGCCAAGGAGTGGCCCGCGCCCCGTCCCAAGCGCTGTGTAGAGAGACGGGGCAGATGCAGCATGCAGCAGGCAATGGCATCTTGCCTGTCTCTGTAGTCGTTTCAACCCAGAGCGCTCACTGCGAGGGAGGCTCCCAGATTCCTTTGGGCTGTCGGGTGATTCCTGGCAGTTGGGCAAAACAGCCTTGTATATGCAACTGGTTGAAAGGAGACGTTCGCACAGGGGCCTGATTTGCCGTCAAACGAGTGCGAACGTACTCGTTCGGTAGTACATATGGCGCCAGCGAAGAGCGCCTACATCCTAGATCGATGTGTCCGAAGTCTGGCCGAATGCATCCGAATCATGTGCATTCGGAAGTCCTGGTAGACGCGGGCTTGGTATACCGCATACCAGTGCTTGTCTTTGCCAGAGGGGGGGGGGGAGGGGGAATTGGCCCAGCCCCCTTGCGCCACCAAGATAATCTAAGTTCGAGGGCGGAGGCTTTCGGACGTTCTTGGGCCTTCTTGGGCCTACGGTGGCGCCCTCGTCGCCACGGCAGGATCCGGCCCGAAGTCTCTCTGGCCAGAGCGCAGCCGTGCAGAGGTCTGGGGAGGCGGTCTCGGTGCTGAGGGCCCAGACCTCTTCCGGCGCCGCGGGGAGTCAGTATCGTTCAGCGGATCCGTGTCCCCGTCCCCATCCCCAAGCCGAGTCCCATCAGATCCCACCACCTTAGTTGGGGATATGTACCCCTCGAAACCCGAAGGGGACAGCCGAATCTCTCCATCTAGGGGGGGTAAATCGGCGAGTGTGGCCGAGGCCCCGCCAGTGGGGATAGGGATCGGTTAAACGATGCTCAAAGAGGCAGCCTGTCGGCAGGTTGCTCCATGTTCTCGGCTTTCCGCCTCAGGCCCTGGGGCTCAGGTCCGACGATGAGGCCAGGAGGCCTGGAACCCACGTCGCGACACAACCTCACCAGATCGGATGTTTGGAGTGGGGGAAGGGGGGTGCGAAAATTCTTGCATCCGGCCGGCTCTGGCCCCGCCGCAAAATTTCCGCCAATCGAGATGGACACGGACAGCATTGGATGCAGGCTGACAGCAGTCTTTGTCCATTTGGAGCAGGACTCGTTCTTGGTGCCGCCGCGGAGGTTGTCAACTTGGGGCAAAGAGTCGCCTGCCCAACAGCATTGGGAAAACATTCGCTTGTGAGCATCGTACCCGCTTTTTCCGTACCCATTTCGGGCGTCCAGAATACATGATCGCACCTGGCACCTGGAGGCGTTTGGGAGACCAGCTGCATGTGGGAGACTGTTTTTAGGGCCGGGCGATACCCAAGGGTATCCGGCCCGCCCGCCCCCCCCCGGATAGCCTGACCTTGTCGGCTGCGCAGGTCCGAAGAGGCTACGCAGTTCTGGTGCGCGCGGGCATACGTGTGGCTGCCCGAAGCAAAATGGTCAGGTTATCGGCTGTCAACTCCCCCCCACCCCCAACAGATAACCCAGGCTATCACCAAGAAGTTACAGGATTGTCCCTAGCTGACTCGCCGAACCCCCTTCTTCGCTGAACCCCACCCGCGTTACCCCTAGAGAACGGTGGGCGGAGACGTCACCTTTCGATTGGCCAGCCGTCGCCGATGCGAACGCTTGTGCCCCTCTCGGCGGCCTGTCGGCGAGTGAAGGCAGCATCGACCTTCAGTTTACGTGTGAGACGTTTCAGACAGGGCTTCGCCTTCGAGGATCGAAGGAGTTGCCATCGCTTCCTCGGCGGAAGGCGGCGGAAGTAAAGCGAGGCTACTTCCGCCGACGAAAACCGCCGGAAGTTCGGCGGAAGGTGGCGGAAGAAGCAGATGCGCCCCGAAGAGGTGCCAACAGTTTTGGATTCAGAGTTTCCGGAATCGGCTGTGTGCCGTGTATGTGTGTGTGCGTGCAAATGAACCCACGCCCGTTTTGACCTCCGAGTTGCGGCCACAACAACACACAGCTGCCAAAAGCGTCAGCAAATCGATTGACTATGAGAAGGCGACCCGCCATCGAGAATATATAACAAAGACACGAATGCGGGAATGTGTTCGCAGTCTGGGCAGACAGGTGTGCAATACGGCGGAGCGTCATTTTCAAGCTGCTGATAGAATACGTCGACCCAGCACCGTCCCTCCAACGTATAATCATTCTAGACGCCTCGCGTAACCCCATCAGCTTCCGCCGTCCCGGACACGCCTGTTACCGCCAGACCATTTTCGCGCGGCCGCCGACCAAAAAGTAACCCCATCAGCCCATCCAGAAACGAAGCCCAGACGAGTTGCCCTGATCAGGGATGTGGAGGAGAATGCAGTGCAATAATGCGCTGGGTAAGACGTCGTACCCCAAGAGGGGGAGGATAGATGAGGAATCGGAGGAGGAGGAGGGAGAGGGGGAGGGGGACAAGCTAGGTGCGCTCGCGTCATATCTGACATCCTACCCCTCCCTCCCATCCCTTACCATGGCGCAGATCCCCTGTCTACTCGCACAGTCGGATGTCGAGCAGGGCAATGATTCCGAAAGGGTACGCGATGTATTGTAGAGCACGGCATGGCATGGCGTAGAAGATAGAGCCTCCGCTAAGCGTAGTATCAAACGAGCATTGCATTAGCATGCCGTGGCATTGGCACGGGAAATTGACCGCCAGCGCTTCATCGGGTGTGCACGTAGTCGAAACGAGGCGGCCCCAGGCCGGCAATAATGAGGCCAGCAGCAGCGCTTGCAGCGGGAATGGAGCACGATTCGGAACGAGCGGAAGCACGGAAATGAGGCCAGCGCTGCAGCGGGAGCACGATTCGAAATGAGCGGGGCCCGAAAATGAGGCCGGCGCCTCAGCGAGAGCAGCATTTTGAAGAAAAATGCAGGCGAAAACCCAACTCCGGGGAAACCTGTGTGTAAAAAACAGTACGCGGGGGGGGGGGGGTCGGACATTCTCAGGCCGTCATCAGGGGAAGAGGGAGAGTAGTATTCATTTTGAGTAATTGTGGAGGGAGGAGGGAGGAGCAGCAGGCGGATGCGGGAGAGGAGGAGAAGGACGAGGAGGAGGAAGAGGAGGAGGAGGAGGAGGGCGAGGAGAAAGGCCAGAGGTCTCTTGGATGCCTCTCGGAGTATCGTTGGATTTCTTTCGGGAGTTTCCTGGAGTCCTCTTGGGGCGTCTCGGGGGTCTCTTGGCAGTCCCGGGGGCCTCTTGAGGCGTGTTGGGTGCCTCTCGGAGAAGTCTCTGAGCCTCATGGGGGTCTCTTGGGAACCTTCTGGGAGCCTCTTGGGGGCATCGTCGGGGGGGCCTCTTGGGGCCTCCTGGGCACCTCTTGGGGCTGGCTTGGGGCACTCTTGGGAGCTTCATCTTGGAACAGATCGATCAAAGGAGGGGGTCTCTTTACTTGAGTTCTTTTTGGGGGGGGCTCTACGCTGCTCGGAGATCTCTCTATAGAGCAGCTCTCAGTTGCAGGCGGCTGTTCCTCCTATAGGAGGAACAGCCGCCTGCAACTGAGAGCGAAGCAGCAGGCCCGCTACAGGGGACCACGACGAGCACCGCGACGAAGCCCAACCTATAGCGGCTATAGACAACGGGGGTGCCGCTACCACCCCCGACCGCGAACACGTCCATGAGGGGCGGGCCGAAGAGGGACTCCGTGGGCAGCGGGGGAGCCGCCCTCGCCGCCAGCGGCACCGGAAAGGGCCATGGCCCGGCTCGCCACCAGGAGCTCCTCCGCGGGCGTGTCCTCGGGCAGGCGGAGGAGGCGCGCCATCACAGCACGCTCCTCGGCGGAGAGGGCGCACTGCTCCGCCGCCTCGGGGCCAGCAGCCACGGCAAGGCCGCGGCCGCCTCCCTTAGCAGCGGCAGGGGCCGCCCCAGCAGCAGCAGCATCACCGCACTCCGCTCCACCCGCACGGCAGGGAGGAGGGACAGTGGCCGACTGCGCGGCAGGGCGCCCGCCGTCAGCCCACGAGTCATCCTCCTCGACCATGTCGTTGTCGTCGTCGTCGTCTCCAGCCACCGCGCCAGCACCAGCCGCACCAGCAGCAGGGGGCGCAGCCGCGGCGCGACCCGCGGCGAGACGACGACGTCGGCGCCTCCGCCGCTCCGCCTTCGCCGCAGACGCGGCGGGCGAGGTGGCAGGAGGCGCGTCTGCGTCGAGGGCAGCAGCAGCACCAGGCTCGGCCGCCGCCGTCGGCTTGTCCCCGCACGCGAAGAGCGTGGCGGAGACAGCCGACCGAGCGACGGCAGCGACAGTGCGCCGCGGCGCCCCAGCAGCCACCGCGGCCCGCACGGCAGCCTCCACGAGGGAGGCACCGAGGAGAGCCGAGGAAGCCCCTCTAGGCCCCGACATCCCGCAGCAGCGCCTCCCGGGGAGGCTCAATGTACCCAACACCTTAGTACAATCTCTGATTTTGGCCTTGTCGCCGAGGCCTCTGGGAGCGTTTCGGGAGCATCTTCGGGGCATCTTGGGGCCTCTTGGGGGTCTCTTGGGAGCCTCTTCGGGGCATCTTGGGGTGTCTTTGGGCCTCCTGTGCACCTCTTCGGGCCGTCTTGGGGCAGCCGTGGGAGCCTCGGGGGCCATTTTGGGGCCACCTTAGAGGAGATCGATCAAAGTAGCGAGGCTCCTTACTTAGGCCCCCTCCCAGGAGGCCCACATGTAGCCAGACCCTTGAAGACATCAATGAGTTGGGTCTTTTCGCCGAGGCCTCTTGGGGTGTCTTGGGGGTCTCTTGAGAGCCTCTTGTGGGCATCTTGGGGGCCTCGTGGGGGCCTCCTGGGCAGAGGGCACGTCTAGGCGCACCCTAGGGAGCCTCGGGGGCCCTCTTGAAGGAGATTACTCAAAGGACGGGCCGTACTCAATTAGCCCCCCACCCCCAGGGAGGCCCAGTGTGGCCAAGAAGAAGACCTTGCGAAAGGCCCCGTCCAGGTCCAGGGGGAGGGACTTATGGGGGAGGGGTAAACCCTTCCCCGAAGGGGAAGAAGGGGATTCGGAAGAGGAAGTGCTCTAAACCACTCGCACCCTAGAGGGCTGGTGGGACGTCTCGAAGCGGACACGCGATGCGCCGATGCAGACAACAATTCGAAAGGAGCGTCCATGTCAGTTCAAATCGTGCCAACTCATGGGCCTTGAGAAATTGCGCATACGTGATGAAGTCCTGGCACCCTCGCCAAACCAACACGACATGATCGTTTTCAAGACGTTGTGCCGCTCTATCCAGGGAAACGTGACAACACCGGAAGAGCATCACGAACCGGTAAGGGAATGGCTGGGTGTTTTGTGGGTCTTGTTGTGCTCTGGGAAGACGCAAGCTGATGCCGCCATGTGTTACTGAAATTATGCGGGTGTCAATGTGTGCGCGCCAGCGGGATTGAATTAAGAGACCGTGATCCTAGCGAGCGGAGAAGTTCACAGTGAATATTGTTGGACAATCCGTGCAGGTTTTTTGCATGTGTGGAGAATCCTCAGCGGGTGCTCTCGGGAAGGCACGCTCTTTGAGCCGTGAGATCGTCTGTTCGACCGATCGCGTTGGTCTGTCCTTCGGTCCGACGTCGAGTGATCGAGAGAGGAAGCGAATGGGCAATCACGAACAATCACCAAAATCCATAGGAGAAAACAGGACGACACCGATACACATATACAATGTATGTAAGTACATATAGCTGTCCCTCGGTCTTGCCTTTCTGGGCCTCCTCGCTCCTGGGAGGCCCTCGTCGCAAAGGTTGGAGATGCCTTAGAATCCTGGTCAGGACGCAGCCCAGAGAGGTCTGGGGAGTTGCGGTATGGGTTGATGGGCCCCACTTATCGATTGAACTTTGTTTTGGGTAAACGTGATTCTGAAAGTAGAAGCGCAAAATTCATCAGAGCGTGAAAAGATCACATCAATAAAACATACGCAGCACACCGAATAGTTGCACGACACGAGCAAGCGTCACCCCTATGAAACATAGGTGGGGCGCGACCTGTCAAGTATCCCAACCAGCCCATCTATCATCGATGCCCGCCACGTTGTCTGCTGTCGTGTTTCTGATGTTTCGTGCTTGCTCTTTAGTCTTTGCGAGTTATGTAATGTGTGTATGTGTGTTCGGTTGTTGTTGTTGTTGGTTAGTGTTGTTGTAAGTTTGGTAATGTTGCCTGGTTGTTGTTGTTGCATGCTGTTGTCGATCGATGGTGTTTGGGTTTGGTTTGAGCGTATGTGGTTCGCAGGCAGTTGTTGTGGGTGTTGTTGGTCCTCACGTTGGTGTTACGGTCGTCGGTTGCTATCGCGGTTATGTTCTGTATTGCGTCGTTGTTTGTGTGCGTTGTCAGTGTTGGTTTACGTGGTTGTGTGTGTGTGGATTAATGTGTGATGTGTCTTGGTGGTATGAGTTGTCGTTGTGCTTGTGCTTGTTGATGCTGGTAGTATCTGATTGTTGTTGTGTTTGTTTGTGCGGTGTGGTGTTGGTTGTTGGTTGTTTGTTGTTGTTCAGTTTGTTGGTGTTATTGAATTGTGTTGTTGCAGTGTGTTGTTAGTTGTTAGCCGTTGGTGTTTGTTCGTTGGTGGTGGTTGTGTTGTTTGTTGTGGGCTTTCGACGGCTGTGAGCGTGGCCGAAGGCGTGGACGGCCAGGCTGGAGACCAAAATGCCTATGCTGGCGGCGTCGATGGTGGCGTCGAGGATGACGTCTCAGAACCCAGTCTGGGCGAGATGTGCGGAACAATTGGAGCTCTGCGCGGGCTCCGCTCCGTCCGGCTCTAAGTTCGGGCCGACATTTGTTACGGATTGCAGAGTGGCGCACGCCTCCGACATGGCCTCCAACCAAGATGGCCTGCTGCCCCATAGAAAGGCGACGCTGGCTCAAGGGCCTCCAAGACGGCCTCCCACCTGGCTTGATGACCTCCTAGCTATCACACGCTACCTCCCAGACGGGCTCGAGAACACCCAAAGCTGCATTGCAGGTCACGGCCGGCGCCGCTATCCTGAGGAATTTCTGTATTTTTTTGGATTTCTGGAATTTCTGGAATTTCTGGAATTCCTGTGGAATGTCTGGAATATTATTGGAATTTCTGGAATTTTTGGAATTTTTGGAATTTCTGGAATTTATCAAACCTCTGGTATCCTTCTAACTAGTATAAGATGGCAGACCTTCAGAAATCCAGAAATTCCAGAAGTTCCAGAAATTCCAGAAACCCAGGAATTCCAGAAATTCCACAGGAATTCCAGAAATTCAAGACATTTCAGAAATCCAGAAATTCCAGAAATTCCAAAAATTCCAGAAATTCCAGAAATTCAAAAAATCCCCAAAATTCCACAAATTCAAAAAACCAGAAATTCCAGATCTTCCAGAAATCCAGAAACCCAGGAATTCCAGCAATTCCAAAAATTCCAGAAATTCCAAAAATTCAAAAAATTCACGGAATTCCAGAAATTCCACAAATATTCCAGAAATCCAAAAACCCAGGAATTCCAGCAATGCCACGAATGCCAAAAATCTCAGAAATTCCAAACATTTCACAAATTTTTAGAAATTCCAGAAATTCCAGAAACCCCAGAAATTCCAGAAATTCCAAAAATTCCAGAAATCCGAAATATTCCATAAATCCAGAAACCCAGGAATTCCAGAAATTCAAGAAATTCCCAAGATTCCAGACATCTCAAACATTCCATAAAATCCACACATTGACACAATTTAAAGAATTCCAGATATTCCAAAAAATCCCAGGAATTC
>CAUYUJ010020748.1:0-150983 GCA_963575745.1 Prorocentrum cordatum | reverse complement strand
GGACGGGGAGGTGGCCCCTGCGGCGTCTGTGCAGACGCCTCTGCCCTCGCACGCGCTGCGCCCGGGCCAGGCTCTGACGGTGCCACCGGCATACATTGCGCCCGACGCAGGGCCTGCGGGGCGGGGCAGGGGCCGCGGCCGCGGCGGCGACGCGACGGCGACCGCAGATTCGGCGGCGGCACCGTCCACTGGGAGCGCTGCTTCGCGGGGGCGTGGGCGCGGGGGTGCCGGCCGCGGCGCCGGTAGGGGCACCGTCGTGCCGAGGGATCTTTGGGGGGAAATGTTTCGCTCGGCGGCGACTGTTGGCGATGGTGCAGAGCCGCCAGAGCTGCGCCCGCTGGACCGGGATCTGTGCATGGCAGCTTACGGCGTGTCCCAGGAGGAGGTCACCAGGGAGCTGCAGTGGCACTGCGGCCGCGGCTCTGGCGTGGGCATCGCAAACCTCGGCAATACTTGCTTCGTGAGCTCAGTCGCGCAGGTGCTGCTGCGCCTGGCACCCTTCCGTCGGCTTCTCCACGAGCACGGCCGGTGCCCTCTGGGTGCAGACTCTTGCGCGGCGTGCGCGCTCGGAGCTCAGGCCGCGGCTCTCTCTGTCCAGGGGGTCGACGCCGTCGCGCCACTCGCTATAGCCGCGCGCAAGGGGCTCATTGGTGAGCGAGAATTTGCAGAATTCGATCAGCAAGGGAGACCGAAGCAATGCGACGCGTCAGAGTTCTTCCTGGCCGCCCTCCATGCCGTTACCGCGGCCGAACACCCCGTTTGCACCGCAGGGGGGGCTCACGGGCAGCGCAGTGTGCTCCAGCAGCACGTCTGCGGCATTGCGTTTCGGCAGCGGAGGCGATGCGCCGCGTGCACAGCAAGTTCGGACACGGGGGAAATTAAGACGTTTCTCAAGGTGGTGCCTTCCGAATTGCTCGGCCCCGACTACCGGGGGCCGTGCGATCTGGAGGAGTTGATCCGGCTGGAATTAAGGCATGTCGGTGAGCCAGGGCAAGGATGTCCGGCGCACGCTCACCTCGATGATGCTCAGAGGGCGGCGGCCGGGGTCTGTCAATGCATCAGGGTATATACAGGCAATCGCTGGGAGCGGTCGCCGCCCGTGCTCTTCGTGATCGTGCAGCGGGTGATAGGCGAGTGGTACGACAGACGCCCTGTGCGCTTTCCTAAGATTCTGCGGCCTGTGGATTCCGAGTGCGAGTACGATTTCTCGGGGGTCGTGGTGCACCAGGGCGAAAGCGCGACGAGCGGACACTACTATGCGTATGCTTCCGTGGGCGTGAACGAATACGCCAAATTCGACGACAGTACTGTCCACCTCCAGACTTGGGCGCAGTTCGCCAGAAACCACCAGGTGCACATGGGCGCGTAATTGTGTTTTGCCGTATGGCTCTGGGGCGGGTCCGCGGGCGGAGGCGGCGGCGCGCGCGGCGGGGACCTGCGGGTGGTGCGTGGACGGTGCGGACCGCGAGGTGAGTGCGGGACTATCTAGCGGTGGGGGGTGGCGGGGTGGGGGTATAGAAGTGAGTCTTGTGCGAGCGAGTTGCTCTCATGTCAGAGGGCGATTGCGAGGGGGGCTCTGGTATCGCGCGCGGCGGGTCTGGCGGGGGAGCGGCGATGGCGGCGGCGGCGCAGCTTCCAGCACGTCTGCCGCGCCGTCTGCGCCGCCGAGTGCGCCCGCCGGGCAGCAGGCGTCGGGTGGCGAGCCACTGGGCAAGCGGCGTCGGGCGGGTGGCGGGGATCCTGGCGCTGGCGACGGGGACCCCGGCGCTTCGGGGCAGCCGCAGCCGCCGTTGCGCAGGGGCAAGTAGCGCGGGCTGTCCCCGCCTGCTCTGGGCAGCACGGGCGGCGAGGACGACGACGCTGGCAGGGCCTCGGGCGTCCCGTCCGCGGGCCCGGCTCCTGCCGCGGTCGAGCCAGGCGTGGGGGCGCCGCCTGCCGACCGCGAGTGGCATCGCTTTACGCCGAAGACGATCGATGAAAGGAAATGTTTGGCTCGTACTTGGGGGGATGGAGTGGGTGCGCAGTGCCGCAGTTTCCCCGCGGAGGGATGCGGCGTGTTCTGCAAGCGGCACTTCGGCCAGCAAGGGGCAAAGGGGTGGCATGGGCGCGTGGACGGGGCAATCCCGGAGGCAAAGTTGAAGGAGTTCCAGGAGCGAGCGGCGCGCAGTGCGTCGGGCGCTGTTTCTGCGCCGGTGGTTCCAGCGGCGGGGACCCTGCCCGAGGCTTCGCCCGCGGCTGCGCCTCCAGAGGTGTTCGCCCAGGGCGGCTTCGAGGGTGCGCGAGAGGCCGCCGCGTCCGAGGGTGCTGGGGATGCTGGCGCGCACTGTGGGGCTTCGGCCCCGTCAGTGGGCGGTGGAGGCGGGGCGACGACGAGGATTGTGGCTGGCGTTGTCGTTCGTGTGGGCGCCGGCGCTGGCACGGCGTCCACCGAACCGCCGCGCCCTCAAGCGCGCCCGCGCATCGCCACAATCGGGATTCCGGACGTGGAGGCTCACGAGAAGGCGCAGCAGGCGAGGGAGGCGGAGACCGCGCGCAGGCGACGCGAAGAGGGCGAACGGGGCCGCGTGACAGACAGGACAGGCGTAGACCTACCCCGCTCTGATCCACACAGGTTGGGATGAGATCGCCCCTCCATGGCCGCTTGCCAGGGCGTCCCTCATTGAGTGTGCGGGCGTGCGTTTGTGTATTCGTGTGTGTGTGTATGTGTGTCTGTGTGTCTTAGTGTGCGCGTGTATGTCCGCGTGTGCACTTGAGACCCGCGCTCGCGCCTGCGACGCGGCGCGCTTCCTGAGGAAACGTGCATCCTTGTGTGTGCGTGTGTGTGTGTGTCTGTGTGCGAGCACGGCGCTGGCACCCCCGCCGCCCCCTTCCCCCTTCTCCCCCCCCATCTCTTCGGCGCTCCGCGAGGGCGGAGTGGCTGGAGTGGAGGGAGGGCCGGCCCCAACATGGGGCGGTGCCTCCCCCCTCCGGAGCGCCGGCGGGGTGGGCGGTGGCGCTTGGGGGCGGCTGGGGGGCGCGGGGGTAGAGTGCGCTGCCTAGTCGGGGAATGGGTCTGTCACCGCGTTGTCGTCTGTGCGTGGTTAGCCGCGGGTGTTCGCGATTGCGTCTGTGTGTGCGCTGTGTGTGTGTGTGTGTTTGTGGTGGTGGTGGTGTGGGGTGCTCGCGCGTGTCTCGTATGTGTGTGTGTGTGTGTGTGTGCGCGACCGTGTGTGCGTGTGCGCGTGCGTGTCTGGGTGCTCGCGCGTGTGTGTGCGTGTGTGTGTAAACGTTTGCGTGTGTTTATGTCTGTGTGTCTGTGTGGCTGCATGTCCTCAAGCTCCTCAGGCTGTGTGTCAGATTTGTGGCTGCATGTGTCTGTGTGTCTGTCAGGCTGCATGTGTGGCTGCATGTGTCTGTGTGTCTGTGTGGGTTCTTGTGTATATATGTGTGTTTGCGTGTGCGCGTTTGCGCGTGTGTGTGTGGACCTGTGTGTGTGTGTGTGCGTGTGTGTGCATGTGTGTATGTGCGCATGTGTGTGGAGCATGCTGGCGTACGTGTGTGCTCTTGTGTGCTAGTCTGTGTGTGTGTGTGCGTGTGCTTGCTTGTGTGATATCCTCTTTGCCATCCTGTTCGTTGTTCGTCTGCGCATGTGCGTGTGCGCGTGCGTGCGCGCGGTGCTGCCGCCGTCCGCGCGCCCCCCACCCCTCCCCCCTCCCCCCCCTCTGGCGCTCCGCGAGGGCGGAGTGGTTGGAGCGGAGGGAGGGCCGGCCCCAAAATGGGGCGGTGCTTCCCCCCTCCGGAGCGCCGGCGGGGAGGGCGGGGTGCGTGGGGGCGGCAGGGGAGCGCGGGGGGGGGGGGCCGAGTTGGCTGCGGTGCGTGCGTCATCGTGTGGTCGTCAGTGCGTAGGTTTCCATGGATGCTTGCGTGTGCGTCTGTGTGCGTGGGTTGTGCGTGCGCGAGTGTGTGTGTGTGTGTGTGTGCGTGTGTGCGTGTGGGTGTTTGTGTGTGCCCCCGTGTGTCTATGTGCTTGTGTGATCCGTGTGCGTGTGCGCGTCCCTGTGTGTATGTGAGATGTGCTGTGTGTTCGTGTGTGCGCGTTTGCGCGTGTGTGTCGCCCTTTGCGCGTGGATGTGTTGCGTGTGCGTGTGTGTGTGAGTGTGTGCGTGTGTGTGTGTGTGTGTGCGTGTGTGTGTGTGTGTGTGTGTGTGGAACATGCTGGCGTATGTGTGCGTTCTTGTGTATGTATATGTGTTTGTATGTGTGTGTGTGTGTGTGTGTGTGTTCGTGTGTGCGTGCTTATGTGCGTGTGCTCGTTTGTGTGAGTGCCTCTTTGCTATCCGGGTTTTGGACGCTACCAAGTAAGAAGCCGGAGGTGGGTGGTGAAGAAGACACGCCCACCTCCGCCGGTCCACGATTCTCGCAGCAACTCGCCGGAGGTTGCAGCGGGTCCGAGAGCGTGGCTTCCTAGCGTTTCCCAATACGCGTGGCTCCAGGGTGCGCAGAGCGCTTCGGCAGAGCTTCGGAAGAGCTTCGGCAGCTCTTCCAGGCTCCTAGGCAGACCTTCCTTGCGCGCTTTGCAGGGCCCGACGCATCGTAAACGGCGCCCGTGCAAGCGTCTCCTGCGAGGTGTCCAGCGTCCCTCGCATCGTTTCAAGCGGCACGGCAGATTCCCGGATAGCTCCTTGGAGAGCTGAGGATTTCAGGTAAGAAGCCGGCTGTGGGTGGTGGGGAGGACACGCCCACCTCCGCCGGTCCACGATCCCGCAGCGCCCTGCCGGAACCGGCAGCCCGTCCGGGAGCGTGGCTTCCTAGCGTTTCCCAATAAGCGTGGCTCCAGGGTGCGCGAAGCGCTTCGGCAGAGCTTCGGAAGAGCTTCGGCAGTTCCCGGAGAGCTCCTTGGAGAGCTAAAGGGTTTAAGATTAGAAGCCGGACGGTGGTGGTGCCCCCAGGAGCTCCTCCACGGCGGTCCACGTTCCCCGCAGCGCCTCCGGTGAACCGGAAACGGGTCCGGGAGAGCTTCCGGCAAGCTTCCACGCGTGCCTGCACACGTGCAGGCACGTATGGAAGCGTTTCTGCCAGCGCTTCGGCAGCGCTGCAGAGAGCTTCCCGGAGCTCTCCAGAAAAGATTTCCCGTTCCTTCGCTCTCCGGGTTTTGGACGCTACCAAGTGCATCCAGGCACCTAGGCAGATCTTCCTTGCGCGCTTTGCAGGGCTCCACGCATCGTAAACGGCGCCCCTGCAAGCGT
The DNA here is from genome assembly GCA_963575745.1 of Prorocentrum cordatum. Lineage (NCBI taxonomy): Eukaryota > Dinophyceae > Prorocentrales > Prorocentraceae > Prorocentrum > Prorocentrum cordatum. The sequence goes on along the minus strand of CAUYUJ010020748.1, from coordinate 145,758 downwards.
TTCCTGCGAGGTTTCCAGCGTCCCGCGCATCGTTACCGGCGGCCTGGCAGAGGTCCCCGTGCGGCGTTCCGCGCTTGGCTTCGCTATCCGGGTTTTCGACGCTTACAAGTAACTCGTAGAGCTTCCCTTAGCTAGTTATAGCTGACGGAACTTTTGATGACTTTTGCTCGGTTGAAAATACCTCGTAGAGCTCTTCGGCATCGATGAGCTAGAGGAATTCCGGCGCGGGGTGGAGCTAGTTGGCCGACCCGGCCTTAAGAGACAAAGTGGTGACTTTGGGTCGGTTTTGCTAAGATTTGAAAGATATTTGACAATTCATTTTCAGAAAGCAGATTTTTCGCACCTGTGAACGATCATGAGGGTCTCTCAGTCTTAATATGAGCTCTGTAGGCGCATTTTTACTATCAAAACACTTGGCGGAACCAACTCCTTGTCGACATCAAAAAAATCAATGTTGATTTTTCCGAGAAATGCCTCCAGAAGCTTTCTCTTTCGTTTCTGAACACTCTCACGCGTGAAAGGAGCTCTACGAGGTTCCCGGCGGTGACCAGGTTGACGGTTCACCGCCGGCGCCAGTTTCGTTCTCGAAATTCAACAATTCGTTGCTCTAGTATTTCTTTTCCCGTGATATTCGATCTTATTCCCGCTCGCCATCTTGATCTCAGCTCGATCGGTAACTTTGAAGGCCACAAAGCACTCTGGCGGGAACGCCCGTTTCGAGTCATCTTGATACGCACTGTCGGTTTTCTGAACATAACTCGAGCTCCAGGGCAGCTACAGAGCTGGTAAGCACAGCTAATGCATGCAGAATGATCAGGCGCGTCCGCCTGCTAAACCCAGAGGTCTGAACTCGGTCTGTCAGCCGAGCTAGGTCCGCAAACCTGTTTGTATTATTCGAGTCAACTTGATACGCGTTGTCGGTATTTTCTATTCAACTCGAGCTGTGGGGCAGCTACAGTGCTGGTAAGCTTAGCTACTGCACTCAGAAACATCAGACGCATTCGCCTGTTGAATCCATAGGTCTAAACTCGGTCTGCTAGCCGAGCTAGATGTGCAAACCTATTCGTATTATTCGAATCAACTTGATACGCGTTGTCGGTATTTCCTACTTAACTCGAGCTGTAGGGCAGCTACAGTGCTGGTAAGCACACGTATCGCACTCAGAATCATCAGGCGCGTTCGCCTGTTGAATCGAGAGCTCTGAACTCGGTCTGTTGCGCGATCCAGAATCACGAAACTTGTATTCGTCCAGTCATCTTCAGAGCTACTGTCGGCGTTCTGCACTTCATTCGGGCTGTAGGGAGGCTGCAGGGCGGGTAATCACAGGAATCGATTCGGAGACATCAGACGCGTCCGTCTGTCGCATTCAGAGGTCTGAACTCGGTCTGATATTCGAGTTGGGCTGAAACCACTATTCGTTCTCTGCAATTTTTTCTGACAGTATACGTTGTCAGGAAGCTCTACGAGTCCCCCGGCGGTAACAAAGGTTGACGGTTTACCGCCGGCGCCCAGTGTCCCCGTGCGGCGTTTTGGAGCGCTTGCCGCTCCGCGCCTGGCTTCGCTATCCGGGTTTTGGACGCTTATATGCCTCGTAGAGCTCTTCGTCATACCTCGTAGAGCTCTTCGGCATCGACGAGCTAGAGGAATTCCGGCGCGGGGTGGAGCTAGTTGGTCGATCCGGCCAGGAAGGACAAAGTGGTAACTTTTGGGTGGTTTTGCAATGTTTTACAAGGTATTTGACAATTCATTTTGAGAAAGCAGATTTTCACTCCGAGGATTGGCATAGAAACTTTGTTCCCTGAGCAACTAAGCTCTAGAGCCTTTTTGAGTACCAGTTCACTTGGAGGAACCGACTTCATGTTGCTGAAACATCCGAACAAGTTTTCTGTAGAAATGCCCGAACTTGGCTTTGATCCTGAGCTGCCTCACGGATGCAAGGAGCTCTACGAGGTTCCCGACGGTGACCAGGTTGACGGTTCACCGCCGGCGCCATCGATGAGCTAGAGGAATTCCGGCGTGGGGTTGAGCTAGTTCGCCGACTCGACCAGAAAAGAAGATGTGATAACTTTTGGTCGGTTTTGCTAAGATTTGAAAGATATTTGGAAATTCATTTGAGGAAGGAGATTTTCACTCCATTGACATTTCAACTTCGTTCCCCGAGCAGCTCAGCCCTCTATAGTGATTTTCAGTACCAGTTCACTTGAAGGACTCCGAAATCAGCTTGCAAGTTTTGTAGAAAAGCTCCCAGAAGCTCTCGCTTAGATATCGAGATTGAGGTTGATCGCGCTAGCGAAGCTTATTATTTAAAAAAAAATTCAAGGCTAAAGCGGCTCGAAATATCCGGGCTTCGGCGGAAAGAAAAATGAACGGGTTCCGATTGCGGCGTCTGAGAAACGAGGCAAAACAAAATGTGAAAAAAAAATGCGTGCGATCACGCCCTCGAAAGCGACATCGCTATAAAACGCACTGCCTTTCACGGATGCAAGGAGCTCTACGAGATTCCCGGCGGTGACCAGGTTGACGGTTCACCGCCGGCGCCATAGCGGGAAGCTAAGAGTAATTCCGGCGCGCTGGAGAGCTAGTTGGCTCGAAAAAAAAAAACTGAACTTGACTCGTAGAGCTTCCCTAAGCTAGTAACTCGTAGAGCTTCCCTTAGCGAGTTATTGCTGGAAGCTTTAGAGTCATTCCGATGCGCTGGAGAGCTAGTTGGCAAGAAAAATCTCGACGGAACGCTGACTTTTGCTCGGTTGACAATTTGGTTCTCAAAATTTGATCATTCTAGTATTTTTCTCCGTGATATTCGATCTTATTCCCGCTCGCCATCTTGATCTCAGCTCGATCGGGTGAATATTATCATAGAAAAGCACTCTGGCAGGCACGGCCGTTTTGAGTCATCTTGATACGCGCTGCGGGTTTTCTGAACATAACTCGAGCTCTAGCGCAGCTACAGAGCTGGTAAGCACAGCTGTTGCACTCAGAATCATCAGGCGCGTTCGCCTGTTGAACCCAGAGTTCTGAAATCGGTCTGCTAGCCGAGCTAGTTCCGCAAACCTATTCGTATTACCTGAGTCAACTTGATACGCGTTGTCGGTATTTTCTACTTAACTCGAGCTGTAGGGCAGCTACAGTGCTGATAAGCACACCTACTGCACTCAGACTAATCAGGCGCGTTCGCCTGTTGAATCTAGAGCTCTGAACTCGGTCTGTTGCGCGATCCAGCATGACGAAGCTGTTCGTATTCTTCCAGTCATCTTGAGGGCTTCTGCCGGCGTTCTGCACTTATTTCGGGATGTAGGAAGGCTGCAGGGCGGGTAATCACAGGCGTCGATTCGGAGATATCAGACGCGTCCGTCTGTCGCATTCAGAGGTCTGAACTCGATCTGATACTCGAGTAGGGCTGAACAACTATTTGTTCTCTGCTATTTTTTTCGAGAGTATATGTTGTCAGGAAGCTCTACGAGTCCCCCGGCGGTAACAAAGGTTGACGGTTCACCGCCGGCGCCCAGTTTCACAACTTTTGGTCGATTGAAAATTATGTTCTCGGAATTTGACAAATCGTTAAAGCTCTAGTATTTTTTCCCGTGATATTCGATCTTATCCCCGCTCGCTCGGTCGGGTAGCTTTTACTGCCAAAAAGCACACTGGCGGGATTGGCCGTTTCGAGTCATCTTGATACGCGTTGTCGGTATTTTTTACTTAACTCGAGCTGTAGAACAGCTACAGAGCTGGTAAGCACAGCTGTTGCACTCAGAATCATCAGGCGCGTTCGCCTGTTGAATCCATAGGTCTGAACTCGGTCTCCTAGCCGAGCTAGGTCCGCAAACCTATTCGTATTATTCGAGTCAACTTGATACGCGTTGTCGGTATTTTCTACTGAAATCGAGCTGTAGGGCAGCTACAGTGCTGGTAAGCACAGCTATCGCGCTCAGAATTATCAGGCGCGTTCTTCTGTTGAATCCAGAGGTTCGCCTCTTGACTCCAGAGGTCTGAACTCGGTCTGCTAGCCGAGCTATGTCCGCAAATATATTCGTATTATTCGAGTCATCTTGACAAACGCTCTCGGTATTTTCTGTACCTAACTCGAGCTGTAGGGCAGCTACAGAGCCTACAGTCAAAGAAATCGATTGAGAATTATCGGGCGCGTTTGTCTGTTGTATCGAGAGCTCTGAAATCGGCCTGCTGCCCGAACTAGGTTCGCGAAACTATTTGTATTGTCCGAATTATCGTGAAAAGTGCTCTCAATTTTCTGCACTGAACTCGTGCTGGGGGAGGGTTACAGTGCTGCGGGTCATAGAAATCGATTTGCTCACATCAGGCGCGTTTGTTGGTCGATTCGAGAGCTCAGAACTTGATCTGCTGCTCGAAACATGTCTGCGAAACTATTATATTATTCGAGTCATCCTGAGAGATGCTGTCGGTGTTCTGCACTTAACTCGGGCTGTAGGGGGGCTGCAGGGCTGGTAATCACATGAGTCGATTCGCAGACATCAGACGCGTCCGTCTGTCGCATTGAGAGGTCTGAACTCGGTCTGATCAGACGCGACCGCTTGTCGCATTGAGAGGTCAAAAAATATTCACTATGAGTCAGAATGTTGGTTGGTGCTCTCGGTTTTCTCAACTTAAGTCGAGCTTGGAAGCTCTACGAGTTCCCCGGCGGTAACCAAGGTTGACGGTTTACCGCCGGCGCCCAGTAATTCCGGCGCGCTGGAGAGCTAGTTGGCTCGAAAAAAAAGAACTGAACTTTTCACAACTTTTGGTCGATTGAAAATTATGTTCTCGGAATTTGACAATTCGTTAAAGCTCTAGTATTTTTTCCCGTGATATTCGATCTTATCCCCGCTCGCCATCTTGATCTCAGCTCGGTCGGGTAGCTTTTACTGCCAAAAAGCACACTGGCGGGATTGGCCGTTTCGAGTCATCTTGATACGCGTTGTCGGTATTTTTTACTTAACTCGAGCTGTAGAACAGCTACAGAGCTGGTAAGCACAGCTGTTGCACTCAGAATCATCAGGCGCGTTCGCCTGTTGAATCCATAGGTCTGAACTCGGTCTCCTAGCCGAGCTAGGTCCGCAAACCTATTCGTATTATTCGAGTCAACTTGATACGCGTTGTCGGTATTTTCTACTGAAGTCGAGCTGTAGGGCAGCTACAGTGCTGGTAAGCACAGCTATCGCGCTCCGAATTATCAGGCGCGTTCTTCTGTTGAATCCAGAGGTTCGTCTCTTGACTCCAGAGGTCTGGACTCGATCTGCTAGCCGAGCTATGTCCGCAAATCTATTCGTATTATTCGAGTCATCTTGACAAACGCCCTCGGTATTTTCTGTACCTAACTCGAGCTGTAGGGCAGCTACAGAGCCTGCAGTCAAAGAAATCGATTGAGAATTATCGGGCGCGTTTGTCTGTTGTATCGAGAGCTCTGAAATCGGCCTGCTGCCCGAGCTAGGTTCGCGAAACTGTTTGTATTGTCCGAATTATCGTGAAAAGTGCTCTCAATTTTCTGCACTCAACTCGTGCTGGGGGAGGGTTACAGTGCTGCGGGTCATAGAAATCGATTTGCTCACATCAGGCGCGTTTGTTGGTCGATTCGAGAGCTCAGAACTTGGTCTGCTGCTCGAAACATGTCTGCGAAACTATTATATTATTCGAGTCATCCTGAGAGATGCTGTCGGTGTTCTGCACTTAACTCGGGCTGTAGGGGGGCTGCAGGGCTGGTAATCACACGAGTCGATTCGCAGACATCAGACGCGTCCGTCTGTCGCATTGAGAGGTCTGAACTCGGTCTGATCAGACGCGTCCGCTTGTCGCATTGAGAGGTCAAAAAATATTCACTATGAGTCAGAATGTTGGTTGGTGCTCTCGGTTTTCTTAACTTAAGTCGAGCTTGGAAGCTCTACGAGTTCCCTGGCGGTAACCAAGGTTGACGGTTTACCGCCGGCGCCCAGTTCCGGCGCGGGGTGGAGCTAGTTGGCCGACCCGACCAGAAAGGACAAAGTGATAACTTTTGGGTGGTTTTGCTAAGATTTGAAAGATATTTGACAATTCATTTTGAGAAAGCAGATTTTTACTCCGAGCATTGAGATATGAACTTTGTGATCTGAGCAGCTGAGCCCTCTAGAGCCATTTTTAGTACGAGTTCACTTGGAGGAACCGACTTCATATTCACTGCGAAAAATCTCAACTTGAAGTTTTTGTAGAAAAGCTCCCTGAAGCTCTCGCTTTGATCCTGAGCTTTCTCACGGGAGCTCTACGAGATTTCCGGCGGTGACCAGGTTGTTCACCGCCGGCGCGAGTAATTCCGGAGCGCTGGAGAGCTAGTTGGCAAGAAAAATCTCGACGGACTTTTTGCTGACTTTTGGTCGGTTGAAAATTTTGTTCTCAAAATTTGAACATTCGTTAGAGCTCTAGTATTTTTTCATGATATTCGATCTTATTCCAGCTCGCCATCTTGATCTCAGCTCGATCGGGTAACTTTAAAGGCCAAAAAGCACACGGGCGGGAACGGCCGTTTCAGGTCATCTTGATACGCGCTGTCGGTTTTCGCTAGATAACTCGAGCTTCAGGACAACTACAGAGCTGGTCAGCACAGCTAATGCATTCAGAATGATCTGGCGCGTTCGCCTGTTGAATCCAGAGGTCTGAACTCGGTCTCCTAGCCGAGCTAGGGTCGCAAACCTATTCGTATTATTCGAGTCATTGTGGCAGACGCTCTCGGTTTTTCGTACTTAACTCGATCTGTAGGGCAGCCACAGACTTGATAATCACAGAAATCGATTGAGAATTATCAGGTTCGTCTGTTGAATCAATAGCTCCGAACTCGGCCTGCTTCTCGAGCTAGGTTCGCGAACCTATTAGTATTGTTCGAGTCATCTTGAGAAGTGTTCTCGGTTTTCTGTACTTAAACCGTGCTGGGGGAGGGCTACAGTGCTGCTGGTCACAGGAATCGATTTCGAGACATCAGGCGCGTCCGTTCGTCGAACCGAGAGATCGGAACTCGGTCTGCTGCTCGAACGAGATCCGCAAAACTGTTGTATTATTCGAGTCATCCTGAGAGGTACTCTCGGTTTTCTGCACTTAACTCAGGCTGTACGGGGGGGGCTGCAGAGCTGGTAATCACAGGAATCGATCCGCAGACATCAGAGGTCTGAACTCGGTTTCACACTCGAGCTCGATTGGAAAACTGTTCGTTTGTTTTGTTAGAATCATCTTGAGAGGTCTATAATCGCTTGGGCTGAAAAACTAGTCGTTCTCTGAAATTCTTCCCCACATTACATATTGTCAGGAAGCTCTACGAGTCTCCCGGCGGTAAGAAAGGTTGACGGTTTACCGCCGGCGCCCAGTTGGTAAGAAAAATCTCGACGGACCTTTTGGTGACTTTTGGTCGGTTGAAAATTTTGTTCTCGAAATTTGAACATTCGTTAGAGCTCTAGTATTTTTTCCCATGATATTCGATGTTTTTCCCGCTCGCCATCTTGATCTCAGCTCGATCGGGTAACTTTGAAGGCAAAAAAGCACACGGGCGGGAACGACCGTTTCGAGTCATCTTGATACGCGCTGTCGGTTTTCTCAAGGTAACTCGAGCTTCAGGACAACTACAGAGCTGGTCAGCACAGCTAATGCATTCAGAATGATCAGGCGCGTTCGCCTGTTGAATCCAGAGGTCTGAACTCGGTCTGCTAGCCGAGCTAGGATCGCAAACCTATTCGTATTATTCGAGTTATTGTAGCAGACGCTCTCGGTTTTTCGTACTTAACTCGAGCTGTAGGGCAGCCACAGAGCTGATAATCACAGAAATCGATTGAAAATTATCAGGCGCGTTCGTCTATTGAATCAAGAGCTCTGAACTCGACCTGCTCCTCGAGCTAGGTTCGCGAACCTATTGGTATTGTTCGAGTCATCTTGAGAAGCGCTCTCGGTTTTCTGTACTTAAATCGTGCTGGGGAAGGGCTACAGTGCTGCTGGTCACAGGAATCGATTTCGAGACATCAGGCGCGTCCGTTCGTTGAACCGAGAGCTCGGAACTCGGTCTGCTGCTCGAACGAGATCCGCGAAACTGCTGTATTATTTGAGTCATCCTGAGAGGTACTCTCGGTTTTCTGCACTTAACTCAGGCTGTATGGGGGCTGCAGAGCTGGTAATCACAGGAATCGATCCGCAGACGTCAGACGCGTCCGCCTCTCGCATTCAGAGGTCTGAACTCGGTTTCATACTCGAGCTCGATTGGAAAACTGTTCGTTTGTTTTGTTAGAGTCATCTTCAGAGGTCTATAATCGCTTGGGCTGAAAAACTAGTCGTTCTCTGAAATTCTTTTCCCAATTATATTTTGTCAGGAAGCTCTACGAGTCCCCCGGCGGTAAGAAAGGTTGACGGTTTACCGCCGGCGCCCAGTTTCTACGTTGGAGGCGGCGGAGCGCGAGCAGGAATCGGTCCGGAAAGCGCGCCGCACGTCGTGCCGGCGGTCTCGGTGCGTGCGACGGGAGGCGGGTGGACGCGGTGGACGGAGGCGGCGCAGCTTCCACACCGTGTGTTGCTTCCCGTCGTGCCACGCCCCTCGCTACGCGACGCGTCGCCAGAGCGAGTCTCGTCTGGCCGCAGAGCGAGCGATTCGAGTGAATTTGGCGAGCCTGCGCTCCTCGTCATCCCCCGCTTTCTCCACGGGCATCCTCTGGTTCTTCTCGCACCACGCCTCGAGCGCCTGGGCCTGGATGAGATCCGCGTCCAGCGCCGCCTCCAGCTGCGCGCGCCAGCCCTCGCCCAGGCCCTCGACGCCGCGCGCTCGGACGTGCTCCACCCAACGCGCGAGCAGATGCTCCCGCGGATCGTCGTCGTGACCGAAGCGCTGCCCTCACCCGTGCCTCTCCACGAACGCCTTCACCTCGAGCACGCGCTCCTGCGCCGTCCGCCGCTGCCACGCACGCCTGTCCACCAAACGGTCGAACCTCTTCTTGTTGTCATCATCCAGCTCGTGGTGGTCAGTGCAGACATTGCGGATCCAATGCGCGAGCTTTGCCTCCTCCTCGTCTTCTGCCCCTTGCTTCGGCAGCTCGTCGAGCACCTCCACGTGCTCGCCGATGCGGTCCAGCATCGCGCGGGCGCGCGCACGCCTCCTCTCCCGCCGGTGCACGAGCCCGTCGAACCGCGCGCGCTGCTCGGGGGTCAGCGCCACCTCCCCAGAATTCACGTGATCAACCCATTTTCCGAGCGCGGACTCACGCTGGTGCGGCAAACGGCCGTGCTCCTCCTCGTGCCTCGCCAGCTCGCCCAGCATCTCCTCCGAGTGGTCCCGCGATCGCGCCTTCGCGCCAGCATGCTGGACACCGCTCATGTCGATGCCCAGGTGCGCCGCGAGCGCAGCCCTGTGCGCATCGGCCTCTCCAATCGCACCCGCTTCTGTTGCTGAACATTCAATTGCCGCGAGGATGACGCGTCTTCGTCGCCCTCCGCCCGCAATCGCGTTGCCAGCTCATGCAACTGATTGCGAGTCATGCGCGCCAACACCTTCGCGTCCACACCGTCGCGCGCGCCCTGCGCGCGCCCTGCGCCCATGCGACAACCTGCTCCACGCGGCGCTTCGGCGCCCCGGCCCTCAGCGCGCCACGCCCCGCACCCGCTCGCGGCGATCGCGACACCGAGCTCGAACGCCCGCGACCGACGACGCGACGCCACGGCGCGCTCTCGGCTTTCCCCCACTCTGCATCTCCAGAACCCACCCACTCCTCCACCGCGCACACGTGGCCGCCGTCGAGCCACAGCAGAGCACCAGCGCAGAAGCCCGTCACGTCCCCAAGCGCCAACGTCACACGCCTTCCGTCCTGCGCTTCGAACGCTTCCCCAGATTCCGCAGAGAACACGCGCAAGTGCAGGAAGCGGGAGCGCAAGTGCTAGACCACGACCTCCAGATTCCAGCGCTGCAATAGCGACCCACAAGCGCGCCTGGCGAGAAACGGCGCGCGCATACGCGGCGGCGGCCACGCGTCCACGCCGAGAGCCTGTAGAGCACGCAGCAGAACCAGTAACGACCGCGGCTGCACGATCGGCCAGCTCGGGAGCGTCCGGGAACTCCCGCGCGAACACATCCTGGTGTCGCCACACCGCGAGAGCGCAGCCGCGACGGCGGTGCGGGGCGCGCGCTCCGGCGGCTCACTCGGATCAACGGCGCGGGCGGCGCGCGCAGTGAGGAACTGTCGCGAATCGCGAGCGTAGGGGCCGCGAGGCGCCGTTTAACGCGACCGACACCTTCGACGCGCTGCGGCAGAAGTACGCGCAGGCGGCCGCCGCGCGCCGCGATGCCGAGCGCAGGGAGGCGGAGGCGCGGGCGCTCGAGGCGCGGCGGCAGGAGCTGCTGCAGCGCGCGGCGGAGGAGGAGGAGGCCTGCGAGGAGGAGGAGGAGGAGCAGGAGGAGGGGGAGCACCCGGCCGACTGCCTCGCGGAGGAGCGGCGCGCGGAGGTCACGCCGGATATGTTCGCTAGGTACCAGAGGGCAGACAGGGCGCTCGCTCGGCGGGTGAAGTCCGCGCTCGTGGGCGCCCTGCTGTCGTGCGTGGACGCGCTGCAGGGCGCCCCGCTCGGGCTCGACGTCTTCGCTGCCCTGGCCAAAGACAGGCGGGTCCGCGAAGCCATGGCTGCCGCGGCGGCCGAAGAGCCGCGCCGGGAGGCGCTCGGGGAGGAGGATGAGGAGGAGGAAGAACAGGAGCAGGAGAAAGAGGAGCAGGAAGAGGAGGAGCAGGAGCAGGAAGAGAGCAGGAGCAGGAGAGGGGCGACGAGGAGCGGAGGGAGCAGGAGGAGGGAGACGCAGTGATGGCGGACGCGGGGGAAGAGCCTCAGGGCATGGCGGACGAGGAGGAGCTGCCCACGGGCATCGGCGAGGAGCACAAGGATTTCGTGCGGTACGTGCTGGCGACCTGCATGCTGTCGTCGGTGCCCGTCGCGCCCAGGTTCTTCGCGGGGGAGGCCCTGGGCGCGGAGCTGCAGCGGCAGGTGGCGGAGCTGGAGCGGCTGCGGGACGTCGCCCTGGGGCTCGACGCGGCCACGGCGCAGGACAACGTGGCGCGGTCGCAGGCGATCCGGCGCCTGCGCCAGGCCGACCCCGAGCTGCTGCGCCGCACGCCCGTGCCCAAGTCGGACGTGCGGGAGCCTTGGGAGCAGTGGCAGCGCCTGCTCCAACGGCTCGAGCAGGAGGGCGTGGAGCGCGAGGTCTGGGTCTGCTGCCGCCCCGAGCCGCTGCGCTGGCGCGCGCCGCTCCGCGACGACGGCAAGCCCGGGCCGGTCCGCGCGCCGCTGCTGCCGTCGCTGGACGCCGCCGAGGGAGAGGTCTGGAGGCCGGGGGAGGTGCGCGAGGCGACGCGGCAGGCGCGGCACGCAGAGCAGGCGCGGCGGGACGGCGCTGCTGGCGCCCCGGTGCACGGCAGCGTGCTCCTGCGCCTGGCCTCCGATTTCCTGTGCTACAAGTGCCAGCAGGATTTCGAGGGCGCGCGGGAGCTGACCGACGGAGAGGTTGATGGTTGGTGTAAGCGGTTGCATTTCGCGCCGAAGAAGCTGCCTAGCCAGGCGGTGAAGCGCGAGGCGGTGGAGGCGGAGCGCGCCCGCGCCAGGAAGCGCGCGCGGGCGGCCCAGTGCGCGGCGAGGGGGGAGAACGGATTCGCTGTGTTCCGTCGCCTCCTGCTGGAGGACGAGTGCTTCCGCCAGGACACTTGCGAAGCGAGCGTGCAGCTCGACCAGCGACGCGCCCTGGAGCCCTGGTACCAGCGCGCGGGGCCCGACGGGAGCAGGCTGTCGCCGTGGCCGCGCGTCTTCGGTATCCCGAAATCGTGGGCTGGCCATGGCGGCGCGTTCTTCTCTGAGGCCGTGGAGTCGGGCTTCGCCGCCGACGCTTTCCCCCAGGGGCGGCGCGGCTACTATGCGGGCGAGCCGGGCGACGTGTCCGCGGAGCTCTGGCTGTTGCGGGCCTGGTGCCGCGCGCGCGGCGGCGCCGCTCGCGTGGGTGGCGCCCTGGCCGCGCGCTTGCAGCAGCTCGAGGGCGACCGCGACATCATGTACAGGGTGGAGGCCGCCGAGTGCGCGCGGCAGATCTCCTGTGCTGTCCCGCCCGTGTATTTGGTGGACCTGAAGCCGCAGGCGATCCCCGAGTGGCCCGTGTGGCAGCAGCTCCTCAAGCTGAAGCCTCAGGCGGCGCGGCAGGTGGCGACTTTCGTGCGCCAGGAGCGGGCGGGCGTGGGCTTCACGTGGAACCTCGCCGCGGGGCACTGGGACCTGGACCAGCAGCGCCTGCTCGCCGCGCTCGAGAGGGATCCCGCGTTGCTCGCCGCGGTGGAGAAGGGCGCCGCGGCTGCAGAGACGGACAAGGGCGTTCTGATTGCCCTCAACCAGTTCCGTGCCCGTCACGGCGGTGTTTGGCCGGACGCGTTCGCCGATCGGCGCGGGCAGCCCGATTTCAAGGAAGCGGAACTCGCGCGGGGTGTTGCAAGGGTGGCGAAGAAGTATTCGCAGGAATTCGTGCGCATCTGGTTGGACCGGACATGCCGCGAATGGCTGCGGCTGGCGGGGTGCGGGGATGAGGTGGTGGGAGGAGGGGCCGGCGGCGACGACTCTTCCGGGGGCGGCGGCGGCGGCGGCGGCGGCGGGTTCTCTTCGGGCAGCGGTGCGGGCGGTGGACCAGCGTCGGGGTCGGGCTCTGGTGCGCAGGGGCCGGGCGACGGTGGCGCGGGCGGCGACGGCGAGGGGGGCGCGGGCGGGGGTGCGGGTCGGCTGCTCGGCGGCGGACCCAAGATGCCAGCTCCCGAGGGGCCAGGGCCGCGGACTCGCGGGACGGCGAGAAGGGACCAGGAGCGGTTGCAGCAGGAGCGGCTGCGGAAGGAAGAGGAGGAGCGCCTCGCAGGGAAGACAGTGAGGGCAGGGGACGTGGAGGTGAACGTGGCTCTGGATGACCCTCACGTGAGCGAGGAGGGCACCTTGCCGGCCTGGCTCCTGGACCTTGCGCCGCTCGCCGCGGGCAGGTGCGTCGCGCGCGTCTGGCGCCCGTACAAGGGCGGATGCGTTCTCTGGCAGTGCAGCAGGAACCCGTGCAAGGGTCAGGGAGTGTTCTGTGGGAGCCACGGCAGTCCCGAGCAGCGACCCTTCGGGCTGTGGGACCGGGACAAGCGCCACAGCTCCCTGACGCGCGAGTGTCCGGAACGGTACGGCGTGGCCGTGAAGGAGGCGCGGTTGCGCGAGACGCAGGCCGGCGGCGCCCCGCCCGTGCCTACCCCGGCCATCGCTGCCGCTCGCAAGGCGCGCGTGCCCAGGCTCCAGCCGAAGTATGTGCCTCTGCCGCGTGACGAGCGCCACCCTCTGCGGGCGTTCAACGAGGCCCCGGAGGCTCTCCCGCCGTTCCCGTGCCGCCTTTGCGACCAGAACTTCGCCACGCATGCCGGCTTCATGACGCACGTGCAAAAAAAGCACCACGGGTGGCCGGAGTACAGGAAGCGCCTGTTCGACCCGGCGCGGTACCACGCCCGGTGGCGCTTCGTGCGCGAGGGCCCCGACGGCGTCGAGCGCCCGGGCGGCATCCCCCTCGAGGAGCTGGAGGCGTCCGCAGTGCGCGACCCTGGCCCAGACGGGAAGCTGTGGCTCTTGCACAAGAAGTGCTTCACGATTGACAGGCGCCAGTCAGACGGAGTGCTCGTGGCCGACGCGAAGCAGAAGGTGCCCATCTGTGCAGGGTGTCACGGCGCGCTCACCAAGAGGTTGCCCACGATGCCGACCTGCGCGCTGGCCAACGACCTCTGGATCGGGCGGCTGCCACTGCCGCTGCGGAATCTCACGCTGGGCGCGAAGCTTCTGCTGCCCATCGCGCGGGGCATCGTGCGGCGGTTCAACTGCAAGGCCGATTCTGGCGAGTGGGCTCCAATCGACCAGAAGATCAAGGCGTACGTGGGGAACTTCGTGGCGTTCCCGCAGGCGGACGGCGGTCGGCAGGTGCTGTCGCTGCTGCCGCGGGAGAGCGACCTCGTCGAGTTTGTGCAGATTGTCTTCGCGGGGTCCGACCCCGCCACCCTGCAGAAGGCGCTATTGGAGGAGCTCGGCGTGCCCCTCGCCGATTTCAGGCGCGCGTACGAGTACCTCCGCGACGCGAACGAGCAGTGCGCCGCGGTGCGGTGGGACGAAGAGGCCGCGCGAAACTTTGCGGACCCCGGGGGCGACGGCGATGGCGACGGCTCCTCGCTCCTGGGCCTGCCTCGCTGTCTCGCGGCGTGCGTGGCCGTGGGGGGTAAGGGCGGCGACGCTCGCCAGGAGGGCCCGGCCGATGCCGTGCAGCCCGGCGCGGGCTCGGCCCCGCCGAAGCGGACGAGTGCAGGCGCTGCGAGCGCGGAGGGCGAAGCGAACGCGGCGGCTGACGGCGGGGGCGAGGCAGGGGGCTGGGGCGGGGGCCCCACCGGTGAGGACGCTGCGGGCGCTGGCGGGGAGGACTCAGAGGGCGACGAGGGCAAGGCTGGTGAGGGAGGGGGCGGTGAGGGTGTCGAAGAGGGCGAGTGCTGCGCCGCAGTCGCGGACTCCGACATGCTTGCCGATCTGGACAACCAGTGGCAGAACGTGCACCTCAGCCTCCAGAGGGCGGAGGTGATTGTGCGCGAGAAGCAGCGTGCGGAGGCACTAACGCGGCAGTGCGACGGCATGGGGAATTTCCAGGACCGAGATTCCGACCGGCGCTTGGCGGAGGCTGCGAAAGAGGCCCACAAGGCTGCGAAGTTGCTCACCAACTGCAAGAAGGAGGCATTCACGAAGAAGCTGGAGCAGACGGAGCAGAAGATTCAGGCCATGCGGCCTCCTCAGGGAGTTGCCGGGAAGAGCGCGGCCGGTGGCGGCGGCGGCGGCGGCGCGCCGGACGGGGGCGCTGAGGGCCGGGGGGCGAGGCGTGCGGTCCGGGTCGTCGTGCCCACTGGAACCGAGCCTGTCAGCATGTTCTCCCCCGGTTTCTGGAGTGCTTTCGACCCCGTCGCGTTTCCGTACGGCGACGGCGTCTTCGGACTCGAGAGGGAGGCGAAGTTGACGTACGACGAGTGGTGCAGGTGCCTCATGGCTCGCGAGGAGCTCGAGTACGAGGTCGCCGACGACGTCTCGGCACCCGACGCTGCGCGGGCGCCCGCGCCCGACGCCGCGTGGGCGCCCGCCGCGTCTGACTCGCCCGTGCCGCGCTGGCGTCGCCACGCTGACCTGCTCACGGCCCAGTATTGCCTCTGGCGCAGGAAGGCTATCATTCAGTCGGCCAGGTTATTCGTGCGCAAGCAGCGCCTGGGGGAGTACATCGCGGACCTCGCCGCACTGACGCCAGAGGAGCTGGCGCAGGTCGTGGCCGTGCTCGGCAGGGGGGCGGGCATCAAGGAGGCCCTGGGCCACGAGGGCGTGCCCCGGAACGTCAAGAGCGCGCTGCGCAGCATGCTGCTCAGCAACCGTGATGTTGTCGGCTCCGACGCGCACCGGACCACGCTGCGGCACATCAGTGCCAGCTACACCCGGCTCTTCGGTCCGCCCCTGGTGTTCACGACGCCGAACATCGCGGACACTCGGAACCTGATGGTGTCCCTGATGTACGAGGGCGCCTCCGTGCAGCAATGGCGGCTGCTGGAGGAGACTGCTCCCGTGATGCCTTCGACGCGGGACATGCTGCGGCGGGTGGCCGCTGACCCGGTGTCGCAGGCCATGGTCACGAACCTCATGCTGGAACTGTTCCTGGAGCATGTCGTCGGCGTCACGCCGCAGCGCGGGGCCACGGGCGTCTCCGACGGCGTGGCCGCCACGGGGGCGTGTGGAGCGTTCGGGCTCGTCCGCGCGTTCTTCGGACCCGTGGAGTCGCAGGGGCGCGGCGGCATCCATCCGCACATCCACCTGTGGCGCCTGCACCCGATGACTGGCGCGTTCCTCGCGAGGCTGCGCGCGGGGGACGTCGAAGGCCTCGAGGAGCGTTTGAGGAAGTGGAGGGAGGCCGTGCTCGCCACGGTCGGCAGCGTGCAGTTCGACGCGGCGGAGGAGGTGGGCCCGCAGCTGGGCTTGGACGGGCTGGACCGGCTGCCGCCGCTTCCGCTCGGCCCGCGGGATCGACGACTCGCGTTCGCGGACGGGAAGCGAGAGGAGAGCGACCTCCAATTGAAGCACAATGCCATCGCTGGCGCCTCGCGTCGTCAGCTCGGAAAGTTTTGCAAGACGGCGTGCGAAGAGGGCCGTCGCTCCGTCCGTGCTGACAACAAATTGTCCACAGAAGAGCTGCGGCATCAGGTTGCGGCCATGATGAACGTCGATCTCGTGGAGGAGCGGGCGACGCTGCAGCAGCAACAGCCCGCAATAGAGGGTCCGCTCCGGCAGCGCCCGTTTGCGCCGCTGGCAGATCCAGAGCCCGATCCCCATGAGCAGCGGGCACAGTACCCAGCGGTATTTGGCGAGCCTCTCACGGGTGCGCACGCGACGCTGCAGCCGAAGTACCGCCGCAAGCCTGCGTACCGCGCGCGCGCGGACGGCACCGCGTCGATGCACTTTGCGGAGGGCTCGAGGGAGGAGGCGCCCTCCTGGGCGCGCTGCTTCGCGCGGGACGCGCGCAAGTGTATCATCCGGAGCCACCTTCACAGGTGCGGTCCCACTTGCTGGAAGCACAAGACGAATGACGACGTGCCTCAGCACTGCAAGGTGTGCCGGCTCGGCTTCTACCACGAGTACGAGACTGCGGTCTACAGCCACCCGTCCAGGAAGCTTCCGGCCGCCTCCTTCGTCTGGCGGCGCTTGCGCAAAGGAAAGGACTTGGTCTTGCCCGATGGGGCGCGGATCGAGTACGGCCCACCGCAGGAGGACCAGCGGAACCCGCCGGGCGAACGCCTGGTCCTCGACGAACAGTGCACGTGCGGCCCGTGGCCGCACCGCTGCAACCGGTACGGCAGAGCTGGTCGCGTCGACGTGGTGCGGTACCACCCGTACCATGGGAGCACGAACCCTGTGGGCCAGGTGTGTCTGCGGAGCAACCTGGACGTCCAGTGTCTGGACCGCGTGGTGCTCGACCTGCCTGGCGACGCCAGCGTCGGGGGTTCGCGCGACGGCGACCCGGTCGTGCCGCCGCCTCCGGAGCTGGTTGCGTTCGCCGAGCTGGTCGCCGACGCGTCGGAAGCGCTGGCTGGCGTCGAGACTGGCGGCGCCGGTGGCGACGAGGGCACCGGGCAGAGCGGAGGTTCCACGGGTTCGGGGGTGTCGGCCGCAACGCAGGGCGGGGGCGGGGCGGGCCAGAGGGCGGCGCGCGCGGCTGCGGCGGGGGGGGGGCGCCTGCCCGTGGCCCGCCGCCTCGGCCTGCCCAGGGGAGGAGGCTTGCTCGGCGGGGCGCCGACCACGATGGACGATCCCGACGCGGAGATCTGGGACATGGGTGGGGGCGATGAAGATCCGTGCGAGTGCGATCTGGCCGATGCGTATGACCTGCGTCCGCCGCCTCCGCCGACGCCGGAACAGCGCGGCGTCGAGCAGGCAGTCGGGCTAGCAGAGCCACATGGCGAGGACACCGCGAGGTTCTGCGCGGCTGCGTGTTACGAAGGCAGCCGGCCCGGGTTCGTGTTCAAGAAGGGGGAGCAGGGCCTGGGCTACTACAGCGACCGGCGCGCGGAGCGCGAGTTGTCGGAGGCAGCCGTCCAGAGAGAACCGAAGTCGCGGGCGCCAGGCCGCGCCGCGTCGAACGCGGCGGCGTCTGGCAGGCCTGCATCGAGCGCGCCCTCGTCGCCAGCCGCCGCCGCAGCTGCTGGCGCGAGCGGCAGCGGTCCGCCTGGCAGCCTGCAAGGGCACGTGCTGCACTCGCTGGAGGCCGTTTTCATGGATGCCATCACTATGGCCCACTACCAGACGGACTACACGACCAAGGCGGGGCCGATCGCGGGGGACCTCGGAGTGCTGCACGCGCAGAGCACCGGGTTGGAGTGGCTTCGACTCCAGCAGAAGGCCGAACGGGAGGCGGATGAGGCGGCGGAGGCGGAGGGCGAGGAGGACGTCGATGGGGCCCGGGCCGCTGCTGCCGCTCGTCGCAGCGGCTGGGGCGGAGTGCTCGACTCTGCCAGGCGAACTGTCATCAAGCTCACGACCAGCTCGCACCGGTCGCTCCTGAAGAAGCTGCCCGAGATGATGTTTCAGATGCAGTATGGCCACGAGTGCTATTGCTCTCATGACACCTGGACTCTGTATTGCAAGGGGATCGTGGCGCTGGCGTTCCAGGCAAGCTCCGCCGTTCATCAGAAAATGGACGACTTCTGGACCGACCCGCGCGCAGACCACATCGAGGTGGACCAGCCGGCCGCGGGAGAAGAGGACGGCGAGGGGGGGGGCGGTATCATGGATGCGCTGGGCGACGGGCGCGCAGCGCTGCACGCCGAGGTCGTCGACGGCGTTGTCGGGGAGGGCGCGGCCGCCGGTACTGCTGGGGAGGGGAAGCCCGAGCAGGAGCAGCAGCAGGCGGTGGAATACAAGGCGCGGCTGGACCACGACATGAAGATGGACTGGCTGCATCGCGGCGACAGGGAGCCCCTGAAGTCCATGGGCATGTACCATTACGCCATGTACGTGTACACGGCGCAGGCCAACCCGCTCCACTTCGACCCGCAGGACTTCGAGACGTACGCGTTCGCGGACACGCACCCAACTGCCGCCTTCCGAGTGCAGAGGCTCCGCGTCGGCGCGCCGTTCAGGGTGCCCAAGTTCTTCGGCTTCACGATGCCTTCGAAGGAGAAAGAGGCAGAGGTGAACGCGCTGTTCAAGTCTGTGATCTTTCGTCCGTTGCAGCCTGCTGAGAAGGGGGCTGCGGCCTGGGCGCCCTACAGGGCCGGTGTCGACGCGTCTGGGAAGCATGAGCCTGCCTGGGAGGAGTGGTGGGCCAATCAGTTGGCGTTGTCCAGGCAGTACGAGGAGTGCGAGCGGGGAGCTGGAAAGTGGTTCACGCTCGAGGACATCGATTTGAACCGGGGCTCAGAGGATGGCCCGGGCCATTTTGCACAGCGCCCCAGCGCCGCCGAGTTCATGGCACGCTGGACCGTCCAGGTCGCGACGAACCTCGACGTGGAGGCGGAGGCGAAGGGGCGGCCGCGAACCAAAGTCCGTCCGGAGGCCAAGGATTTCGAGCAGTCTGCTGAGCTGGAGGCAGTGGGGAATCGGCCTGCCGGGGAGGCAGACGAGGGGGGGGGGCGCCGGCGGCGGAGCGCTGGACGGTTTTGTCCAGGAGGTGGACGAGGGCGAGGCGGACGAAGCGTGGGCGGCGCACCGACAGATGCCCGCGCACGCCTTGAAGGACAGCGAGGTGCCCGCGGTGGCCCAGTTGGAGCTTATTCGTGGGTCGTCACAAAGCTTGCTCTATAAGAATATCTTCCTTGACGGCTATGCGAAAGACCATGAGCCGCAGCCTGCTGTCGCGAGTACTGGAATGCAGACCGGCTTCCGCGGTCTCGAGTTGGGCGACTCCCAGTTCGAGGAGGGCAAAGCACAGCAGAAGGAGGCGTTCCGATACAGGAAAAAGGGAGCAGAGGGCTTGCCTGGGGATGGCGACGGGCGGAGCGGCCTCGCGGGTTCGGCGCCTGCCGTGCTCGTGCCTGGTCGGCCGCCGGCGCCCGCGGTTGCCGGCGACGAGAAGCGGCCTCCGCGGGCGCGCGACATCGCGGAGAGGCTGTTTGACGAGTGGGCGAACAGGGCGGAGAACCCCGTGACGTTCAATCAGGAGCAGAGGGCGGTGGTCGCCCTGCTCGTGGGCCAGGTGGAGGCCATCGTGGCATACCATCAAGATCTGGACAGCGGAAAAAGCCCTAAGCCGGTGGAGCAGATGGCTCTCCTGTTGCACGGGGGGGGCGGGACGGGGAAGACGGAGGTGGTAAAACTGCTGCGACGTCTGCTCAACGAGGTGTTCGGCGCGGGATCGGAGATCGCCGTGGCCTCGTCGAACAGCGCTGCGCGCGTCATCGGGGGGGAGACGATCCACAGCGGCTTCGGGCTGAGCGGCCAACAGGCCATGGACATCAGAACGCTGTCTAGACAGAAGGTCGATGACATCGTGGACCGCATGAACGACCTCAAGGCCGTCATCGTGGAGGAGGTGTCCATGGTGCCGCCCCAGCTTCTCGGCGCTGCATCATTTCGCATGTGCAAAGCCCGTAAGGCTCAGTAAAATTGCGATGTGAACCTGTACATGGCGCGGGGCCACACGTTCGGGAAGGTTCCGATTGTCATGTTCCTGGGGGATTTTTATCAGTTGGGGCCGGTGAGCGGCAAGGGCAGAAGGTCTTCCTTGCTGCAGCCCGAGTCGCCCGAGGCGCCGGTTCACGTCCGCAATGGGCAGTCCATGTTCCTGGACGGGCTCACCCACGCGATGTTTCTGTACGAGACGCACCGCTTCAAGGACCGTCTCGTTACTCCGCACGCGCCCTGCCCTTTCATGCCCGGCTTCTTGAAGACCATGAGGCAGGGCAAAAATTTTACGGCCGAGCAGAAAAGGATGGTGCAAAAGTGGGTGGTCCGACCTGGTAAGAACGACAAGCGGTTGCAGGACCCCCATGTCAAGGACGGGTTCGAGATGGGCATCGCCTGGGAGGCCGTGCACAGGCAGATGCAGTATCGGGCCGTGCGAGAGGCCAGGGATAGAGGGCAGATGCTGCTGTACGTGCAGGCCGTGGACCTGCCTCCAAGGCCATTCGGTGCGGAGCATCACAAGGCCATGCTTCAGGTGCCGAACGTGAACAACACTGGTCACCTCATCGGCATGTGCCCGCTGTACATCGGCATGCGTGTGCGGTTGAACGTGAAGTTGTCGGCGAAGCACCAGATCGTCCAGGACGCCGTGGGGGAAGTCGTGGACGTGAGGTTCCACCCGCGAGAGTTCGAGACGCCAGACGCGGATTGGCGCGAAAAGAAGCTTCACGACGCCCACCGGATCGGTTATTATCGATGCAAATGTTTGCCGCGCGGTGTCCTCGTCAGGTTTGATGGCCTCGAGAAGGACTTTGGGTTCGGAAAAGGGGTTGTGCAGATCGCGCCGCACAGGGCGTCCTGGGAGTGGAACCATCACTACGAAGACGAGGGCGAGCGAAAGCTTCGGAAGGTGAAGGTTACGAGGTACCAGATCCCGTTGCTGCCAGAGAAAGTTCGTACCGTGCAGACTGCGCAGGGCATGGGCATGGATGCGGCCACCATGGTGCTCCAGAAGCCCATGAACATGGGCGCCGATGACTGGTGGCTGCACCTGTACGTCATGCTCAGTCGCGTTCGCGTGGCCCACCGCGTGCTCGTCTACAACCTGCCGCCCTGGGACATTCTGGAGCGGGGCCCGCCCCAGTACGTCCGCGACGGTGTCCAACGCTTTGAAAAAAAGATGCTCGAGAGTTTCGAAATCGCCAAGCAGAAGGCGCAGGAGTACGGCTGGGACGTGGGGGATGGGCCCGCCGCGCGGAGGGCCCCGGAGTCGAGCTCGGCGCCCGCGCCGCCGGTGGTGCCACGGGCGTCGCCGCTGGGCCCGTCTCGGGCCGCGGGGACCTCAGCGGGCGTCGGTGAGGCGGACGACGACGACGACGAAGCAGCCGGATCAGTTCCTTCGGACGGGGAGGCGGCCCCTGCGGCGTCTGTGCATACGCCTCTGCCCTCGCACGCGCTGCGCCCGGGTCAGGCTCTGACGGTGCCACCGGCATACATTGCGCCGGACGCAGGGCTTGCGGGGCGGGGCAGGGGCCGCGGCCGCGGCGGTGACGCGACGGGGACCGGAGATGCGGCGGCGGCATCGTCGACGGGGAGCGCTGTTTCGCGGGGGCGACGGCGCGCGGGTGGCGGCCGCGGCGCCGGTAGGGGCACCGTAGTGCCGAGGGATCTTTGGGGGGACATGTTTCGCACGGCGGCGACTGTTGGCGATGGTGCAGAGCCGCCAGAGCTGCGCCCGCTGGACCGGGATCTGTGCATGGCAGCTTACGGCGTGTCCCAGGAGGAGGTGACCAGGGAGCTGCAGTGGCACTGCGGCCGCGGCTCTGGCGTGGGCATCGCAAACCTCGGCAATACTTGCTTCGTGAGCGCAGTCGCGCAGGTGCTGCTACGCCTGGCTCCCTTCCGTCGGCTTCTCTACGTTCACGACCAGCGGTGCCCTCTGGGTGCGGCATCTTGCGCGGCGTGCGCGCTCGGAGCTCAGGCCACGGCTCTCTCTGTCCAGGGCGGGGGGGTCGACACCGACGCGCCGCTGGCTGCCGCCGCGCGCGCGGGGCTTTTTGGTGAGCGAGAATTCACAGAATTCGATCAGCAAGGGAGACCGAAGCAATGCGACGCGTCAGAGTTCTTCTTGGCCGCCCTCCATGCCGTTACCGAGACCGAACACCCCGTTTGTACCGCAAGGGGGGCTCACGGGCAGCGCAGTGTGCTCCAGCAGCACGTCTGCGGCATTGCGTTTCGGCAGCGGAGGCGATGCGCCGCGTGCACAGCAAGTTCGGACAAGGGGGAAATTAGGACGTTTCTGAAGGTGGTGCCTTCCGAATTGCTCGGCCCCGACCACCGGGGGCCGTGCGATCTGGAGGACTTGATCCGGCTGGGATTAAGGCATGTCGGTGAGCCAGGGCCAGGATGTCCGGCGCACGCTCACCTCGATGATGCTCAGAGGGCGGCGGCCGGGGTCTGTCAAGGCATCAGGGTATATACAGGCAATCGCTGGGAGCGGTCGCCGCCGGTGCTCTTCGTGATCGTGGAGCGGGTGATAGGCCATTGGTACGACAGACGCCCTGTGCGCTTTCCTCAGATTCTGCGGCCTCTGGATTCCCAGTGCGAGTACGATTTCTCGGGGGTCGTGGTGCACCAGGGCGAAAGCGCGACAAGCGGACACTATTATGCGTATGCATCCGTGGGCGTGAACGAATACGCCAAATTCGACGACAGTGCTGTCCAGCTCCAGACTTGGGCGCAGATCGCCGGAAACCACCAGGTGCACATTGGCGCCTATGTGTTTGCGTATGTGCGCAGGGCGGGTCCGCGGGGCGGAGGCGGCGGGCGCGCGGCGGCGGGGTCTGCGGGGGGCGCCAGCGGCAGCGCTGGTGCGGGACCGTCTGGTGCGCCGCCGGCTCCGCCGACTGCGCCTCTCGGGCATGCAGGCGGGCGCGCGGCGGGGTCTGCGGGGAGCGGCAGCGGCGGCGGCGGCGCTGCTTCCAGCGCCGCTGCCGCGCCGTCTGCGCCGCCGAGTGCGCCCGCCGGGCAGCAGGCGTCGGGCGGTGAGCCACCGGGCAAGCGGCGTCGGGCGGGTGGCGGGGATCCTGGCGCTGGCGACGGGGACCCCAGCGCTTCGGGGCAGCCGCAGCCGCCATCGCGCAGGGGCAAGAAGCGCGGGCTGTCCCCGCCAGCTCCGGGCCGCGCGGGCGACAAGGACGACGACGCTGGCAGGGCCGCTGGCGTTCCGTCCGCGGACCCTGTGCCTGCTGTAGTCCAGCCAGGCGCGGGGGCGTCGCTCGCGGGGGACGAATGGCGGCGCTTTACGCCAGAAAACATTGACCCCGCGAAGTGCATGGCTCGGACGTGGGGGAACGGAGCTGGTGGGCAATGCCGGAGCGCGCAAAAGCAGGGATGCGGGGATCTGTGCGGGCTGCATTTCAAGCAGCAGCACAAAGATGGTTGGCATGGGCGTGTGGACGGGCCCATCCCGGAGGGAAAGTTGAAGGTGTTCAAGGAGAAGAACGCAGGGAAGGCTCCGCGTGCGGCGCCCGCGGCTGAGGCTGGCGCAGTGCCCGGCAGCGATGGCGTCGCCGCGAGGGCGCCGACAGGGGGCGGCGAGGGTGCTGGAGGGGCTAGCGCAACCAATGCGGCTTCGGATCCATCCTCGGGCGGCGAGCGGGGGGGGCGTGGCGGGCGCGCGACCGCGAGGGAAATCGCCGCCGCTGCCGCGGAGGAGCGCGCGCGGCAGGAGGATCCTGAAGAACGGCGGACGCGCTTGGGCATCGCCGAGCACAACGAGCGGCAGGAGTTGCTCGGCCAGGTCGCTGGAGCCTTCCGATTGCGCCAAGAGGACGTGCCCGTCAGCATCGGCAGGTGGACTGACGAGAAGCTGCGACAGACGTTGCGCCGCCTGCGCCCGGAAAGAGGTGACGTGGTGAGCGAGCCAACGATTGTGGCGCTGTCGGAGGAGGCTCTCTGAGTGCTGCGCCTCGACGGCGGCTCTCTGAGTGTGTGCCTGTGTGTCTGTGCGTCTGTGAGTCTGTGTGTCTGTGTGTCTGTGTGTCTGTGTGTCTGTGTGTCTGTGTATTTGAGTTTCTGTGTGGCTGTGTGTCTGTGTGTCTGTGGTCTGTGTGTCTGTGTGTCTGTGTGTATGTGTCTCTGTTTGTGTGTGTGTCCGTGTCTGTGAGTCTGTATGTCTTTGTGTCTGTGCGTTTGTGTGTCTGTGTTCCCGTCTGTCTCTGTGCGTGTGTGTCCGTGTGTCTCTCTGTCTGTGTGTCTGTGTGTCTGTGTGTCCGTGTGTGCGTGTCCTCGTCTGTGTGAGCCCCGCGCTTTCCCCCTCCCCCTCCTTCCCTTCCCCTGGCGCTCCGCGAGGGCGGAGTGGCTGGAGTGGAGGGAGGGCTGGCCCCGAAATGGGGCTCAAGGCGTCGCCCAAAGGCTCGCAGAAAACTGCCTGGGAAACCTCCTCTTCTGCGAACCTTGTGTGCCTGCTATCCAATTTTGCTCCGCACCTATCACGATTGTGTAAGGTACCTTCTCGCATTGTTGTTCTTTCTTCACAAGTGTCGTATCAAGGGGAGCTTGATCGAGGGAGACACGATTCATTGAGGAAGTGAATATTACTGGACGAATATCTTCTGTATTGGTTGTTCTTTCTTTTTTTCACAATTGTCGTATCAGGCGGAGCTTGATCGTGAGAGGAAACCAGTCATTGAGGAAATCGACGAATATTACTGGACGAACACCTTCTGTATTGTTGTTCGGTCTTTCTTTCTTCACAACCACGTCGTATCTAGGTGAGCCCGATCAAGGGTGGCATCGATTCATTGAGGAAGTCGACGAATATTATTGGCGTGTGTGTATACGTGAGGCACGTAAGAATTGGCGCAAAAGACGACGCAATATCCAAAGAGTGCTGAAATGGCGACGGTCATTGATCCTCAAGTGTCGGCTGCAGCGAGTTCTGGACATGTATCAACGGGGGATTTTGAACGGAATGTAAAGCATCGAGTTGATGAGTTAACGAGAGCAAGGGAGGAGTTGATTTCGAAAGAGACAAACCCATCTCTTGCTGCACTACTTCGATTGGGTTTCACGAATGAGGATAGAACTGTATCTCTTGTCAAGCAGTGTGAGGCTACAGATAAGAAGCTCGCACAGATTGATGAAAAAGTCCAGGCGCAAGATGGGCGTATACAAACATTGGAACAGATGATGATGTATACGCCACAGCCCCCTCCTGGTCTTTGGGGTCCGGGTAATGCCTCGAATGTCTCTCAGGTATCTGAGCGTAGTTTTTCGGGAGATTCTGAGAACATGAAAATGGCGAGGAGAATGTGGAAGCCAGAGTTCTTAGAAATCAAGGGTTGGGTGAAAAACTGGAGTAATCCCAAGAAGCGCAGTGAGGAAATGTTGGGCCAGAAAGATCTTCAGACACTGGTATCAAATATGGTTGATGCCCTACCAGAGGATGCGAAGATGTGTGTGGACAAAGATCGTACTATTAGGCTCAATGCTGGACGAACGCTGTATGGTCAGGGGAGGGTGGGAGTTCGAACAGGCACAACTGGTGATATTCTATGGTTATGGAAGAAGCACTTGGATGAGCTGCTCACCTCCCCAGATGCTGACAAAATACTTGCTGGGATGGACCAGCAAATCGCACCAAGCAAAATGAAGATTTTGGTGGATGCTCCACCGTGGAAACGCCCACACATCAAGCAGGTCAGTCGATTTCAGGGTATCTTCAAAACGCTTGCCCATCCTAGCTTTGTCCCTCTGCGTGGTGAAATGGGCCCCCCACGTTCCTCGATCTATGTACATTCGGTAGATTCCAAACCATTTCTTCTGGCGGATTGGAAAGGCGAATCTTGGGAGATCTTCGAAGAACAACGGACGACAATGTGCGATAAATATGATATCAAAGATGTGACGATCATGAAAATGAAAGAGGAGTTAAGTAAAAACGGAGGACGTGCTCGACGGAAAAATCTGACTCTCATTTCTTGGAATATCCAGAAGGCAGGAGTGAGGAATTGTAGAGGAGCTGAGATTATGGGACGACTTCGTAGTTGCCATGGAGGCTTGCTCGCATTGCAAGAGAGTGGTTTTCTTCCCAAGGCAGAGATTGAACGTCTAGGTTGGGACCAGAGAGTTTCATCATGTGGGAAAGCTGCCCTAGTATTCGACAATGCATGGGAATGCTGTATCAAAGAATTCGTATGCTCGTGTCCTCGTTTCGTCGTAGGAGGCTTCAAGACTGCTACTTCGAGGCTGGCGATCACTAGCATGTACCTTCCAGATGTTTCGATTCCGAATGCTTTTGCTATGTGGCAGCAAACCCTGACCAACCTCAATATGGTCCTCAGGGAGATGGTTGCCACGAAGCTGCCAGGTGCTTGTATCATTGTCTGCGTTGATGCCAATGTGGAATTGGTGGGGAGGAGTACGGGAGTTCATCGAGGAGTAGAATACCTTATGACAGGAAGTGGTGTGAATGGAAAGGAGGAAGGAGGCGACAGCACGGCGGAGAGGAGGAGGGAGAACGACAGATGGAGGATGAGGCATGCGCTGGAATGCTTTATGCAATCGTATGGGCTCTATGCTGCCAACACTTTCGGCGACCGTGCAGTGACGTGGGAGAGCTACGCACGAGCACGCAGCCGCCTTGTTAGAGCACCAGAGTTGCGGCCACGTGTACTAGATTACGTTCTGGTTCCTCATGGTTGGGAGGTTATTGACTGTAAGGCATCTTTTCGTTTGCACAGAGGAGGGAAGACTCAGCGATCCCGTCTGAGTGATCATAAACTCCTGGAAGTTTGTGTTCGTTTCCCTGTTGTTCATTGTCCTCGCTACTCCGCTAAACCCCGTGATAAAAGTTATGTGGGATATGAGCCAAACACGTTCACGGATGAGATGATCGCGAGAGCTTCGATGGACTCGTTTGTTGACAATGCCAGGTGTTCCTCAGTAAGTGGTAATCCTCTGGGGGCCAGTTGTTTGGCACGACAGATTAAATCGAGCTTTACTCGGGATGAGGTGGAATATAAGACAAGAGATGACAATGGTATTAAACAACCGGTACGCCCTTATAGACTCCAAAGGTTGATTGAACTCCGTAGGGGAAACCCACCTGGGCCAGAAAGAAAACAGATCACAAAAGTTTTGAATGGCTATCGCCGTCTATACCGCCGTCTTCGTTTGGAGTATGAATTACCACCGTCAAGGAGAAGGAGGAGAAACCGTCTCTATAACTTGGAAGGAGTGGAGGATAGAGAGGTATGGAACAAAGTTACCTGGCAGATGCTCATGAATAAGGTATCGTGTGCCCAGACTCGTGTTGCCAATCTAGAGGTGCTGCAGTCTCTCAGACAGGCTGCGGAGCTGGAGGCTCCACCGTGCACCATCACGCTGGCGAATAGGCTTTGCTGCAGGGGAAGAATGCAGCGTAATCGCGCGACGGGGACTGATGGAGTGCCTGCAGAGATGCCCCTTCGATTGTCGGGGAAAACGTTGAGAGAGCTGCGAAGGATATTCGAGGCTGTGTTCCATAGACAGATTCCGTATCCTGATTGTTGGAGGGAGATCATAGAGAGTGTGATGCCCAAAAATCAAAACACGACGGATGCAAAGGAAACGAGACTACTGTGTATCCAAAATGCGTTATCTAAACTCTATTCTATGTGTGTGGTCAAGTTAGCGGAGGATTATTTGGAGGAGGTGGGGATGTTTCGTAGATTTGGTGTGTATGGATTTGTGGAAGGACGTAGGCCATATGAGATTACGACTGCATTGAAACATTTAGGTCAACATGTTAGCAAATATCAGCACGCATATGATCAATTACATGTTGCTCTCGCTGATGTTTACCAAGCTTTTGATCATTGTACGGTTGCTAACTTCAGTTCTGCCATGGCATATGTAGTATACCATATGTTATCCAGCATGCGATGATTGAACCCCTGGTTTATAGTGATGTTGAGATCTCGTGTGAGAATCTCGACTTCGAGCAGTTCTCAAAGGTGTCCTGGGGTCGCTGTATACGTACGGGCGGACCTGAAGGACCGTTTGCCTTTAATTGTATTGCCGTGGCGATGTGGGGGGAACTGTTCGAGAAATGGGACGAACAGAAGTTGGGGTATAGGGTCGAGTTCCGAGCGAGTGCGAGAGACGAAATGAGAGCGTCGAAACAGCGTCGATTTACTTGAATCATGCCTTATGGGCTGATAACATCGTTGTCTTGGCGAACTCGGCGTCGGATTTGGCTCAGATGATGTTGGCGATGACACACTCACTTGAGAAATACAGTATGCGATGGAAAGAGGCGTCTCTGGAGTATTTAGTTTTCGGTGAACCTCTGGAGTATGATGAGAATGAACATATCGTTCCGACCATGGACCTGGTGATCAGAGGATTTCAGGACCCAGAACGTGTGTTGAGATTTCGCAGAAGGGCTGAGGTTCATCTTCTAGGAGTTTGTATTCTTGCTATATTTCCTCGGTATCATGCGGATGTAGCGCACAGATTGGACAAAGGAAGACAGGCTTTCTATGTTGACATTAAGTTCTATACCAGCAGGTGTATACCATTGGGGGAAAAGTATTCTAGATATCAGCAGCTTGTTCAGTCGACAGTATTGCATGGATTAGATGGAGTGGCAGCAGATGAAAGTTCGATTGAGAGACTTCATGTGTTCGAGGGAGAATGCTTGCTCATAATATTGAGAACGAGACATCTTCCTGATGGGCCGTGGGACGAGTATACACATCGGAAGTACAGCCGATGTAGGAAAGCTTTTCATGATCACGGGTATCAGTCGCTGGTGCAAAAATTCTTGTATCGCCAGTGGTTGCTTGCATTAGATGTGGTGTCATTTGCAAAATATCTACATCATGATATGCCGCACAGCGACGGGGCATGGAGGGACTCAAGGTTGGCAATGCTTGCATACGGAGTCCGATATGATGAGTGGCGGCAGAATTTCGGGGATATCATGCACAGGTATAATTCAAAAAGAAAACGGGCAGAGGAGGGCAGCTACCGCAAAAGGAAAAGAGGGATTGACGCGACGGGTCTACATACATGGCACTATCCTTTCGAAAAATATTGGGGTGATCAGTGGTGGAGAGATTTCCAGCCTGAAAGCTGGAGAGAGTTTGCATTACCAACGGTTGGTGAGGAGAAGTTCCGTTTGTTCCAGTCAAAGGTTAAAGGATCAGGAGTGAGACGCACAGTGTATGATATGGAAGAGGAGGGTGGAAATGAGGCAACACGCAAAAGGAGGAGGAAGGAGGAAGAGGAGGTCCAGAATGAAATCATCGCCAGACGTCTAGCACTAACAAACATGAAAGCAACAGAATGGGATTTCAAAACACATGGTTTTGGAGTGGAGATCTGCGGGGATTCTCTTCTTATCATATCCTGGCTCCTAGGGAAGTGGGCGGTAACAGACTTTACGTATCGAAAAAGAATAGGCTATATCATTGACATCATGAGCAGTTTGACGGAGATCTATGGAGTTCGGGCACCTTCGAATGGCAGGGATCCTTTTAAGCATGAGTTCCGCGAAGTAAATGAGCACGCAGATCGACTCACACATGATGCCCGCGAGGGCAGATCACATGAATGGAAGCGCTCTTTTTGCATGACACACACATATGGACATATAACACCTATCGCATTGAGGGGGTCCTTCGATGGCGGTAAGTCTGAGGATGGAGTAGGATGTGGTGCATGGCTCGAGGCGGCGTTCATATCCAGGTCCGACAGGATAGAAGGCAAGTTTTCGACCGTGTCCTGGCAGCTCGTCTGGGAAAAAGCGTGGTTGATTCCGTCAGAGAGCACAGTCGCACAGGCTGAACTATCTGCAGCACAGTGTACGGTACACAACATTGTTCGTTTGCTTGGTGAGTTTGAGTCTTACTTTACTTGATCGTGGATTGTGAAAGATTGTGCTCGCACGGATGACTAAGAGCTTGTTCTTTGTTGTGTTGCCTGCGTGTTTGACGCGGATGATATCTCATGAGCTTCGCTCTTGTCACCTGTCCGTGTGTTTGGCACGGTTTTGACTCGCATGATCATGCAAATAAGAGTCTCTGCCGAGACGGACACTGCGACTGGGCCGTCAGGCCCGTGAGAGTCGTTGCCAGCCAGCCAGCCTCCCCCCTCCGGAGCGCCAGCGGGAGTGGCGGGGGGCGGGGTGCGTAGAGGGCCGCATGGGGGTCGCGGGGGAGGGAGGGGTCTCTGTGTGGCTGTGTGTCTGTGTGTTTGAGTGTCTTGTGTCTTTGTCTGTGTGTCTGTGTGCCCGTGTGTCAGTGTGCCTGTGTGTCTTTGTGCCTGTGTGTATGTGTGTCGGTGCGTCTGTGTGTCTGTGTGTCTGTGTGTCTGCGTGTCTGTGTGTCTGTGTGTATATGTGTCTGTGTGTGCGTGCGCTTGTGTGTCCGTGTGTCCGTGTGTCTGTGTGACTGTGTGCTTGTGTGCCTGTGTGTCTTTGTGTCTGTGTGTCTGTGTGTCTGTGTGTCTGTGTTTCTGTGCGTCTGTGTGTCCGTGTTTCTGTGTGTCTGGTCTGTGTGTCTGTGTGTCAGCGTGTCTGTGTGTCTGTGTCTGGCATGCGTGTTCGCTGGTGTGCGTTTGCGTGTGTGTGTGTGTGCGTGTGCGTGTGTCTGTGTCTGCGTGAGTGTTTGCGTGCGTGTGTGTGCGGGTGTTTGCGTGTGGGCGTGAGCATCTTTGTGCGGGAGTGGCCGCCGCTGCCGACGATTCTGGGGGGCCAGCGCGACCATGGCGGCGCCGGCCTCGTCGGTGGGCGGTGGAGGCTGGGCGACTTCGAGGACTGCGTGTCCGTGTGTCTGTGTTCCTTTTTGTTAATGTGTCTGTGTGTCTGTGTGTGTTTTGTGAGTATGTGTGTCTGTGTGTCGTGTGCCTGTGTGTCTCGGTGTCTGTGTGGCTGTGTCTGTGTGTCTGTGTGTCCGTGTGTCAGCGTGTCAGTGTGGCAGAGCAGTGTGTCACTGTGTCAGTGTTTGTCAGTGTGTCAGTGTGTCTGCGTGTCTGTGTGTCTGTGTGTCTGTGTGTCTGTGTGACCGTGTGTCCTTGTGTCTGTGTAATGTTATGTGTGTCCGTGTGTATGCGTGTCTGTGTGTCTGTGTGTCTGTGTGTCTGTGTCTGCGTCTCTGTGTGTCTGTGTGTCTGTGTGTCTGTGCGTCGGTGTGTTTGTGTGTTTGTGTGTTTGTGTGTCTGTGTGTCTGTGTACCTGTGTGTCTGTATGTCTATGTGTCTCTGTGTCTGTGAGTGAGTGTGTCTGTGTGTCACTGTGTCAGTGTGTCCGTGTGTGTCTCTGTGTCTGTGTGTGTCTGTGCGTCTGTGTTTCTGTGTGACTGTGTGTCTGTGTGTCTCTGTGTGTGTGCGCGTGTGTATGCGTGTGAGTGTGTGGGTGTGTGTCTGCCTGTGTGCGCGCGCGGCGCTGGCACCCCCGCGCTTTGCCCCTCCCTCTCCTCTCCTCCTTCTGGCGCTCCGCGAGGGCGGAGTGGCTGGGGTGCAGGGAGGTCCCGCCCCAAAATGGGCCGGTGCCTCCCCCCTCCGGAGCGTCGGCGGGGAGGCCGGGGGCGCGTGGTGTGTGTGTGCTTGTGTGATTTGGGTGCGTGTGCGTGTCCGTGGGTGTGTATGTGAGATGCTGTGTGTTTGTGTGTGCGTGTGCGCGTTCGCGCGTGTGTTTCGACTTCTGCGCGTGGATGTGTGTGTGTGTGTGTGCGTGTGTGTGTGCGTGTGTGCTGGGCATGCTGGCGTGCGTTTGTGTCCTCGTGTTGTATGTGTGAGCCCGTGCGTGCGTGCTCATGTGCGTGGGCTCGTTTGTGTGAGTGCCTCTTTGCTATCCGGGTTTTGGACGCTTCCAAGTGGTCGGTTGAAAATTGTGTCCTCGAAATTCAACCATTCGTTAGAGCTCTAGTATTTTTTCCCGTGATATTCGATCTTACTCCCGCTCGCCATCTTGATCTCAGCTCGATCAGGTACCTTTTACTGCCAAAAAGCACACGGGCGGGATCGGCCGTTTCGAGTCATCTTGATACGCAGTGACGGTTTACTCAAGATAACTCGAGCTTTAGGACAGCTACAGAGCTGGTAAGCACAGCTAATCGATGCAGAATGATCATGCGCGTTCGCCTGTTGAATCTAGAGGTCTGAACTCGGTCTACTAGCCGAGCTAGGTCCGCAAACCTATTCGTATTATTCGAGTCATCTTGACAGGCGCTCTCGGTTTTATGTACTAACTCGAGCTACAGGACAGCTACAGAGCTCATGCGTACAGAATCTGATTCAGAATCATCAGTGGGCGTTGTCTGTTGAATCCAGAGCTCTAAACTCCTAGAATCGTGAAACTATTCGCATTGTTCGAGTCATCTTGAGAGATGCTATCGGTTCTCTGCACTTAACTCTGGCTGTAGCGGGTCTGCATGGATGGTAATCACTGGAATCGATTCGGAGAGATCAGGCGCGACCACCTTTCGAATCCAGAGCTCCGAACTCTGTCTACTGCCCGAACTAGTTCCGCGAAACTATTCGTATTGTTCGAGTCATTCTGAGAGGTGCTGTCGGTTTCCTGCACTTAACTCGGGCTGTATGGGAGGCTGCAGGGCTGGTATTCACAGGAATCGATTCAGAGACATCAAACGCGTCCGCCTGTCGCATGCAGAGGTCTGAACTCGGTCTGATACTCGAGCTAGGTTTGCTAAACTATTCGTATTGTTTGAGTCATCTTCAGAGGTGCTGTCGATTTACGCGTAACTCGGGCTGTAGGAGAGCTACAGAGCTCGTACAGAAGACAATCCAGAAGCATCGGGGGCGTTTGGCTGTTGCATCCGAGAGGTCTGAAATTGCCTGGGCTGAAAAAATATTTTTTCTCTGTAATTTTTTTCGACATTATATGTTGTCAGGAAGCTCTACGAGTCCCCTGGCAGTAACAAAGGTTGACGGTTTACCGCCGGCGCCCAGTTGGCTCGAAAAATCTCGACAGACGTTTTGACGACTTTTGCTCGGTTGAAAATTTTGTTCTCGAAATTCAACCATTCGTTAGAGCTCTAGTAACTCGTAGAGCTTCCCTTAGCAAGTCATTGCTGGAAGCTTGTAATTCCGGGGCGCTGGAGAGCTAGTTGGCTAGAAAAATCTCGACGGACATTTTGATGACTTTTGGTCGGTTGAAAATTCGGTTCTCGAAATTCAACCATTCGTTAGAGCTCTAGTATTTGTTCCCGTGATATTCGATCTTATTCCCGCTCGCCATCTTGATCTCAGCTCGATCCGGTACCTTTTACTGCCAAAAAGCACTGCGGCGGGATCGCCCGTTTCGGGTCAGCTTGTCACGCGGTGACGGTTTTCTCAAGATAACTCGAGCTTCAGGTACAGAGCTGGTAAGCACAGCTAATCGATTCAGAATAATCAGGCGCGTTCGCCTGTTTAACCCAGAGGTCTGAACTCGGTCTGCTAGCCGAGCTAGGTTCGCAAACCTATTCGTATTATTCGAGTTATCTTGAGAGACGCTCTGGGTTTTCTGTACTTAAGTCGAGCTAAAGGACAGTACAGAGCTGATACGTACAGAATCTGATTCAGAATCATCAGTGGCCCTTGTCTGTTGACTCCAGAGCTCTGAACTCGGTCTGCTGCCCGATCTAGAATCGCAAAAACTATTCGTATTGTTCGAGTTATCTTGAGAGATGCTGTTGGTTCTCTGCACTTAACTCGGGCTGTAGGGCAGCTGCATGGCTGGTAATCACTAGAATCGATTCGGAGACATCAGGCGCGTCCGCCTTCGAATCCAGAGCTTCGAACTCTGTCTGCTGCCCGAACTAGGTCTGCGAAAATATTCGCATTGTTCGAGTCATCCTGACAGGTGCTGTCGGTTTCCTGCACTTAACTCGGGCTGTTGGGGGGGCTGTTGGGCTGGTAATCACAGGAGTCGATTCGCAGACATCAGACGCGTCCACCTGTCGCATGCAGAGGTTTGAACTCGGTCTGACACTCGAGCTAGGTTTGCCAAACTATTCGTATTATTCGAGTCATCTTGAGAGGTGCTGTCGATTTTCGCACGTAACTCGGGCTGTAGGAGAGCTACAGAGCTCGTACAAAAGAGAATCCAGAAGCATCGGGGGCGTTCGGCTGTTGCATCCGAGAGGTTTGAAATTGCTTGGGCTGAAAACTTATTGTTTCTGTGCATTTTTTTATACATTATATGTTGTCAGGAAGCTCTACGAGTCCCCTGGCGGTAAGAAAGGTTGACGGTTTACCGCCGGCGCCCAGTATTTTTTCCCGTGATATTCGATCCTATTCCCGGTCGCCATCTTGATCTCAGCTCGATCGGGTACCTTTTACTGCCAAAAAGCACTGCGGCGGGATCGGCCGTTTCGAGTCATCTCGATTCGCGCAGTTGGTTTTCTCAAGAGAACTCGAGCTGTAGGACAGCTACAGAGCTGGTAAGCACAGCTAATCGATTCAGAATGATCAGGCGCGTTCGTCTGTTGAACCCAGAGGTCTGAACTCGGTCTGCTAGCCGAGCTAGGTCCGAAAACTTAACTCGTAGAGCTTCCCTTAGCAAGTTATTGCTGGAAGCTAAGAGTAATTCCGGGGCGCTGGAGAGCTAGTTGGCAAGAAAAATCTCGACGGAACTTTTGGTGACTTTTGGTCGGTTGAAAATTTTGTTCTCGAAATTTGACAATCCGTTAGAGCTCTAGTATTTTTTCCCGTGATATTCGATCTTATTCCCGCACGCCATCTTGATGTCAGCTCGATCGGGTGAATATTACTGTCGAAAAGCACTGTGGCGGCATCGGCCGTTTTGAGTCATCTTCATACGCGCTGACAGTTTTCTGAACATAACTCGAGCTTTAGTATCGCTACAGAGCTGGTAAGCACAGCTAATCGATGAAGAATGATTAGGCGCGTTCGCCTGTTGAATCCAGAGGTCTGAACTCGGTCTGTTAGCCGAGCTAGGTCCGCAAACCTATTCGTATTATTCGAGTCATCTTGACAGGAACTCTCGGTTTTCTGTACTTAACTCGAGCTGTAGGACAGCTACAGAGCTGATATTTACAGAAACCGATTCGAATCACAAGTTGCGTTTGTCTGTCGAATCCAGAGCTCTGAACTCGGTCTGCTGCCCGATCTAGAATCGCGAAACTATCCGTATTAGTCAGGTCATCTTGAGAAGTGCTCTCGGTTATCTTCACTCAACTCGCGCTGAGGGGGGCTTGAGTGCTGGTGGTCACAGGAATCGATTTGAAGACATCAGGCGCGTCCGCCTGTCGAATCCAGAGCTCGGAACTCGGTCTGCTGCCCGAATTAGGTCTGCGAAACTACTATATTGTTCGAGTCATCCTGAGAGGTGCTGTCGGTTTTCTGCACTTAACTCGGGCTGTAGCGGGGCTGCAGGGCTGGTTATGACAGGAGTCGATTCGCAGACATCAGACGCGTCCGCCTGTCGCATTCAGAGGTCAAAACATATCACTATAAGTCGGAATGTTGGTAGGTGCTGTCGGTTTTCTCAACTCAAGTCGAGCTAGGAAGCTCTACGAGTCTCCCGGCGGTAACCAAGGTTGACGGTTTACCGCCGGCGCCCAGTAATTCTGGGGCGCTGGAGAGCTAGTTGGCAAGACAAATCTCGACGGACGTTTTGACGACTTTCGCTCGGTTGAAAATTTGGTTCTCGAAATCCAACCATTCGTCTAGTATTTTTTCCCGTGATATTCGATCTTATTCCCGCTCGCCATCTTGATCTCAGCTCGATCGGGTACCTTTTACTGCCAAAAAGCACTGCGGCGGGATCGGCCGTTTCGCGTCATCTCGATTCGCGCTGTCGGTTTTCTCAAGATAACTCGAGCTTTAGGACAGCTACAGAGCAGGTAAGCACAGCTAATCGATTCAGATTGATCGGGCGCGTTCGTCTGTTGAACCCAGAGGTCTGAACTCGGTTTGCTAGCCGAGCTAGGTCCGCAAACTTATTCGTATTATTCGAGTCATCTTGACAGACGCTCTCGGTTTTCTGTACTTAACTCGAGCTACTGGACAGCTATAGAGCTGATACGTACAGAAACCGATTCCGAATCATCAATTGCGTTTGTCTGTTGAATCCAGAGCTCTGAACTCGGTCTGCTGCCCGATCTAGAATCGCGAAACTATTCGTATTGTTCGAGTCATCTCGAGAGATGCTGTCGGTTCTCTGCACTGAACTCGGGCTGTGGGGGGGCTGCATGGCTTGTAATCACTGGAGTCGATTCGGAGACATCAGGTGCGTCCGCCTTTCGAATCCAGAGCTCGGAACTCTGTCTGCTGCCGAGTCCGCGAAACTATTATTGTTCGAGCCATCCTGAGGTGCTGTCGGTTTCCTACACTTAACTCGGGCTGTAGGGGGCTGCAGGGCTGGTAATCACAGGAATCGATTCAGAGACATCAGACGCGTCCGCCTGTTGCATGGAGAGGTCTGAACTCGGTCTGA
Organism: Prorocentrum cordatum; assembly: GCA_963575745.1. Classification (NCBI taxonomy): domain Eukaryota; class Dinophyceae; order Prorocentrales; family Prorocentraceae; genus Prorocentrum; species Prorocentrum cordatum. The sequence continues at coordinate 109,145 of CAUYUJ010020748.1, read as the reverse complement.
TACTCGAGCTAGGTTTGCCAAACTATTCATACTGTTCGAGTCATATTGAGAGGTGCTGTCGATTTACGCACGTAACTCGGGCTGTAGGAGAGCTACAGAGCTCGTACAGAAGACAATCCAGAAGCATCGGGGGCGTTCGGCTGTTACATCGGAGAGGTCTGAAATTGCTTGGGCTGAAAAACTATTTTTTCAGTGTCATTTTCTTCGACATTACATGTTGTCAGGAAGCTCTACGAGTACCCCGCTCAGCTGATATGGAAGTCAGTTTTTGAGAGGGCTTGGCTTATTTCTCCGACCACAACTGTTACTGATACTGAACTCAGTGCTTTGGAGGGCATCGTGACTGCACTCCCACAGGTAGTTCTATGGTTATCACAGACTTGATAGCTGCAGTTTTTCTTAATTCATTGCTGCTTCCTCATACTATTATATACTCAGCTTCGCTGGGACTTCTCTCTTTTCTATTGCATGTTTAGTTGACTGCACTTTGATTCATTTCTGTGTGCGTTTGCTCGTTCGTTCATTTTTGTGATTGATGATTCATCGCAGCTTCGCTGCTCTGGGTTGTCTTGACTTTAGGTTCGAATAAGAGCTTCGCTGCCTGATGACACCTGACCTCGTGCTTGCTCGTGGCCCTAGGGCCAGTAGGAGCCTCGCAAAGCCGCAAAAAACGAAGGTTGACTGTTGACCGCCGGCGCCCAGTAACTCGTAGAGCTTCCCTTAGCAAGTTGTTGCTGGAAGCTTAAGAGTAATTCCGGGGCGCTGGGGAGCCAGTTGGCAAGACAAATCTCGACGGAACTTTTGCTGACTTCTGTCGGTTGAAAATTTTGTTCTCGAAATTCAACCATTCGTTAGAGCTCTAGTATTTTTCCCGTGATATTCGATCTTATTCCCGCTCGCCGTCTTGATCTCAGCTCGATCGGGTACCTTTTACTGCCGGCTGTTCTCTGTTGAATCCAGAGCTCTGAACTCGGTTTGCTGCCCGATCTAGAATCGCGAAACTATTCGTATTGTTCGAGTCATCTTGAGAGATGCTGTGGGTTCTCTGCACTTAACTCGGGCTGTAGGGGGGCTGCGTGGCTGGTAATCACTGGAATCGATTCGGAGACAGCAGGCGCGTCCGCCTGTGGAATCCAGAGCTCCGAACTCTGTCTGCTGCCCGAACTAGGTCCGCGAAACTATTTGTATTGTTCGAGTCATCCTGAGAGGTGCTGTCGGTTCCCTGCACTTCACTCGGGCTATAGGGGGGGGGGGCTGCAGGGCTCGTAATCACAGGAATCGATTCAGAGACATCAGACGCGTCCGCCTGTCGCATGCAGAGGTCTGAACTCGGTCTGATACTCGAGCTAGGTTTGCCCAACTATTTGTATTGTTCGAGTCATCTTGAGAGGTGCTGTCGATTTTCGCACGTAGCTCGGGCTGTAGGAGAGCAACAGAGCTCGTACAGAAGACAATCCAGAAGCATCGGGGGCGTTCGGCTGTTGCATCCGAGAGGTCTAGCATTGCTCGGGCGGAAAAACTATTCGTTCTGTGTAATTTTTTTCGACATTATATGTTGTCAGGAAGCTCTACGAGTTCCCCGGCGGTAACAAAGGTTGACGGTTCACCGCCGGCGCCTAGTTGGCCGACCCGGCCAGACAGGACAAAGTGGTAACTTTTGGTCGGTTTTGCCATGATTTGAAAGATGTTTGACAATTCATTTTGAGAAAGCAGATTTTTACTCCGAGCATGAGAATCTGAACTTTATCCTGTGGGCAGCTCAGCTCTTTCGAGACAGTTTTACTATTGAAACATTTGGAGGAACCGACGTCACGTTGACACCGAAAAATGTAAATTTGATGTTTTTCGAGAAATGCTCTGAGAAGCGGTCTGCTTTCAATCTGAGCATTCTTACATGTGCGAGGAGCTCTACGAGGTTCCCGGCGGTGACCAGGTTGACGGTTCACCGCCGGCGCCTTCGGACGCGCTGGAGAGCTAGTCGGCAAGAAAAATCTCGACGGAACTTTTGGTGACTTTTGGTCGGTTGAAAATTTCGTTCTCGAAATTCAACCATTCGTTAGAGCTCTAGTACTTTTTCCCGTGATATTCGATCTTATTCCCGCTCGCCATCTTGATCTCAGCTCGATCGGGTGAATATTACTATCGAAAAGCACTGTGGCGGGATCGGCCGTTTCGAGTCATCTTGATACGCGCTGCCGGTTTTCTGAACATAACTCGAGCTTTAGGCCAGCTACAGAGCTGGTAAGCACAGCTAATCGATGTAGAATGATTAGGCGCGTTCGCCTGTTGAATCCAGAGGTCTGAACTCGGTTTGTTAGCCGAGCTAGGTCCGCAAACCTCTTCGTATTATTCGAGTGATCTTGACAGGAACTCTCGGTTTTCTGTACTTAACTCGAGCTGTAGGACAGCTACAGAGCTGAAATTTACAGAAACCGATTCGAATCACCAGTTGCGTTTGTCTGTCGAATCCAGAGCTCTGAACTCGTCTGCTGCCCGATCTAGAATCGCGAAACTATTCGTATTGTTCGAGTCATCTTGAGAAGTGCTCTCGGTTTTCTTCACTCAACTCGCGCTGAGGGGGGCTACAGTGCTAATGGTCACAGGAATCGATTTGCAGACATCAGGCGCGTCCGCCTGTCGAATCCAGAGCTCGGAACTCGGTCTGCTGCCCGAATTAGGTCTACGAAACTATTGTATTGTTCGAGTCATCCTGAGAGGTGCTGTCGGTTTTCTGCACTTAACTGGGGCTGTAGGGGGGCTGCAGGGCTGGTAATGACAGGAGTCGATTCGCAGACATCAGACGCGTCCGCCTGTCGCATTCAAAGCTCAAACAACATTCACTATAAGTCGGAATGTTGGTAGGTGCTGTCGGTTTTCTCAACTTAAGTCGAGCTAGGAAGCTCTACGAGTCTCCCGGCGGTAACCAAGGTTGACGGTTTACCGCCGGCGCCCAGTCGGACGCGCTGGAGAGCTAGTTGGCAAGAAAAATCTCGAAGCAATCTCAGACCTCTCGGATGCAACAGCCAAACCCCCCGATGCTTCTGAAGACAGACGGACGCGTCTGATGTCTCTGAATCGATTGTTCTGATTACCAGCCCTGCAGCCCCCCTACAGCCCGAGTTAAGTGCAGGAAACCACAGCACCTCTCAGGATGACTCGAAGAATACGAATAGTTTCGCGGACCTAGTTTGGGCAGCAGACAGAGTTCGGAGCTCTGGATTCGAAGAGGCGGACGCGCCTGATGTCTCCGAATCGATTTCAGTAATAACATGCCATGCAGCCACCCTACAGCCCGAGTTAAGTGCAGAGAACCGACAGCATCTCTCAAGATGACTGGAACAATACGAATAGTTTCGCGATTCTAGATCGGGCAGCGTTCAGAGCTCTGGATTCAACAGACAACGGCAACTGATGTTTTGGAATCATATTCTGTACGTATCAGCCCTGTAGCTCTCCTATAGCTCGAATTAAATACAGAAAATCGAGAACATCTGTCAAGATGACTCAGATAATACGAATAGGTTTGCGGACCTAGCTCGGCTAGCAGACCGAGTTCAGCCTCTGGATTCGACAGGCGAACGCGCCTGATCATTCTGAATCGATCAGCTGTGCTTACCAGCTCTGTAGCTGTTCTATATGAAATATTTACCCGATCGAGCTGAGATCAAGATGGCGAGCGGGAATAAGATCGAATATCATTGGAAAAAATACTAGAGCTCAGACGAATGTTGGAATTTTGAGAACAAAATTTTCAACCGACCAAAAGTCAGCAAAAGGTCCGTCGAGATTTTTCTTGCCAACTAGCTCTCCAGCGCCCAGGAATTACTCTTAAGCTTCCAGCAATAACTTGCTAAGGGAAGCTCTACGAGTTACTCTTAAGCTTCCAGCAATACTGGGCGCCGGCGGCAAACCGTCAACCTTTGTTACCGCCGGGGGACTCGTAGAGCTTCCTGACTGAATTCAGACCTCTGAATGCGACAGGCGGACGCGTCTGATGTCTCCAAATCGATTCCTGTAATTACCAACCCTGGAGCCCCCCTGCAGCCCGAGTTGAGTGCAGAAAACCGAGAGCAACGCTCAGGATGACTCGAACAATACGAATAGTTTTGCGGACCTAGTTTGGGCAGCAGACCGAGTTCCGAGCTCTGGATTCGACAGAGAGACGCGCCTGATGTCTGCAAACCGATTCCTGTGACCACCAGCCCTGCAGCCCCCCTACAGCTCGAGTTGAGTGCAGAAAACCGAGAGCACCTCTCAGGATGACTCGAACAATACGAATAGTTTCGCGGACCTAGATCTGGCAGCAGACCGAGTTCAGAGCTCTAGATTCAACAGACAAGCGCGACTAATGATTCTGAATCGGTTTCTGCAAGTATCAGCTCTGTAGCTGTCCTATAGCTCGAGTTTAGTACTGGCACCGGCGGTGAACCGTCAACCTAGTCACCGCCGAGAACCTCGTAGAGCTCCTTGGACGCGTAAGAGTGCTCAGATGGAAAGCAGACATTTCTGGGGGCATTTCTAGAAAAACGTCAGATTTGCATTTCTCGATCTCAACGTGATGTTGGTTCCTCCAAATGTTTGGATAGTAAAAGTCTCCCGAAAGAGCTGAGCTGCTCGCAGAAGGAAGTTCAGATACTGATGTTCGGAGTAAAAATCTGCTTTCTCAAAATGAATTGTCAAATATCTTTCAATTTTTCGCGAAACCGACCGAAAGTTATCACATCTTCTTTTCTGGTCGGGTCGACCAACTAGCTCCACCCCGCGCCGGAATTCCTCTAGCTCATCGATAAAGAAGAGCTCTACGAGGTACAGAAAAACCGAGAGCGCCTGTCAAGAGGACTCGAATAATACGGATAGGTTTGCGGAGCTAGCTCGGCTAGCAGACCGAGTTCAGACCTCTGAATGCAACAGACGAACGCGCCTGATCATTCTGAATCGATTAGCTGTGCTTACCAGCTCTATAGCTGTCCTGAAGCCCGAGTTAAGTCAATATACCGATAGCGCGTATCAAGATGACTCGAAACGGCCGATCCCGCCACAGTGCTTTTCGCTAGTAGTATTCACCCGATCGAGCTGAGATCAAGATGGCGAGCGGTAATAAGATCGAATATCACGGGAAAAATACTAGAGCTCTAACGAATGTTCAAATTTCGAGAACAAAATTTTCAACCGACCAAAAGTCACCAAAAGTTCCGTGGCTGAAGAACTTTTTTTTTCTCCTGACATTATATGTTGTCAGGAAGCTCTACGAGTCCCCCGGCGGTAAGAAAGGTTGACGGTTTACCGCCGGCGCCCAGTAATTCCGGGGCGCTGAAGAGCCATTGGGAAGAAAAATCTCCACGGACCTTTTGGTGACTTTTGGTCGGTTGAAAATTTTGTTCTCGAAATTGAACAATTCGTTTGAGCTCTAGTATGTTTTCCCATGATATTCGATCTTATTCCCGCTCGCCATCTTGATCTCAGCTCGATCGGGTACCTTTTATGGCCAAAAAGCAGGCAGGCGGGATCGGCCATTTCGAGTCATCTTGACACGCGATGACGGTTTCTGAATATAACTCGAGCTTCAGGACAGCTACAGAGCTGGTAAGCACAGCTAATCGATTCAGAATGATCAGGCGCGTTCGCCTGTTGAATCCAGAGGTCTGAACTCGGTCTATTAGCCGAGCTAGGTCCGCAAACCTATTCGTATTATTCGAGTCATCGTGACAGGCGTTGTCGGTTTTCTGCACTTAACTCGAGCTATAGAACAGCTACATAGCTCATACTTACAGACAACGATTCAAAATCATCAGTCGCGTTCGTCTGTTGAATCCAGAGCCCTAAACTCGGTCTACTGTCTGATCTAGAATCGCGAAACTATTCGTATTGTTTCGAGTCATCTAGAGAAGTGCTCTCCTTTTTCTCCATTCAACTTGGGCTGCGAGGCTTATAGTGCTGGTGGTCACAGAAATCGATTTGAAGACATCAGGCGCGTGCGTTTGTCGAATCCAGAGCTCGGAACTCGTCTGCTGGTCCGCGAAACGATTCTACTGTTCGAGTCATCTTCAGAGGTGTGGTCGGTTTTCTGCACTTAACGCAGGCCGTAGGGGGGCTGCAGGGCTGGTCATCACAGAAGTCGATTCGCAGCCGTCAAACGCGTCCGCCTGTCGCATTTAGAGGTCTGAATTCGGATTGATACTCGAGCTGGGTTGTCAAACTATTCATTTTGTTACAGTCATTTTGAGAGATGCTGTCGATTTACGCACCTAACTCGAGCTGTAGGAGAGCTACAGAGCTCGCAAAGAAGACAATCCAGATCGGAGGCGTTCGGCTGTTGCATCGAGAGGTCTGAAATAGCTTGGCCTGAAAACTCTTCGTTCTCTGGATTTTTTATCGACATTTTATATTGTCAGGAAGCTCTACGAGTCCCCCGGCGGTAAGGAAGGTTGACGGTTTACCGACGGCGCCCAGTAATTCGGACGCACTGGCGGGCTAGTTGGCCCAAAAAATCTCGACGGAACTTTTGGTGACTTTTGGTCGGTTGAAAATTTTGTTCTCAAAATTCAACCATTCGTTAGAGCTCTAGAATTTTTTTCCGTGATATTCGATCTTATTCCCGCTCGCTATCTCGATCTTAGCTCGATTGGGTGAATATTACTATCGAAAAGCACTATGCGGGATCGGCCGTTTCGAGTCATCTTGATACGCGCTGACGGTTTTCTGAACATAACTCGAGCTTTAGGACAGCTACAGAGCTGGTAAGCACAGCTAATCGATGTAGAATGATTAGGCGCGTTCGCCTGTTGAATCCAGAGGTCTGAACTCGGTCTGTTAGCCGAGCTAGGTCCGCAAACCTATTCGTATTATTCGAGTCATCTTGACAGGAACTCTCGGTTTTTGTGCACTTAACTCGAGCTGTAGGACAGCTACAGAGCTTATATTTACAGAAACCGATTCAGAATCATCAGTTGTTTGTCTGTCGAATCCAGAGCTCTGAACTCGGTCTGCTGCCCGATCTAGAATCGCGAAACTATTCGTATTGGTCGAGTCATCTTGAGAAGTGCTCTAGGTTTTCTTCACTCAACTCGCGCTGAGGGGGGCTACAGTGCTGGTGGTCACAGGAATCGATTTGAAGACATCAGGCGCGTCCGCCTGTCGAATCCAGAGCTCGGAACTCGGTCGGCTGCCCGAATTAGGTCTGCGAAACTATTGTATTGTTCGAGTCATCCTGAGAGGTGCTGTCGGTTTTCTGCACTTAACTCGGGCTGTAGGCGGGCTGCAGGGCTGGTAATGACAGGAGTCGATTCGCAGACATCAGACGCGTCCGCCTGTCGCATTCAGAGGTCAAAAGATATTCACTATGAGTCGGAATGTTGGTGGGTGCTGTCGGTTTTCTCAACTTAAGTCGAGCTAGGAAGCTCTACGAGTCTCCCCGCGGTAACCAAGGTTGACGGTTTACCGCCCGCGCCCGGTTTATGACTTTTGATCGGTTTTGCGAAAAGTTGAAAGATATGGAACCATTTATTTTGAGAAAGCAGATTCTTGCGCGTCTCATTGACATATAAACTGCTCTCTGACAGCAGCTCAGCTCTCCCAATGCATTTTCTTATGAGTTGACTTCCCGAAACTGAGCAAATATCAACATCGAAAAAATCAAAAATGAAGATTTTCAAAAAGTCTTTAGTTTTTGATTCTACTCCATTCCCAGCAGTACGGAGCTCTACGAGGTTCCCGTAGCCATTTTGGCTCAAGCCATTTTGGCTCAAGAGTGTATTTTGCCTGAGTACCGTACACACTCATTCTTTGTTTGATTCAGATTCCCGTACGCGTGCTGCAGAGTGTCTTTTGCCTGAGTACCGTACACACTCTTTGGAGGTCGAGTTTGCTGGAGGACACTATCATTCCTTGATTGTCGGAGTACACATCCTTTCTTTTCATTTGCAAAGACGGCGTGGAATACTCAGAGAAGTCCCTCGTGGGAGAGTAGAAAGCTACCCCCCAGTGTGCTATCAGAATCAGCTGTAGGTGAGTTCCACAGTATCGACGGAGACAGTGCTCTATCTTCCCTTGATTTCCCAGATCTCAGGATGGAGGAGAACACAGCGGCTGGACCCTTCGGCCCCCAGCGGGCACAGCCACCTGTCTCGGGCCTGGTCGACAGCAGGCGAAGAGGTGGGGACCAGAGGAGCCGCAGTGGTGACAGAACGGATGACAAGCCCCCTGCTTGGTGGGCCGGCGCTCAGAGTGCGATGATCGATGCCCAGAGGATACAGCTGAACGAGACCCTCACTGCACGCCTTGCCCCCATGGAGGCGACACTGGCGACGCACACGGCGTCAATTGCCTCAATGAGACGCGAGATTACTGATAATGCAGCATCCTTGTCAGCACTGAGAACAGAATTCAACGCGCTTCAAACTAGATCGGAGTCAGGGTCCAGCAATGGGGTGTCTTCTCGGATGTCTGGGGCCTTTGCTCGTGCGACCTGGAACCCGTCTTTCATTGAAATCAAGGGCTGGGTGACGGACTGGAAAAACTATGAGCAACGAGGCCGCCAGATGCTGACACAATCACAGGTAAATGATATCCTCAATGATATTGTTCTTTCTCCGATCGTCGCCAGCACTTCGGCGGAAGGCAGGATTGACACACCACGTACTCAAGAAGAAAATGATGGTCGCACATTCGGATACAGTCGCATCAGAATCTTTTTCACCATGGGGACCGACTCCAGAATATTGTGGGATATGCGCCAAAGACTCCTCGCGGCAGTGCACAGTGGAACCAGTAACACACTGACTGATGTGGCCAGACAGGCTACAGAGGCACAGGGTAGTATCAAAGTTATTGTTGAGGCGGCCCCACACAAACAACCACATGTTAATTGCGCAGGTAAGTTTCAGAACACCTTCAGGCGCCATGTCAATGCGGCCCTGGGAATTATTGTTCGAGCGGAGCTGGGACCACCTACGACACGCTTCTGGGGCAAGCTCCCCAACGACACCACAAATGGCAAGGTCATCGCTGTTTTTAACACAGCAACGACCTATGAGATCCTGCCCGCTCTGGCCGTCTTGGACCCTGCCATCAATACGGCACAGCTCCAGGCTGATCTGAGGGCTGAATGACATGAGTGGATTGCCAGAGTGGGCACATGGAATATCGAGAAAAGAGGCCCACAGTTTTCCAAAGCTATCCTGGATGCTGCCAACGACAGAGGCATTTTCTTGTTGGGACTCCAGGAGGCACAGTTTTTCACGGACAGTCGAAAGATTCTTGCTGGGGATGGGTGGCACATGGAACGCTCTTCGTGTAAGAAAGCAGCTATTTTGTGGAAGGGCCCATGGAAGGCTCTGCTACGTGACATTGAGCGCGGACCAAGGTTCGTCATTGCATGGTTCAGGCCAGCCGCTATTGTTTGCTTGTATTTGCCATATGCAGATGATAAGGATGAGGAGGTGAGGGAATTCAGTCAAGTGTTGGAGGAGGTGAAGAGGAGGATCAGAGAGTATCGCAGACGTCACCCCGAGCAGCCAGACATGCTTATCTTGTTTACGGATGCCGACGTTGAGATGGCTCCCAATATTATCGCCAACGGCCGTGCTATCACTGGTATGGGAGTGAAGGAGGTACTATTCAGAGGAGGAAGGGAGGGTGTGAGGAAGAAACAATTGGAGGAGATGAGGTTCCTATTGACAGAATTTTGCAGTGTGCATCGTTTACGACTGGCAAACACGTTTGGCCCTCGCTGTGCGACTTGGCGAGGTAGGGCAGCACCCCGAGGGGAGGCGGTGCTCGACTATATAGGCATCAGTGCTTCTGATCAATTCGACTCGGGGACTACTGCTGAGTGGATTCGGGCCCCAGGGAGATCGGCCACAATCCAGGAGATCAGCGACCACAAACTAGTACATCTTGCGGTTGCTGTGGGAAGGCGGCGACGCTGCAAGAATAGGAAGCGAGCTGCCTTGCATTAATGGGAACCCGTGGACCCTGCTGCGGCTGCCGCTAGCTTCGACCGTGCCCTGTCACGGCAGTTTCAAGATGCAGGCTCTCGGTATCGCCCATTACAGTCTTTGGTTGAAGAGGAGGAGGAGGAGGACATCAAAAGGGACGTGAGACCCGTGAAGGAGGAGGAGGGCGAGCAGAGGAGGCAGGGCAGGGGCACACTCAGCCAGATCATCGCAGATACGGCGGCAAGTATCCCTAGCCGCCAGGTGGCCGCACTTCGTGCACCTGTGAGGCCGGAACGTCTTTGGACGCTCGAACGGCTGTTACGGCGTGCTCTTTGGCCCAGAGAACTTCGATGCCAGAATGAAGTCAGGAGTCTTCGGAGATTGATCAAACCACTGCGAAAACAATATGATGCCGACATGCTCGAATACAAACACAAAGTTGAACAGCGTAAATTACGTACACAAGCACAGGTACTTAAAGTCAAAAAGATGACGGGGGAGTGGGAACTTACTTACGATGTCGAGGCCAAACAGGTGGAAATTGGGAGGTACTTGAAAGACAGGGTGGAGGACTACGGGGCGAGGAGGGAGGTGCAGTCGATTCTGGAAGGTCTGGCATCGAAGCTCAACCAGTCCCAGTGCGTGAGCATCACCATGCATGACATCTTGCGAGCGAGGGCTCGCCTCAAGAGTGGGGCGGCTGGACCTGACCAAGTGACACGGGAGATGCTGCAGCTCATCCCCTTTGCCAGCCTCAAGACAATCCGACATCATTTCAGCCTGATCGCCAATCGTCGCCAACAGGTCCCCTCGGATTGGAAGAGGTTTCTGGTAACTCTCATCCCGAAGGCGCCGTCCATTCAGGAGCTTTCAGAGACTAGGGCGATCTGCCTCCTGAGCCTGGTCCAGAAGTGGTACAACCATGTCCTAGTCATTAAAGGGGAACAACATCTGGTGAATATCAAACACTCTCTTAACATGTATGGGTTTGTGCAGTTCAGGAAGGTTTCTGAGGTCACATCGTTTACCAAACATCTTTGCCAACATGCTGCACAATGGGGAAAAGGGGAGAAGCTCTATCTGGCCAGCCTCGATGTACTCCAGGCGTTTGACCACGTTACTATCAAGCTAGCGTTACAAAGTATGGAGAAGCTTGGTTTTGACCCCGCTTTGATTTATGCCCTTCTTTGTCCTATGACCGAAAACACGTGTAAAGCCACCTTCGAAGGGACCCAGAATTTGGATTGGATTGGTTGGGATCGGAGTATCAGGACGGGCGGGGTGGACGGACCATTTATATTCAAAGTGGTGAGTGTGGCCTTGTGGAATGATATCGTCGGGACCTGGCCAGGGCGTGATCTGGGTTATGTAGTCGAGTCCCCCGTTCCCATGCCCACTAGATCGACGATTTCACATGCCCTCTGGGCGGACAATTTGTTGCTGTACGCTAGAGATGAACGGCAGCTCAGGACCATGGTGACTGAGCTCACTCTCCCCCTGCTCCAGGCCGGCCTCAATTGGAAACCATCCTCTCTCAAGCTCATCCCCTTTGGCGTCAATGGCTCGAATGATGTAGTTCTTCATATCCAGACCCACACGTATAAACTTGAATGCGTTAACACTTTGGACATCCTGGGTTACAGGTTGGACAGATATTGGACACAGCATAGCGATCTGCAGTTCAACTTGGATCGTGCCCGTGGTGCCTTCTTTGCCGACATCGAATATTATAGAAGTCATCGCATCCCGATTGAGAGACGATTCCAGCGATACCGACTCCGTATCCAGAGTAAGCTACTTTTCGCAATTGAGGGGATGACGATTGACAACATCACGGCACAAAAAATATTCTCCTGGGAAGGAAAGCTATTAGCTATCATCGGAGGAAGGAGGAAAGGAGTGACTGAAGATTGGACGGTCTACCAAAAGAGGAGGTTCAAGTATGCTCGCGACCAGTTCGCCAACCTTGGATTTCTGTCGGCGGTGGAACTCTTCATTCACAAGAACTGGCTCTGGGCGAAAGATATCGCTTGCTTTGCCAGAGGCTTTGCGTGTCAAAATATCCCGACAGCTGCGCTGCACACGGACAGAGTACATGTTGATCCGACAGCTTCGCTGCACACGTACAGTCAGGCTCACACACATGTCCATTCGTCTTTGCCTGTGCCTCAGTTGTCTGGCCAACGTTCTTTGGAGTCCGCGCCCAGCTTTATTCAGACAGCTACGCTGCACACTCACAGTGATGATACAACACATGTCCATTCTTTGTTGCCTGTGCCGCAGGTTGATGACCGTTCTTTCGACACGTTGCCCAGTTATATTCAGACAGCTACGCTGCACACGAACAGTGGAGAGCATACACACCTTCGTTCGATGTCTTCTGTGCCGCAGGCTGAGAGAGGAAGTTCTTTCGATCAGTTGCCTTGTTATATTCCGACAGCTACGCTGCACACACACAGTACACACTTTATTCATGCTCATTGTCCGCCTCGTGCTTTGCCTCAGAGTGTTTCGCCTGAGCCCCAGAGACCTGCGGCTATGTTTGGTAGCCGTGGGGGACTGACGGAGCACAAAAAAGATTGTCAACGTTCTTCTGGTCGTGTGTCGTCTGCGTCCAGTATTAGAGTTTCTTTGGAGCCGAACAACAAGGATGCTCATTGTTCTTCTGGTCGTGCGTCGTCTGCGTCCAGAATAAGAGTTCCTTTGAGTGACCCGCTACAGGTGGCGCATCTGTTTGAGTGCGCCAGGCTCCTGGAAGAAAGGAGCAGCCAGCGCGAATCCCAAGGCGCTGTCAGTCCTGTGGCCACAGCCCCCCCCAGTCGACGGCGAGAGCGAACCCACGCCCGCGGCCAAGAATCGTCGCAGGCAGATTGTGGAGACCCGTCTGGCCGCCAGGGGAGAGAAGCGGTGCCCTGGCCCGAGTCTCACTGCGAGCCAGGAGGAGCTCGCCAAGCGTGTCAGACAGCCCCAGCGCCCATGCGACAAAAGAGATCGGGATGAAATATGTTCGCCGAGGGGCAGTCAAAAGAGACGGTGTATTGCTCAGGTGAATGATGACCCCATCGCTTCCGCCGATAGTCTGTCTGCTGCCCCGCAGGGAAGTAAGCGACCACGGGACCCCCCCTCTTCTAATCATGATAGTGAGCCGCGAGAGGCACGACCCTCTGGCGCAAACGTGAATGTCTTCAAACTCAACGCCTACTTTCAGGCGCGGTTGGGCATGATGCATGCGTCAGGTGACTGGGCCGCTCATCGTCGCGCGTTCGCTGCACGCTCGAGGGATTCTCAGGCTGCTCTTCTTGGATGGCGTGGTGGTACTAAATACGTCGGTTTGAGAAAATGGGAAGATGTCTTCATTGCGGATCAAAATGGCAATACTAAGTGGTGGGAGACTATGATGTTTGGGAAAGAAGTTTGGTCGATTTTCGTTGAGAAGTTGCTCAAAAGATTGCACCTGCCCGCCATTCTTGACTATCTGGCCAAACCTAGAGTTTCGGTTGCCCGTACGGAGGAGGAGGAGACGAAAGTTAATAATGATAGGATTGCGCGTCGCATTGCTCATAACTTTGAAAATGAGACTATCTTTGACTATGAGTCGGATAAGATTCCATTTGAAATACTGGGTGACAGCTTGTGTGTGGTCCAATGGATAAGAGGGCACTGGAGGTGCACGAACATGGGCTATGATAACACCTTGGAGGCGGCACAAAACACTCTTGATGCTATAACGGACACCTGTTTGAGAACTGCGTGTGCGGGGGCTGACCCAATCAAACATCTTTATAGGGAGGGTAACAGTTATGCTGATGAACTCACGTGGGCTTGCAGAGCTTGCCCACACACATCGAAGAGAAACGAGTATCTTGCCCCTTTATATACTTCGAAAGTTTTAGGATTGAGGGGTTACTTCGACGGAGGCACCTCGGATATTGGGGCTGGGGGAGGCTGGTGGCTGCAGGCTTTTGTAGAACATAAAAATGCTATACAGTGTCACGTGATTGCCGAGGAGGCGTTTGGCCTCGATAGGGAGTCAACCGTGACGGTCTGTGAGTTAACGGCCGCCTCGAAGCTAATTCACGCAATCTCGCAGATTGCGTCTGTTATAGATAGCGTCTCACACGCTCGGTAGAGCCACTTGCGCCTGGTGGCCGCGGGGAGCACCGCTGCTTGCATGTGCTGGAGGACCCCACCGCAAAGCCCGCAAAAACCTGGTTGACGGTTTACCGCCGGCGCCAGTTGCTGGAAGCTTAAGAGTAATTCCGGGGCGCAGGAGAGCTAGTTGGCAAGAAAAATCTCGACGGACCTTTTGGTGACTTTTGGTCGGTTGAAAATTTGGTTCTCGAAATTCAACAATTCATTTGATCTCTAGTATTCTTTCCCATGCTATTCGATCTTATTCCCGCTCGCCGGCTTGATCTCAGCTCGATCGGATACCTTTTACTGCCAAGAAGCAGACAGGCGGGATCGGCCGGTTCAAGTCATCTTGACACGCGATGACGGTATCTCGGGCTGTAGGAGAGCTACAGAGCTCGTACGGAAGACAATCCAGAAGCATCGGGGGCGTTCGGCTGTTGCATCCGAGAGGTCTGAAATTGCTTGGGCTGAAAAAGTATTTTTTCTGTGTAATTTGTTTCGACATTATATGTTGTCAGGAAGCTCTACGAGTCCCCCGGCGGTAACAAAGGTTGCCTGCCATACCTGAGGAGTCAGACATGTCATCCTGCCTGCCATACCTGCCATACCAGATGATCAGCCTGCCATTCTGAGGAGTCGGACATGTCACGTGAATGGATGATATCTAGGCTGGCCATGTTACATGGAAGGGGGAAGTGGACGGAACATCGTGACACATGTATTCTAGCAGTGCCTGTAAAAGATAGGAAGCAGCTGACACGCATGAACATAGGCGGCCGCCCCCGTGGACATACTGCGTGGGACTGGTGCTTGTGCGATCTCTTTGGTTGTGAGTGGTACCTCTCATTCGACAGTTCCGCTGGGTCCCGTGAGAAATACTGGAAGCATTTGCTGACTGTGATTGGTATGCAACACTTGTTCGACTTGTTTGTTCTACCCAGGCCGCCTGGTGTGAGACATGTGAAGGCAGAGGAGGAGGAGGAGAGTGATATGAATGAGAGGATGAGCAAACGTATTGCCGCAAATTTTGAGAATGAAACGGAGTGGAGGTGTGAGAATATTGAGCGTCTTGGGATGGAGATCTTGGGAGATAGTAAGACTGTTGTAAACTGGATGTGTGGTGAGTGGCAGATTCGCAACAAGCAGTATGTACGACTGGTGGGAACACTACAAAATACGGTATCGATGCTGTCTGGATGGGGACTGACCTCACCTGCATCGGGACAGAATCTGTATAAGCATTTCTTTCGTGAGGGTAATGAGCGTGCGGATAAATTGTCGTGGGAGGCCAGAGGTGGCCAAACTATTACTCGCTGGTTTGCATATGATAAGTTCCTCAGTACTCGTAAGACTGCTCTCCGTGGTGCATTCGATGGGGGTGTCAGTAATGAAGGATGTGGAGGTGGGTGGTGGCTTCAGATTGGCGTTGTAGGTAGGGGTTCCAGCGTGCAGGTTGATTTTCCCATCTCCTCCTCCTCCTCCTCCTCCTCCTCCTCTTCCTCCTGCGCCAGCTCGCGCAGCTTCCATTGGCACGATGTGGCCGAGGAGGCGATGAGCTTGCCTCCTGGTAGCACGGTAACCTGCTGTGAACTAGCTGCCTGCGCTGCCCTGACGAGAGCTGCTGCTAAGGTGGCGTGCGCTCTGCTACGACCTACCTAAGATGGTGGGGGCTCAGTTGCACTGCTCCGCCGATTCGGATTCGGATTCTAGTGGCGGACCGCAAACCGCAAACAAAAAACAAAGGTTGACGGTTTACCGCTGGCGCCCAGTTGGTCGATCCGACCAGAAAAGAAGATGTGATAATTTTTGGTCGGTTTTGCGAAGATCTGAAAGATATTTCACAATTCATTTTGAGAAAGCAGATTTTCTCGCACCTGTAAACGACTCTAAGGGCCTCTGCGTTTCAATATGAGCCTTGTAGGCGCAGTTTTACTGTCAAAACACTTGGCGAAACCATCTTTATATCGACGTGAAAAAATGAAAGATTCAATTTTTCGAGAAATGCCTCCAGAAGCTCTCTCCTCCGACTCTGACCACTCTCGCGCGTGGAAGGAGCTCTACGAGGTTCCCGGCGGTGACCAGGTTGCCCCCTGGGCGGCCGTGGGCGCGCGTGGGTGCGCGCTGGCCCATAAGTTCGTGTACTTCGCCGGCTGCAACCTCCTGGACGTGCTGCGCATAGGTCGCTGCATTTGTTCTCTGCTTGTGTTAGTGGGTGAGCCCACACGTGCCGCTGGAGGCGCAAGGCCGCTACCTGTTGCACTTGTATCTCTGCTGTTTGCTTGTGATACTCTTGGGAGCCCAGCACTTACCAGTTTTGCTCTGGCAGTTGAGAAGGACACTTTGACCGTTTTTGTTGCAGCAGATCTCATCACGTACCGACATTCACCTTCACGGGGTTGGGATAAGTTTCTTGAAGAACTCGAGGACGAACACTATCGTGATCTGGAGGCTAGTAGGTGCCCTACTTGTCGAGCTTATCGGTATTCTACTTCCAGTTGTGGGCAGTGTGATCTTAAGAGGAAGATGGTTCCGACTTCTGATGATGATATGGGAACTGAGGGCAACGGAGAGAAGCGACAGAGGAAGCTCCTGGAAGATAGACGTCTTCTTGGTGATGCCGAGGGTGGTGGAGGAGGGGCAGGTAGTGGGAATGGAAGTGGTAGTAGTGGAGGAGGAGGAGGTGAAGCTGGAGATCTGGCCACTATGCTCCGTGCACAGTTCGATGCCATGCGTGAAGATATGCAGAGGATGCTTATGCAGAACTCTGTTGACATCAAAGAGCAGATTCAAACGAGGGTATCAGAGCAGGTTGCCCCTATTGCTTCGTCGGTGCAGGAGATTCGTTCAGCTCAGGAGGCCCAGGCGAAGGAGATCAAAGCACTTCAGGCTCAGATGAACTCTAGGGATCCCTGGGCAGATTCATCATCTCTGGGAGGCGCGTCTACTCGTGACTCTCGTATTGCTGACTTCCAGAGGCCCTTTGTACCACATGTCCCGACTTGGATCCAGGTGAGCGGCTTCGCGCAAGAGGACCCCCGAAAGGTAGAAACTCGAGATAAGGCCAAGATCCAGGTCGCCACGGTTAGGAACATGATAGGTAAGTTGTACACACTATCGCAAGCACGGGAGAGTGACGTTACGAAGATCTTCGACAGGGGTAGGACGGACGGGGATATCGCTTCCAATCGATTTGGTGTGACCAAGTTTCGCATATACTTCATGCCAGGGACTTCGAAAGAGACGGTCTGGGAAGTACGCAACGAGTGGGCCTCAGCCTGGTCCAGTTCTTGCCCTGATCTGGTCGGTTGCCAGAACAGTTTTGGACCATATAAAGATCGACACCTCTGTTGGTTTGTCCAACCTGCACCACAGGACCGGCGTCGAGTTGGGGAGACTCGCAAGGCGACTGCGATCTTTCATAAACTCAAGACGGTTGCCACCGCTCTCATCACTTTTGAGCCTGAAGGGCCTGCGAAGGCTTGGGCATATCTGCAGAAGGATAGTCAGAGTGATAAAGTGTGTGTAGGTACGTGGACGGATACCGTGGGATGGAAGTTCGTGGCCGAGCGGGTCCAGCACATCGATTCAGGTCTGGACTGCAAGACTTGGGAGAGGCAGGTGAACAGCAGCTCGTGACGGTGCCCAGCTTCTGTTGGAGGTTGGAACGTTCGGAGGTTGGGAAGATACACCTCCGAGTGCATGAATCACATTGCCGAATTAAAGATTTCCATCGTCGGGGTCCAAGAGAGCCAGTTCTTGCACGACTTGGATCTTGCAGATGCGGGTTGGGATATACATCGCTCGGCAGATGAGGGGGAGAACGTGGGGAGACGGGCTGCCATCTTGTGCCGAGGTGTATGGAGACATCTGCTTATCGATGTTGTGTGTGGTCGTCGCTGGGTCATTGCGATCTTTCGCGAGCTCATCTTCGTTTCTGTCTATCTCCCTCATAAGGAGTCTGAGCGGGGTGCACAGGGTGAAGCACGCCGTTCTCCTGAAGGGTTTCTCGCTAGTTTCAAGCTCTATACGGACGCGTTATCGGATCTTGTTGCACATGTCTCTGCGGCCAAAAAGCGATTTCACATTGAGGAGGTTGTTATTTCGGCTGACGCCAACGTGGAGGTTTTCCCGCACCACAGGATCAATGGGGTGGAGGTTACGGGGGAGGCGGTGAATGGGCCTATACGTAAGAGGGGGAGGTCTAGTGGAGGTGACGAAAGTAGAGCCAACAGGATGCGGGAGATGTACTCGGGGGCCTTTCTGAAGACCATGGGGGCCCTCAAGTTGCAGCTAGCTAACACTTTTGGGAATCGTCAGCCTACTTGGAGACACAATTCAAGCACATACGAGCACGTCTATGATTATCTTGCGGTCCCAGCTTCTTGGATGACTCCAGAGGTGACTTGTTCTTGGGTTGTGCCGTCCCAGGTCCCACGGTCGGAGGCGACGGAAAGGACGTTTAGCGATCACAAGCTCTTGTGTGCCGAGATGCCCGCCCAGCATGCTCAGTTGAGGTATCGACGTCGGCCTCAGCTCAAGACCTGGAAGCTTCAGCCAGGGTTCGAGCTCCAGCAGACAGCCGGCTTGGAGAGAGCGATCTGCCAGCCCGAGCTCGTGAATCAGATCCACACGGACGTAGGTTTTGAGGTCATGACACAGAGTATACTTGAGGGTGCCAGTGAGACTTTGGATATCTCCCGTTCTCGTGGTCAGCCTGTTTCAGATTATCCCAGATATTCGGAGGAGGATTTACTGATTAAGGAGGAGTTCTTTAAGGTCAGGAAGAGGTGGAGGGTGGCACGATATGGCGGGGCTAACGTGGGACAGGAGGAGTACGAGAGAGTCCAGGAGGAGTATAAGGGGACAGCTAAGCGGTGGCGTCGAGTTCGTAAGCGTCATGATCGTGCATGTGAGCTTTATCGTATTCGTGACGGTGTCCGTCGTAGGCCTGTTATTACGCACATGTATGTGGACGGGGTCCTCACGCGTGACCAGGAGAAGTGGATTGAGGGCCTTCGGCGTCATGGGCTCCTGAGATACTCTAGCGATCCCCACCGACAGGACACCAACGCGTGCTTGGATGAGCTTAAGAACCAGTTTAAGGCCCTGCGAGACTCTGGAGAGCCCCACCGCAACCCGATCAACATGGGTCTCTTGCTGGAGGCACGGTCTAGACTCAGGGAAGGACGGGCAACAGGTGCAGACGGGGTGTCGTCATCGGTGCTCAAAGCATTGCCATGGGAAGCCCTCCGACACATACTTACCTTATTCCGTTTGCTGTATGATCAGAAACATGTTTCACTGACGTCCTGGAGGGAGATCTTGGTATGCTTGATGCCTAAGAATCCCAGGGCTCGTGGTTTTGAAGAAACGCGGGCCCTTTCACTTCTTTCTCATTTTGGTAAATGGTATAGCAGTTGTCTATGTATACTTCTAGAACACCGCGTTCGGCAGGCTGCACCGCCAGGTTGCAACTTATATGGCTTTATCGCGGGTCACAAATGTTATGAGGTCACGGCCCCCCTCGAACGTCTTGCTCAACACGGCGTTGTGTGGGGGAAGGAGGAGAGTCTTTATCTTGCAAGTGCTGATATTGAAAAGGCGTTTGATAATTTCACGGTGAGATGTGCAGCAGAGGCGCTTTTATTCCATCATGTCCATCCTTCCCTTGTGTATGCTGTCTTTGAGAGTTATGCTTGTAATACGGCAGAGATCAGCTTCCAACAGTGTTCTACGACCATCTCGTGGGATACTTGCATTCGTACAGGTTCCTTGGAGGCGCCTTTGCTATTTGTTGCCCAGACTCTTCGTATGCTTGCACCAGTGACGGCAGGTTGGAGGCAGTCTGGATACGGCGTCAGGCTCACTGATGAGGCATCCAATCTCTTGGTCAACCACTGGTTGTGGGCAGACAATTTTTTGCTGGCAGCAGCTTCCAGGCGAGAATTGACCCATATACTCGAGGACTTGACTGGGGTCCTCCACCGCTTCGGTTTCAACTGGAAAGCATCTTCGATGGAGTTCTTGGCTTGTGGCGTCCAAGGTCCGTTGCAGGATATCCGCCTGCCTGTGCCGGGGCTCCTGTCTGCTGAGGTGGGTAGGAAGCGTTCTCGTGGGGCTTCCCAGAGCGCCGCAGGCCCTTCGGAGGAGATGATAGTGAGGCAGGTGGAGAGGATGGAGGTTCTTGGCACGATATTGGACGTACGATTTCAGGATCATGAAGACATTAAGCACCGACTGGAGAAGGCACGGCGGGTCTTTATGAGTGAGATTTCTTTTTACTCGTCGCCCGTGGTTCCGCTTCGTTGTAAGTTTCAGCGTTATGATAGCAGGGTCAGAAGTTGCTTTCTGTACGGTTTGGAGGGTACGACTTTGGATTCGGGTAGTCTCCAACAGATACATGCAGCTGAAGGCAACTTCTTGTCCACCATGAGACGTCTCAAAAAGAAGATCACGGAGTCCTGGGGAGAGTACTGGGGCAGGAGGATTAAAGGTGGTCGTCGCTTATTGAAGTGGGCCCGTAAGCCTTCGATGGTCCAGCTCGCCCTTCATCGCCAGTGGCTCTTCGCCAAACATGTTGTGAGCACGATCCATGAGGAGCATAGTCGGGTGGATGAGGACGCACTCAGTCAGGGCATTCTTTATCATGAGCCACGAGATCCTGATTTTTGGTGGTTCGCAGCGCTCCTTGGAGTTATCGGTTCCCTCGCCTACCCCGAATGCCAGACAGCTTGACAGTTCGTGTAGGAGAAAGGCACAGAGCGCATCTTCCTTGGAGAATAGGTCAGTTCGCAGACGTATATCGGAGAACACGGCACATGAGCATCATGATTCACAACATGTACATGAGCCTGTTCGTAAGCGGGTACGCCATACCTATGCACGGGAGGAGGAAGGAGGATTGCCCACTGCCAGTATGCAGAGCGCCTTGACGATGATGCACGCGTCGGGGGAGTGGACTGAGCAGCGTGACGTACATGTTAGAGCTCTCCCTGGGGGCCGACGGTTTACTAGAGCCTGTCGTCATCGAGTCTTGACGGGACTTAGGCCTTGGTTCGAGGTCTTCGAGCACACGCGCGGGGTTCATTGGGATCGCACGATGGTCTGGAATGAAACTGGCTGGCGTTCTTTCCTGGTGGGTACCCTGGCCGCCCTGGACTCGGATGATCTTCTCGACATCTGCCTTCTTCGGGATCCTTTCACGGGTGAGTTCAAGCAGGAGGAGGAGGGGGAGGAGAAGTCAGAGGAGCAGCAACGACGGGAAAATAAACGGGTGGCGAAACGACTGGCCGCGATAAATGATGATGAAACCACTTGGCGTGGGGAAGGGGGTGGATATGGCTTGGAGCTCCGTGGGGATAGCCAGTGTGTTGTGCGCTGGCTTAATGGACGATATCGCTGTCACAATGAAGTAGATCGCCGCACGATCAAGGGTATGCAGAACCGCCTTCACATAATGAGTGAGGACCATCATCTTGTCACGGCTGAAGTGGGAAGGGATATGTGGAAATGGGTGTATAGGGAGGGCAACGATGAGGTGGACCATGAGACACATCTTGCACGTGAGGGTAAAGTAACTTCTGATGTTCGTTGGAATCATAACACTCTTTATCATATTAGATCGGGTCATTATATTGTTCGTGCACTTAGAGGAGCTTTCGATGGTGGGCGGTGTGAACGTGGCAATTCGTGTGGCTGGGTTATGGATGCTTATCTTGTTCCCTCTCTTCCTCCTCACCAGCTTCCCCCTGGACTTGTGCAGGGCGGATGGCACCCTGGAGTTGGCCGCAGAGGTTTCATGGTCCCTAGCCACTGCACGATCACACAGGCTGAGTTGGCAGCTGCACATTCGCTTCTCAATGGCATTGCCGAGATGTGTATACACGTACAGCTTGGTCGGTGATTGTTTGTGTACTATATCTGCACAGATCCGCTGTTGTAAGATACATGCTTAGCCCCACTGTTTCTTCGATGTGTGTATATTCCTGTGCAGCTACGCTGTTGTATCATATCTGCACAGCTACGCTGACTTGTATATTCGCACAGCTCCGCTGTTAGTGCTTAGGTTGCCTGTAGGTAATCCTACCGCTGGCCCTGCCCCCTAAGGGGGCTCGAATCGGGCCCCGCAGACCGCAGACCAGGTTGACGGTTCACTGCCGGTGCCAGTTGGTCGATCCGGCGAGAGAGGACAATGTGGTAACTTTTGGGTGGTTTTGCGAATATTTGAAAGATATTTGACAATTCATTTTGAGGAAGCAGATTTTCCGCACCTTTAGTGGATTGAGACGCGTCTGCCAGTAAAATTTTCAGGTCTGTAGCTGCAGTATTACTATCCAAACACTTGGAGGAACCGACGTTCGATAAAAACAGAAAAACGTGATTTTTCGAGTTTCTCAGGTCTTGCTCTGGACGCTTTCTCCGTGCTTACCGAGAAGCGCCGTGTGAGCAAAGAGCTCTACGAGGGACCCGGCGGTAACCTGGTTGACGGTTTACCGCCGGTTCCCAGTCGATGAGCTAGAGGAATTCCTTCCGGCGCGGGGTGTAGCTAGTAACTCGTAGAGCTTCCCTTGGCAAGTTGTAACTCGTAGAGCTTCCCTTAGCTAGTTGCTGGAAGCTTAAGAGTAATTCTGGCGCGCTGGTGAGCTAGTTGGCAAGAAAAATCTCGACGGACCTTTTGCTGACTTTCGGTCGGTGGAAAATTTTGTTCTCGAAATTCAACAAGTCGTTTGAGCTTTAGTATTTTTTCCCACCATATAACTCGTAGAGCTTCCTTTAGCAAGTTATTGCTGGAAGCTTAAGAGTAATTCCGGGGCGCTGGAGAGCTAGTTGGCAAGAAAAATCTCGACGGACCTTTTGGTTATTTTTGGTCGGTTGAACATTTTGGTTTCGAAATTCCTCAATGCGTTTGAGCTCTAGTATTTTTTCCCATGATATTCGATGTTATTCCCGCTCGCCATCTTGATCTCAGCTCGATCGGGTATCTTTTACTGCCAAAAAGCGTCCAGGCGGGATCGGCCGTTTCGAGTCATCTTGATACGCACTGTCGGTATATAGGACTCAACTCGAGATACAGGACAGCTATAGAGCTGATAAGCACACCTTATCGATTCAGAATGATCAGGCGTGTTCGTCTGTTGCATCCAGAGGTCTGAACCCAGTCTGCTAGCCGAGCTAGGTCCGCAAACCTGTTCGTATTATTCGAGTCATCTTGACAGGCGCTCTCGGTTTTCTGTACTTAACTCGAGCTATATGACAGCTACAGAGCTGATACTTACAGAAACCGATTCAGAGTCATCAGTCGCGTTCGTCTGTTGAATCCAGAGCTATGAACTCTGTCGGCTGCCCGCTCTAGAATCGCGAAACTATTTGTATTGTTCGAGTCATCTTGAGAGGTGCTGTCGGTTTTTGGTACTTAACTCGGA
This sequence comes from Prorocentrum cordatum, assembly GCA_963575745.1. NCBI lineage: Eukaryota > Dinophyceae > Prorocentrales > Prorocentraceae > Prorocentrum > Prorocentrum cordatum. Next base: position 85,654 of record CAUYUJ010020748.1, on the reverse strand, counting down.
TTGTGGGGTGGGCTACAGTGCTGGTAGTCACAGGAATCGATTTGCAGACATCAGGCGCGTCCGCCTGTCGAATCCAGAGCTCGGAACTCGGTCTGCTGCCCGAACTAGGTCCGCGAAACTATTCGTATTGTTCGAGTCATCCTGAGATGCTGTCGGTTTTCTGCACTTAACTCGGGCTGTAGGGGGGCTGCAGGGCTGGTAATCACAGGAATCGATTCAGAGAAATCAAACGCGTCCGCCTGTCGCATTCAGAGGTCTGAATCGAGGGGCGTTCGGCTGTTGCATCGACAGGTGTGTAATCGCTTAGGCTGAAAAAGTATTAGTTCTCTGCAATTTTCTTTCGCTATTATAGATTCTCAGCAAGCTCTACGAGTCCCCCGGCGGTAAGAAAGGTTGACGGTTTACCGCCGGCGCCCAGTTTGATCTTATTCCCGCTCGCCATCTTGATCTCAGCTCGATCGGGTACCTTTTTCTGCCAAAAAGCATCGCGGCGGGATCGGCTGTTTCGAGTCATCGTGATACGCGTTGTCGGTTTTTTGCACTTAACTCGAGCTGTAGGGCAGCCATAGAGGTCATTCTGGCAGAAATCGATTGCGAATCATTAGGCGCGTTCGCCTGTTCCATCTAGAGGTCTGAACTCGGTCTGCTGCCCGAGCTAGATTCGCGAAACTATTCGTGTTGTTGAAGTCATCTTGAGAGGTGCTGACAGTTCTCTGCACTTAACTCGGGCTGTAGGGGGGCTACAGAGCTCGTGCTCACAGGAATCGATTCAAAGACATCAGGCGCGTCCGCCTGCCGAATCCAGAGCTCGGAAATCGATCGCCCTACTGCCCGAGCTAGATTCGCAAAACTATTCGTATTCGTCCCAGTCATCTTGAGAGGTGCTGTCCGTTTTCTGCACTTAACTCGGGCTGTAGGGGGGTTAGAGGACTGGTAATCACTGGAATCGATTCAGAGACATCAGTCGCGTTCACCTGTCGCATTTAGAGCCCTGAACTCGGCCTGCTGCCCGAGCTAGGTCCGCGAAGCTATTCGTATTGTTCGAGTTATCTTCAGAGGTGCTGTCGATTTTCTGCACTTAACTCGGGCTGTAAGGGGGCTGCAGGGCTGGTTACCACAGGAATCGATTCGGAGACATCAGGCGCGTCGCCTGTTGCATTCAGATGTCTGAACTCGGTCTGATACTCGAGCTAGATTCGCGAAGCTATTTGTATTGTTCGAGTGATCTGGAGAGGTGCTGTCGATTTTCGCACCTAACTCGGGCTGGAGGAGAGGTACGGAGCTCGTGCGCACAGAAAACGATCCAGAAGCATGAGGGGCGTTTGGCTGTTGCATCGAGAGGTCTGAAAGCGTTTAGGCTGAAAAACTATTCGTTCTCTGCAATGTTTTACGACATTATATATGCTCAGGAAGCTCTACGAGTCCCCCGGCGGTAAGGAAGGTTGACGGTTTACCGCCGGCGCCCAGTTGCTGGAAGCTTAAGAGTAATTCCGGGGCGCTGGAGAGCTAGTTGGCAAGAAAAATCTCGACGGAACTTTTGCTGACTTTTGGTCGGTTGAAAATTTTGTTCTCGAAATTCCAACCATTCGTTAGAGCTCTAGTATTTTTTCCCGTGATATTCGATCTTATTCCCGCTCGCCATCTTGATCTCAGCTCGATCGGGTACCTTTTTACTGCCAAAAAGCACACGGGCGGGATTGGCCGTTTCGAGTCATCTTGATACGCGCTGTCGGTTTTCTCAATCAAGATAACTTGAGCTTCAGGACAGCTACAGAGCTGATAAGCACAGCTAATCGATTCAGAATGATCAGGCGCGTTTGCCTGTTGAACCCAGAGGTCTGGACTCGGTCTGCTAGCCGAGCTAGGTCCGCAAACCTATTCGTATTATTCGAGTCATGTTGACAGACGCTCTCGGTTTTCTGTACTTAACTCGAGCTACAGGACAGCTACAGAGCTGATACGTACAGAATCTGATTCAGAATCATCAGTGGTCGTTGTCTGTTGAATCCAGAGCTCTGAACTCGGTCTGCTGCCCGATCTAGAATCGCGAAACTATTCGTATTGTTCGAGTCATCTTGAGAGATGCTGTCGGTTCTCTGCACTTAACTCGGGCTGTAGGGGGGCTGCATGGCTGGTAATCACTGGAATCGATTCGGAGACATCAGGCGCGTCCGCCTTTCGAATCCAGAGCTCCGAACTCTGTCTGCTGCCCGAACTAGGTCCGCGAAACTATTCGTATTGTTCGAGTCATCCTGAGAGGTGCTGTCGGTTTCCTGCACTTAACTCGGGCTGTAGGGGGGGCTGCAGGGCTGGTAATCACAGGAATCGATTCAGAGACATCAGACGCGTCCGCCTGTCGCATGCAGAGGTCTGAACTCGGTCTGATACTCGAGCTCGGTTTGCCAAACTATTCGTATTGTTCGAGTCATCTTGAGAGGTGCTGTCGATTTACGCACGTAACTCGGGCTGTAGGAGAGCTACAGAGCTCGTACAGAAGACAATCCAGAAGCATCGGGGGCGTTCGGCTGTTGCATCCGAGAGGTCTGAAATTGCTTGGGCTGAAAAATTGTTTTTTCTGTGTATTTTTTTCCGACATTATATGTTGCCAGGAAGCTCTACGAGTCCCCCGGCGGTAACAAAGGTTGACGGTTTACCGCCGGCGCCCAGTTGGTCGACCCGATGAAAAGAGACAATGTGGCAACTTTGGGTTGGTTTTGCTAAAATTTCAAAGATATTTGACAGTTCATTTTGAGAAAGCATAATTTTACGCCGAGCATTGGTATTTAAACTTTGTTCTCTGAGCAGCTCAGCTCTCTAGAACCAGTTTTACTATCGGAAAATTTGGAGCAACCAACATGAAATTGACACGGAAAAATGTGAATTCGATTTTTTCTAGAAATACCCCGAGAAGCTCCCTGCTTCGATCCTGATCACTCTTACGCGTGCAAGGAGCTCTACGAGGTTCCCGGCGGTGACCAGGTTGAGGGTTCACCGCCGGCGCCTGTTCCGGGGCGCTGGAAAGCTAGTTGGCAAGAAAAATCTCGACGGACCTTTTGGTGACTTTTGGTCGGTTGAAAATACCTCGTAGAGCTCTTCGGCATCGATGAGCTAGAGGAATTCCGGCGCGGGGTGGAGCTAGTTGGCCGACCCGATCAAAAGAGACAATGTGGCACATTTGGGTCGGTTTTGCTAAGATTTGAAAGATATTTGACAATTCATTTTTGGAAAGCAGATTTTTACGCCGAGCATTTGCATATAAACTTTGTTGTCTGAGCAGCTCATTTGTGTAGAGGCAGTTTTACCATTAGAAAATTAGGAGCCACCGACATAAAGTTGACACCACAAAATCCTAATTTGACGTGTTTCTATAAATACTCCGAGAAGCTCCCTGCTTCGATTCTGAGCACTCTTACGCGTGCAAGGAGCTCTACGAGGTTCCTGGCGGTGACCAGGTTGACGGTTCACCGCCGGCGCCAGTTCTGTTCTGAAAATTTGAACATTCGTCAGAGCTCTAGTATTTTTTCCCATGATATTTGATTTTATTCCCGCTCGCCATCTTGATTTCAGCTTGATCGGGTACCTTTTATTGTCAAAAAGCAGGCAGGCGGGATCGGCCGTTTCGGGTCATCTTGACACGCGATGATGGTTTTCTGAACATAGTTCGAGCTTTAGGACAGCTACAGAGCTGGTGAGCACAGCTAATCCATTCAGAATGATCAGGCGCGTTCGCCTGTTGAGTCTAGAGGTCCTGAACTCGGTCCGCTAGCCGAGCTATGTCCGCAAATCTATTCGTATTATTCAAGTCATCTTGACAGACGCTCTCGGTTTTCTGTACTTAACTCGACTTATAGGACAGCTACAGAGCTGATCCTTACAGACACCGATTCAGAATCGTCAGTCGCATTTCTCTGTTAAATCCAGAGCTCTGAACTCGGTCTGCTGCCCGATCTAGAATTGCGAAACTATTCGTATTGTTTGGTCATCTTGAGAGGTGCTCTCGGTTTGCTGCACTGAACTTGGGCTGGGGGGGGGGATACAGTGCTGGTGGTCACAGGAATCGATTTGAAGACATCAGGCGCGTCCGCTTTTCGAATCCAGAGCTCGGAACTTGGTCTGCTGCCCGTACTAGGTCCGCGAAACTATTGTATTGCTCGAGTCATCCTGAGAGGTGCTGTCGGTTTTCTGCACTTAACTCGGGCTGTAGGGGGGCTGCAGGGCTGGTAATCACAGGAGTCGATTCGCAGACATCAGACGCGTCCGCCTGTCGCATTCAGAGGTCTGAACTCGGTTTGATACTCGAGCTGGGTTGCCAAACTATTGGTTTTGTTAGAGTCATCTTGAGAGGTGCTGTCGATTTACGCACGTAACTACGGCTGTAGGAAAGCTACAGAGCTCGCAAAGAAGACAATTCAGAAGCATCGGGGGCGTTCGGCTGTTGCATCGAGAGGTCTGAAATCACTTGGGCTGAAAAACCATTCGTCCTCTGCATTTTTTCTACATTATATATTGTCAGGAAGCTCTACGAGTCCCCCGGCGGTAAGGAAGGTTGACGGTTTACCGCCGGCGCCCAGTAACTCGTAGAGCTTCCCTTAGCAAGTTATTGCTGGAAGCTTAAGAGTAATAGCTCGTAGAGCTTCCCCCTAGCAAGTTATTGCTGGAAGCTTAAGAGTAATTCCGGGGCGCTGGAGAGCTAGTTGGCAAGAAAAATCTCGACGGACCTTTTGCTGACTTTTGGTCGGTTGAAAATTTTGTTCTCGTAACTCCTCAATTCGTTTGAGCTCTAGTATTTTTTCCGTGATATTCGATCTTATCCCCGCTCGCCATCTTGATCTCAGCTCGATCGGGTATATTTTAATGCCAAAAAGCACACTGGCGGGATCGGCCGTTTCGAGTCATCTTGATACGCGTTGTCGGTATTTTGTACTTAACTCGAGATAGAGGACAGCTACAGAGCTGGTAAGTACACCTTGACGATTCAGAATGATGAGGCGCGTTCGTCTGTTGCAGCCAGAGGTCTGAACTCGGTCTGCTAGCCGAGCTAGGTCCGCAAACCTGCTTGTATTATTCGAGTCATCTTGACAGACGCTCTCGGTTTTCTGTACTTAACTCGAGGTATATGACAGCTACAGAGCTGATATTTCGAGAAACCGGTTCTAAATCATCAGCTGCGTTCGTCTGTTGAATCCAGAGCTCTGAACTCGGTCTGCTGCCCGATCTAGAATCGCGAAACTATCGTATTGTTCGAGTCATCTTGAGAGGTGCTGTCGGTTTTCTGTACTTAACTCGGGCTCGATGGGGGCTACAGTGCTGGTAGGCACAGGAATCGATTCAGAGACATCAGGGGCGTCCGCCTGTCGAATCCAGAGCTCGGAACTCGGTCTGCTGCCCGAACTAGGTCCGCGAAACTATTCGTATTGTTCGAGCCAGTCTGAGAGATGCTGTCGGTTTTCTGCACTTAACTGAGGCTCTAGGGGGCTGCAGGGCTGGTAACGACAGGAATCGACTCGGAGACATCAGACGCGCCCGCCTGTCGCATTCAGAGGTCTGAACTCGGTCTGATACTCGAGCTAGGTTCGCCAACTGTTCCTATTGTTCGAGTCATCTTGAGAGGTGCTGTCGATTTACGCACGTAACTCGGGCTGTAGGAGAGCTACAGAGCTCGTACAGAAGACAATCCAGGAGCAGCGGGGGGCGTTTGGCTGTTGCATCGAGGTCTCAAATCGCTGGGGCTGAAGACTTATACGTTCTCTGCAGTTTTTTTCCGACATTATATGTTGTCAGGAAGCTCTACGAGTCCCCCGGCGGTAAGAAAGGTTGACGGTTTACCGCCGGCGCCCAGTTCCGGGGCGCTGGAGAGCTAGTTGGCAAGAGAAATCTCGACGGACCTTTTGCTGACTTTTGGTCGGTTGAAAATTTTGTTTTCGAAATTCCTCAATTCGTTTGAGCTCTAGTATTTTTTCCGTGATATTCGATCTTATTCCCGCTCGCCATCTTCATCTCAGCTCGATCGGGTACCTTTTACTGCCAAAAAGCACACTGGCGGGATCGGCCGTTTCGAGTCATCTCGATACGCGGTGTTGGTATTTTGTACTTAAGTCGAGATAGAGGATAGCTACAGAGCTGGCAAGCACATCTTGTCGAGTCAGAATGATCAGGCGCGTTTGTCTGTTGCATCCAGAGGTCTGAACTCGGTCTGCTAGCTGAGCTAGGTCCGCAAACCTGCTTGTATTATTCGAGTCATCTTGACAGGCGCTCTCGGTTTTCTGTACTTAACTCGAACTATATCACAGCTACAGAGCTGATATTTAGAGAAACCGGTTCTAAATCATCAGTCGCGTGCGTCTGTTGAATCCAGAAGCCTCAACTCGGTCTGTCCGATCTAGACTCGCGAAACTATCGTATTGTTTGAGTCATCTTGAGAGGTGTTGTTGGTTTTCTATACTTAACTGGGCTGTATGGGAGCTACAGTGCTGGTAGTCACAGGAATCGATTTGAAGACATTATTGGCGTCTGCCTATCGAATCGAGAGCTCAGAACTCGGTCTGCTGCCCGAACTAGGTCCGCGCAACTGTTTGTATTGTTCGAGTCATCCTGAGAGGTGCTGTCGGTTTTCTGCACTTAAATGAGGCTGTAGGGGGCTGCAGGGCTGGCAATGACAGGAATCGATTCGGAGACTTCAGACGCGTCCGTCTGTCGCCTTCAGAGGTCTGAACTCGGTCTGATACTCGAGCTAGGTTTGCCAACTGTTCCTATTGTTCGAGTCCTCTTGAGATGTGCTGTCGATTTACGCACGTAACTCGGGCTGTAGGAGATCTACAGAGCTCGTGCAGAAGAGAATCGAGCGAGCATCGGGGGCGTTCGGCTGTTGCATCGAGAGGTCTGAAATCGCTTGGGCTGAAAAACTATTCGTTCTCTGCAATTTTTTTGGACATTATATATTGTCAGGAAGCTCTACGAGTCCCCCGGCGGTAAGAAAGGTTGACGGTTTACCGCCGGCGCCCAGTTCCGGGGCGCTGGAGAGCTAGTTGGCAAGAAAAATCTCGACGGACCTTTTGGTGACTTTTGGTCGGTTGAAAATATTGTTCTCGAAATTTGAACATTCGTTAGAGCTTTAATATTTTTTTCCGTGATATTCGATCTTATTCCCGCTCGCCATCTTGATCTCAGCTCGATCGGGTAGCTTTTACTGCCAAAAAGCGTCCAGGCGGGATCGGCCGTTTCGAGTCATCTTGATACGAGATGACGGTTTTCTGAACATAACTCGAGCTTTAGAACAGCTACAGAGCTGGTAAGCACAGCTAATCGATTCAGAATGATCAGGCGCGTTCGCCTGTTGAATCCAGAGGTCTGAACTCGGTCTGCTAGCCGAGCTAGGTCCGCAAACTAATTCGCATTATTCGAGTTATCTTGACAGATGCTCTCGGTTTGCTGTACTTAACTCGAGCTATAGGACAGCTACAGAGCTGATACTTACAGAAACCGATTCAGAATCATCAGTCGCATTTGTCTGTTGAATCCAGAGCTCTGAACTCGGTCTGCTGCCCGATCTAGAATCGCGAAACTATTCGTATTGTTCGAGTCCTCTTCAGATGTGCTCTCGGTTTTTTCTGCACTCAACTCGGGCTGGGGGGGGCTACAGTGCTGGTGGTCACAGGAATCGATTCGAAGACATGAGACGCGTCCGCCTGTCGAATCCAGAGCTCGGAACTCGGTCTGCTGCCCGAGCTAGGTTCGCGAAACTATTCGTATTGTTCGAGTCATCCTGAGAGGTGCTGTCGGTTTCCTGCACTTAACTCGGGCTGTAGGGGGGCTGCAGGGCTGGTGATCACAGGAGTCGATTCGCAGACATCAAACGCGTCCGCCTGTCGCATTCAGAGGTCTGAACTCGGTTTGATACTCGAGCTGGGTTGCCAAACTGTTCGTTTTGTTAGAGTCATCTTGAGAGTTGCTGTCGATTTACGCACGTAACTCGGGCTGTAGGAGAGCTACAGAGCTCGCAAAGAAGACAATCGAGAAGCATTGGGGGCGTTCGGCTGTTGGGTCGAGAGGTCTGAAATCGTTTAGGCTGAAAAACTATTCGTTCTCTGTATTTTTTTCTACATTATATATTGTCAGGAAGCTCTACGAGTCCCCCGGCGGTAAGGAAGGTTGACGGTTTACCGCCGGCGCCCAGTAATTCCGGGGCGCTGGAGAGCTAGTAACTCGTAGAGCTTCCCTTAGCAAGTTGTTGCTGGAAGCTTAAGAGTAATCCCGGGGCGCTGGAGAGCTAGTTGGCAAGAAAAATCTCGACGGACCTTTTGCTGACTTTTTGTCGGCTGAAAATTTTGTTCTCGAAATTCAACCATTCGTTAGAGCTCTAGTAACTCGTAGAGCTTCCCTTAGCAAGTTATTGCTGGAAGCTTAAGAGTAATTCCGGGTCGCTGGAGAGCTAGTTGGCAAGAACAATCTCGACGGACCTTTTGGTGATTTTTGCTCGGTTGAAAATTTCGTTCTCGAAATTCGAACATTCGTTAGAGCTCTAGTATTTTTTTCCGTGATATTCGATCTTATTCCCGCTCGCCATCTTGATCTCAGCTCGATCGGGTAGCTTTTACTGCCAAAAAGCGTCCAGGCGGGATCGGCCGTTTCGAGTCATCTTGATACGCGCTGTCGGTATATTGGACTTAACTTGAGATACAGGACAGCTACAGAGCTGGTAAGCACACCTTATCGATTCAGAATGATCAGGCGCGTTCGTCTGTTGCATCCAGAGGTCTGAACTCGGTCTGCTAGCCGAGCTAGGTCCGGAAACCTATTCGTATTATTCGAGTCATCTTGACAGCGCTCTCGGTTTTTTATGTACTTAACTCGAGCTATATGACAGCTACAGAGCTGAAGCTTACAGAAACCGATTCAGAGTCATCAGTCGCGTTTGTCTGTTGAATCCAGAGCTCGGAACTCGGTCTGCTGCCCGCTCTAGAATCGCGAAACTATTCGTATTGTTCGAGTCATCTTGAAAGGTGCTGTCGGTTTTCTGTACTCAACTCGGGTTGTGCGGGGGGGGGGGGGGGGGGCTACAGTGCTGGTAGTCACAGGAATCGATTTGGAGACATCAGGCGCGTCTGCCTGTCGACTCCAGAGCTCAGGAATCGGTCTGCTGCCCGAACTGTCCGCGAAACTATTCGTATTGTTCGAGTCATCTTGAGATGCTGTCGGTTTTCTGCACTTAACTCGGGCTGTAGGGAGGCTGCAGGGCTGGTAATCACACACATCGATTCGGAGACATCAGACGCGTCCGCCTGTCGCATTCAGAGGCCTGAACTTGGTCTGATACTCGAGCTAGGTTTGCCAAACTATTCGTATTGTTCGAGTCATCTTCAGGGTTGCTGTCGATTTACGCACGTAACTCGGGCTGTAGGAGAGCTACAGAGCTCGTACAGAAGACATTCTAGAAGCATCGGGGGCGTTCGGCTATTGCATCCGCGAGGTCTGAAATCGCTTGGGCTGAAAAGCTACTCGTTCTCTGCAATTTTTTCCGACATTATATATTGTCAGGAAGCTCTACGAGTCCCCCGGCGGTAAGAAAGGTTGACGGTTTACCGCCGACGCCCAGTATTTTTCCTGACCATATTCGATCTCATTCCCGCTCGCCGTCTTAACCTCAGCTCGATCGGGTAAATATTTCTGCAAAAAAGCATCGCGGCGGGATCGGCTGTTTCGAGTCATCTTGATACGCGTTGTCGGTATTTTGTACTTAACTCGAGCTGTAGGGCAGCTACAGAGCTCATTCTCACAGAAATCGATTGCGAATCATCAGGCGCGTTCGTCTGTTCCATCTAGAGGTCTGAACTCGGTCTGCTGCCCGAGCTAGGTTCGCGAAACTATTCGTGTTGTTGGAGTCATCTTGAGAGGTGCTGACAGTTTTCTGCACTTAACTCGGGCTGTAGGGGGGCTACAGGGCTCGTGCTCACAGGAATCGATTCGGAGACATCAGGCGCGTCCGCCTGCCGAATCCAGAGCTCGGAACTCGGTGTGCTGCCCGAGCTAGGTTCGCAAAACTGTTCGTATTCGTCGAGTCATCTTGAGAGGTGCTGTCCGTTTTCTGCACTTAACTCGAGCTGTAAGGGGGCTGCAGGGCTGGTAATCACTGGAATCGATTCGGAGACATCAGTCGCGTCCACCTGTCGCATTCAGAGCCCTGAACTCGGCCTGCTGCCCGAGCTAGGTCCGCGAAACTATTCGTATTGTTCGAGTCATCTTCAGAGGTGCTGTCGATTTTCTGCACTTAACTCGGGCTGTAAGGGGGCTGCAGGGCTGGTAATCACAGGAATCGATTCGGAGACATCAGGCGCGTCCGCCTGTTGCATTCAGATGTCTGAACTCGGTCTGATACTCGAGCTAGATTCGCGAAACTATTTGTATTGTTCGAGTGATCTTGAGAGGTGCTGTCGATTTTCGCACGTAACTCGGGCTGTAGGAGAGCTACGGAGCTCGTGCGCACAGAAAACGATCCAGAAGCATGAGGGGCGTTTGGCTGTTGCATCGAGAGGTCTGAAATCGTTTAGGCTGAAAAACTATTCGTTCTCTGCAATTTTTTTCAGACATTATATATGCTCAGGAAGCTCTACGAGTCCCCCGGCGGTAAGGAAGGTTGACGGTTTACCGCCGGCGCCCAGTTGGCAAGACAAATCTCGACGGACCTTTGCTGACTTTTGGTCGGTTGAAAATTTTGTTCTCGAAATTCAACCATTCGTTAGAGCTCTAGTATTTTTCTGACCATATTCGATCTTATTCCCGCTCGCCGTCTTAATCTCAGCTCGATCGGGTAAATATTTCTGCAAAAAAGCATCGCGGCGGGATCGGCTGTTTCGAGTCATCTTGATACGCGTTGTCGGTATTTTGTATTTAACTCGAGCTGTAGGGCAGCTACAGAGCTCATTCTCACAGAAATCGATTGCGAATCATCAGGCGCGTTCGTCTGTTGCATCTAGAGGTCTGAACTCGGTCTGCTGCCCGAGCTAGGTTCGCGAAACTATTCGTGTTGTTGGAGTCATCTTGAGAGGTGCTGACAGTTTTCTGCACTGAACTCGGGCTGTAGGGGGGCTACAGGGCTCGTGCTCACAGGAATCGATTCGGAGACATCAGGCGCGTCCGCCTGCCAAATCCAGAGCTCGGAACTCGGTGTGCTGCCCGAACTAGGTTCGCAAAACTATTCGTATTCGTCGAGTGATCTTGAGAGGTGCTGTCCGTTTCCTGCACTTAACTCGAGCTGTAGGGGGGCTGCAGGGCTGGTGATCACTGGAATCGATTCGGAGACATCAGTCGCGTTCACCTGTCGCATTCAGAGCCCTGAACTCGGCCTGCTGCCCGAGCTAGGTCCGCGAAACTATTCGTATTGTTCGAGTCATCTTCAGATGTGCTGTCGATTTTCTGCATTTAACTCGGGCTGTAAGGGGGCTGCAGGGCTGGTAATCACAGGAATCGATTCGGAGACATCAGGCGCGTCCACCTGTTGCATTCAGATGTCTGAACTCGGTCTGCTACTCGAGCTAGATTCGCGAAACTGTTTGTATTGTTCGAGTGATCTTGAGAGGTGCTGTCGATTTTCGCACGTAACTCGGGCTGTAGGAGAGCTACGGAGCTCGTGCGCACAGAAAACGATCCAGAAGCATGAGGGGCGTTTGGCTGTTGCATCGAGAGGTCTGAAATCGTTTAGGCTGAAAAACTATTCGTTCTCTGCAATTTTTTCGACATTATGTATGCTCAGGAAGCTCTACGAGTCCCCCGGCGGTAAGGAAGGTTGACGGTTTACCGCCGGCGCCCAGTTCCGGCGCGGGGTGGAGCTAGTAACTCGTAGAGCTTCCCTTAGCAAGTTACTGCTGGAAGCTTAAGAATAATACCTCGTAGAGCTCTTCGGCATCGATGAGCTAGAGGAATTCCGGCGCGGGGTGGAGGTAGTAACTCGTAGAGCTTCCCTTAGCTAGTTGCTGGAAGCTTAAGAGTAATACCTCGTAGAGCTCTTCGACATCGATGAGCTTGAGGAATTCCGGCGCGGGGTGGAGCTAGTAACTCGTAGAGCTTCCCCCAGCAAGTTATTGCTGGAAGCTTAAGAGTAACTCGTAGAGCTTCCCTCAGCAACTTGTTGCTGGAAGCTCAAGAGTAATAACTCGTAGAGCTTCCCTTGGCAAGTTATTGCTGGAAGCTTAAGAGTAATACCTCGTAGAGCTCTTCGGCATCGAGCTCTTCGTCATCGATGAGCTAGAGGAATTCCGGCGCGGGGTGAAGCTAGTAACTCGTAGAGCTTCCCTTAGCTAGTTGCTGGAAGCTTAAGAGTAATTCCGGCGCGCTGGAGAGCTAGTTGGCAAGAAGAATCTCGACGGACCTTGTGGTGACTTTTGGTCGGTTGAAAATTTTGTTCTCGAAATTCAACAATTCGTTGGAGCTCTTGTATTTTTTCTGACCGTATTCGATCTTATTCCCGCTCGCCTTCTTAATCTCAGCTCGATCGGGTAAATATTTCTGCAAAAAAGCATCTCGGCGGGATCGGCTGTTTCGAGTCATCTTGATACGCGTTGTCGGTATTTTGTACTTAGCTCGAGCTGTAGGGCAGCTACAGAGCTCATTCTCACAGAAATCGATTGCGAATCATCAGGCGCGTTCGTCTGTTGCATCTAGAGGTCTGAACTCGGTCTGCTGCCCGAGCTAGGTTCGCGAAACTATTCGTGTTGTTGGAGTCATCTTGAGAGGTGCTGACAGTTTTCTGCACTGAACTCGGGCTGTAGGGGGGCTACAGGGCTCGTACTCACAGGAATCGATTCGGAGACATCAGACGCGTCCGCCTGCCGAATCCAGAGCTCGGAACTCGGTGTGCTGCCCGAGCTAGGTTCGCAAAACTATTCGTATTCGTCGAGTCATCTTGAGAGGTGCTGTCCGTTTTCTGCACTTAACTCGAGCTGTAAGGGGGCTGCAGGGCTGGTAATCACTGGAATCGATTCGGAGACATCAGTCGCGTCCACCTGTCGCATTCAGAGCCCTGAACTCGGCCTGCTGCGAGCTAGGTCCGCGAAACTACTCGTATTGTTCGAGTCGTCTTCAGAGGTGCTGTCGGTTTTCTGCACTTAACTCGGGCTGTAAGGGGGCTGCAGGGCTGGTAATCACAGGAATCGATTCGGAGACATCAGGCGCGTCCGCCTGTTGCATTCAGATGTCTGAACTCGGTCTGATACTCGAGCTAGATTCGCGAAACTATTTGTATTGTTCGAGTGATCTTGAGAGGTGCTGTCGATTTTCGCACGTAGCTCGGGCTGTAGGAGAGCTACGGAGCTCGTGCGCACAGAAAACGATCCAGAAGCATGAGGGGCGTTTGGCTGTTGCATCGAGAGGTCTGAAATCGTTTAGGCTGAAAAACTATTCGTTCTCTGCAATTTTTTTCGACATTATATATGCTCAGGAAGCTCTACGAGTCCCCCGGCGGTAAGGAAGGTTGACGGTTTACCGCCGGCGCCCAGTAACTCGTAGAGCTTCCCTTAGCAAGTTACTGCTGGAAGCTTTAGAGTAATTCTGGCGCGCTGGAGAGCTAGTTGGCAAGAAAAATCTCGACGGACCTTTTGGTGACTTTGGTCGGTTGAAAATTTTGTTCTCGAAATTCCTCAATTCGTTTTGAGCTCTAGTATTTTTTCCCGTGATATTTGATCTTATTCCCGCTCGCCATCTTCATCTCAGCTCGATCGGGTACCTTTTACTGCCAAAATGCACACCGGCGGGATCGGCTGTTTGGAGTCATCTTCACACGCTTTGTCGGTATGTTGTACTTAACTCGAGCTGTGGGGCAGCTACAGAGCTGGTAAGCACACGTATTCCATTCAGAATCATCAGGCGCGTTCGTCTGTTAAATCCAGAGGTCTGACCTCGGTCTGCTAGCCGAGCTAGATCCCGAAACCTATTCGTATTATTCAAGTCATCTTGACAGACGATCTCGATTTTCTGTACTTAACTCGAGCTATACAACAGATGCAGAGCTTATATTTACAGAAAACGATTGAGGATCATCAGTCGCGTTCGCCTATTGAATCCAGAGCTCTGAACTCGGTCTGCTGCCGGATCTAGAATCGCGAACTATTCGTATTGTTCGAGTGAGCTTGAGAGGTGCCGTCGGGTCTCTGTACTCAACTGGGGCTGTAGGGGAACTACAGTGCTGGCAGTCACTGGAATCGAGACATCAGGCGCGTCCGCCTGTCGAATCCAGAGCTCGGAACTCGGTCTGCTGCCCGAACTAGATCCGCAAAACTATTCGTATTGTTCGAGTCATCCTGAGAGGTGCTGTCGGTTTTCTGCACTTAACTGAGGCTGTAGAGGGGCTGCAGGGCTTGTAATCACAGGAATCGATTCGTCAGACGCGCCCGCCTGTCGGATTCAGAGGTCTGGAATCGGTCTGACACTCGAGCTAGGTTTGCCAAACTATTCGTATTGTTCGATTCATCTTGAAAGGTGCTGTCGATTTACGCACGGTACTCGGGCTGGAGGAGAGCTGCAGAACAAGTGTTTTCCCACATTATACATTGTCAGGAAGCTCTACGAGTCCCCCGGCGGTAAGAAAGGTTGACGGTTTACCGCCGGCGCCCAGTTGGTCGACCCGGCCAGAAAGGACAATGTGGTAATTTTTGGGTGGTTTTGCGAATATTTGAAAGGTATTTGACAATTCATTTTGAGAAAGCAGATTTTTCGCACCTGTAGTGGGTTAAGACGCGTCTGCCTGTAAAATTTTCAGGTCCGTAGGTGCAGTATTACTAATGAAACACTTGGGGGAACCGACGTTGGATAAAAAACAGAAAAACGTAATTTTTCGATTTTTCGTTTCTCGCTCCAGAAGCTTTCTTCATGTGTTCCGAGAAGCGCGATGTGAGAAAAGAGCTCTACGAGGGTCCCGGCGGTAACCTGGTTGACGGTTTACCGCCGGTTCCCAGTAATGCCTCGTAGAGCTCTCCGGCATCGATGAGCTAGAGGAATTCCGGCGCGAGATGGGGCTAGTTGGCCGACCCGGCCAGAAAGGACAAAGTGGTAACTTTTGGGTGGTTTTGGGAAAAATTGAAGAATATTTGACAATTCATTTTGAGGAAGCAGATTTTTCGCACCTGTAGTGGGTTACGGCGCGTCCGCCAGTAAATTTTCAGGCCCGTAGGTGCAGTATTACTATTGAAACACTTGGGGGAACCGGCTTTGGATGAAAACCGAAAAATCGTGATTTTTCGAGTTTTTCGGCTCTCGCTTCAGAAACTTCCTTCATGTGTTTCGAGGAGCGCTGTGCAATAAAAGAGCTCTACGAGCTGTCCGGCGGTAACCTGGTTGACGGTTTATCGCCGGTTCCCAGTTCCGGGGCGCTGGAGAGCTAGTTGGCAAGAAAAATCTCGACGGACCTTTTGGTGACTTTTGGTCGGTTGAAAAATTTGTTCTCGAAATTCAACCATTCGTTAGAGCTCTAGTATTTTTTCCCGTGATATTCGATCTTATTCGCGCTCGCCATCTTGATCTCAGCTCGATCGGGTACCTTTTACTTCCAAAAATCGCTCAGGCGGGATCGGCCGTTTCGAGTCATCTTGATACGCGCTGTCGGTATATTGGACTTAACTCGAGATACAGGACAGCTACAGAGCTGGTAAGCACACCTTATCGTTTCAGAATCATCAGGCGCGTTCGTCTGTTGCATCCAGAGGTCTGAACCCGGTCTGCTAGCCGAGCTAGGTCCGCAAACCTACTCGTATTATTCGAGTGATCTTGACAGGCGCTCTCGGTTTTCTGTACTTAACTCGAGCTATATAACAGCTATAGAGCTGATACTTACAGAAACTGATTCAGAGTCATCAGTCGCGTTTGTCTGTTGAATCCAGAGCTCTGAACTCGGTCTGTTGCCCACTCTAGAATCGCAAAACTATTCGTATTATTCGAGTCATCTTGAGAGGTCCTGTCCGTTTTCTGTGCTTAACTCGGGTTGTGGGGGGCTACAGTGCTGGTAGACACAGGAATCGATTTGAAGACATCAGGCGCGTCCGCCTGTCGAATCTATAGCTCGGATATCTGTCTGCTGCCCGAACGAGGTCCGCGAAACTATTCGTACTGTTTGAGTCATCCTCAGAGGTGCTGTCGGTTTTCTGCACTGAACTCTGGCTGTAGGGGAGGCTTCAGGGTAATCACAGGAATCGATTCAGAGACATCATGCGCGTCCGCCTGTCGCACTCAGAGGCCTGAACTTGGTCTGATACTCGAGCTAGGTTTGCCAAACTATTCGTATTGTTCGAGTCATCTTCAGGGTTGCTGTCGATTTACGCACGTAGCTCGGGCTGTAGGAGAGCTACAGAGCTCGCACAGGACAATCCAGAAGCATCGGGGGCGTTCGGCGGTGACTTTTCGTCGGTTGAAAATTTTGTTCTCGAAATTCAACCATTCGTTGGAGCTCTGGTATTTTTTCCCGTGGTATTCGATCTCATTCCCGCTCGCCATCTTGATCTCAGCTCGATGGGGTAGCTTTTACTGCCAAAAAGCGTCCAGGCGGGATCGGCCGTTCCGAGTCATCTTGATACGCGCTGTCAGTATATTCGACTTAACTCGAGATGCAGGACCGCTACACAGCTGGTGAGCACACCTTATTGATTGAGAATGATCAGGCGTGTTCGTCTCTTGCATCTAGAGGTCTGAAATCGGTCTGCTGGCCGAGCTAGGTCCGCAAACCTCTTCGTATTATTCGAGTCATCTTGACAGGCGCTCTCGGTTTTCTGTACCAAACTCGAGCTATAGGACAGCTACAGAGCTGATACTTGCAGAAACCGATTCAGAATCATCAGTCGCGTTTGTCTGTTGAATGCAGAGCTCTGAACTCGGTCTGCTGTTCGATCTAGGTCCGCGAAACTATTCGTATTGTTCGAGTCATCCTGAGAGGTGCTCTCGGTTTTCTGCACTCAACTCGAGCTGTGGGGGGGGCTGCAGGGCTGGTGGTCACAGGAATCGATTTGAAGACATCAGGCGCGTCCCTCTGTCGAATCCAGAGCTCGGAACTCGGTCTGCTGCCCGAACTAGGTCCGCGAAGCTATTCGTATTGTTCGAGTCATCCTGAGAGGTGCTCTCGGTTTTCTGCACTCAACTCGGGCTGTAGGGGGCTGCAGGGCTGGTAATCACAGGAATCGATTCGGAGACATCAGACGCGTCCGCCTGTCGCATTCAGAGGTCTGAACTCGGTCTGATACTCGAGCTGGGTTTGCCAAACTATTCGTTTTGTTCGAGTCATCTTGAGAGGTGCTGTCGATTTACGCACGTAACTCGGGCTGTAGGAGAGCTACAGAGCTCGTACAGAAGACAATCCAGAAGCATTGGGTGCGTTCGGCTGTTTCATCGAGAGGTCTGAAATCGCTTGGGCTAAACTGTTCGTTCTCTGCAATTCTTTTTTCGACATTAGATGTTGTCAGGAAGCTCTACGAGTCCCCCGGCGGTAAGAAAGGTTGACGGTTTACCGCCGGCGCCCAGTAATTCCGGGGCGCTGGAGAGCTAGTTGGCAAGAAAAATCTCGACGGACCTTTTGGTGACTTTTGGTCGGTTGAAAATTTTGTTCTCGAAATTCAACAATTCGTTTGAGCTCAGTCTTTTTCCCATGATATTCGATCTTATTCCCGCTCGCCATCTTGATCTCAGCTCGATCGGGTAGCTTTTACTGCCAAAAAGTAGGCAGGCGGGATCGGCCGCTTCAAGTCATCCTGACACGCGATAATGGTTTTCTGAACATCTCGAGCTTCAGGACAGCTACAGAGCTGTTAAGCACAGCTAATCGATTCAGAATAATCAGGCGCGTTCGCCTGTTAAATCTAGAGGTCTGAACTCGGTCTGCTAGCCGAGCTAGGTCCGCACACCTATTCGTATTATTCGAGTTATCTTAACAGACGCTCTCGGTTTTCTGTACTTAACTCGAGCTATAGGACAGCTACAGAGCTGATGCTTACAGAAACCGATTCAGAATCATCAGTCGCATTTGTCTGTTGAATCCAGAGCTCTGAACTCGGTCTGCTGCCCGATCTAGAATCGCGAAACTATTCGTACTGTTCGAGTCATCTTGAGAAGTGCTTTTGGTTTTCTGCACTCAACTCGGGCTGGGGGGGGCTACAGTGCTGGTGGTCACAGGGATCGATTTGAAGACATCAGGCGCGTCCGCCTGTTGAATCCAGAGCTCGGAACTCGGCCTGCTGCGCGAACGAGGTCCGCGAAACTATTGCATTGTTCGAGTCATCCTGGGAGGTGCTGTCGGTTTTCTGCACTGAACTCGGGCTGTAGGGGGGCTGCAGGGCTGGTAATCACAGGAGTCGATTCGCAGACATCAGACGGTTCTGCATACCGCATTCAGAGGTTGAGCTCGGTCTGATACTCGAGCTAGGTTTGCCAAACTATTTGTATGTTTCGAGTCATCTTGGGAGTGCTGTCGATTTACGCGCGTAACTCGGGCTGCTGGAGAGCTACAGAGCTCGTGCAGAAGACAATGCAGAAGCATCGGGGGCGTTCGGCTGTTGCATCGAGAGGTCTGAAATCGCATGGGCTGAACAACTATTTGTTCTCTGCATTTTTTCCACATCATATATTGTCAGGAAGCTCTACGAGTCCCCCGGCGGTAAGGAAGGTTGACGGTTTACCACCGGCGCCCAGTTGGCCGATCCGGCCAGAAAGGACAAAGTGATAACTTTTGGGTTTTTTTTTTTGCGAATATTTGAAAGATATTTGACAATTCATTTTGAGAAAGCAGATTTTTCGCACCTGTAGTGGGTTATGCCGCGTCTGCCAGCAAATTTCCAGGTCTGTAGGTGCAGTATTGCTATCAACACACTTTGCGGAACCGTCTTTGGATGAAAACAGAAAAACGTGACTTTTCGAGTTTTTTGTTTCTCGCTCCAGAAGCTTTCTCCATGTGTTCCGACGATCGCCGTGCAAGAAAAGAGCTCTACGAGGTTCCCGGCGGTAACCAGGTTGACGGTTTACCGCCGGTTCCAGTTGGCCGAGCCGGCCCCGACGGACAATGTGCGAACTTTGGATCGGTCGGACAAACTTTGTGAGAGATTTGAACATTCATTTTGAGAAGCGGTATTTTTCGCACCTGTAGTGGGTTTTCCGCGTTCCCCAGCCAAATTCTCATATCCGTAGGTTCAGTAGTGCTGTCAAAACACTTGGCGGAACCGTCTTTCGATAAAAACATCAAATGTGTTCGAGTTTGTTGGGTCTTGCTCCAGACTCTTCCTGCACGTGTATCGAGAAGCGCCGTGCGAGAAAAGAGCTCTACGAGGGCTCCGGCGGTAACCTGGTTGACGGTTTACCGCCGGTTCCCAGTTCCGGCGCGCTGGAGGGCTAGTCGGCAAGAAAAATCTCGACGGACCTTTTGCTGACTTTTGGTCGGTTGAAAATTTTGTTCTCGAAATACCTCGTAGAGCTCTTCGGCATCGATGAGCTAGAGGAATTCCGGCGCGGGGTGGAGCTAGTTGGTCGACCCGGCCTGAAAGGGCAAAGTGTTAATTTTTGGGTAGTTTTACGAATATTTGAAAGATATTTGACAATTCATTGTGATAAAGCAGATTTTTCGCACCTGTCAACGATTATGAGGGCCTCTGCGTCTTAATATGAGCTCTGGAGACGCAGATGTACCATCAAAACACTTGGCGGAACCAACTTCATATCGACATGCAAAAAATCAATTTTGCTTTTTTCGCGAACTGCTTCCAGAAGCTCTCTCTGTCGATTCTAAGCACTCTCGCGCGTGGAAGGAGCTCTACGAGATTCCCGGCGGTGACGAGGTTGACGGTTCACCGCCGGCGCCAGTTCAACAAGTCGTTTGAGCTCTATTTTTTTTGACCATATTCGATCTTATTCCCGCTCGCCTTCTTAAATCTCAGCTCGATCGGTTCAATATTTCTGCAAAAAAGCGTCGCGGCGGGATCGGCTGTTTCGAGTCATCTTGATACGCGTTGTCGGTATTTTGTACTTAACTCAAGCTGTAGAGCAGCTACAGAGATCATTATTACAGAAATCGATTGCGAATCATCAGGCGCGTTCGTCTGTTCCAGCTGGAGGTCTGAACTCGGTTTGCTGCCCGAGCTAGGTTTGCGAAACTATTCGTATTCTTCGAGTCATCTTGAGAGATGCTATCAGTTTTCTGCATTTAACTCGAGCTCTAGGGGGGGCTACAGGGCTCGTACTCACAGGCATCGATTCGGAGACATCAGGCGCGTCCGTCTGCCAAATCCAGAGCTCAGAACCCGGTGTGCTGCCCGAGCTAGGTCCGCAAGACTTTTCGTATCCTTCGAGTCATCTTGAGAGGTGCTGTCCGTTTTCTGTACTTAAATCGAGGTGTAAGGGGGTTGCAGGGCTGGTAATCACTGGAATCGGAGACATCAGTCGCGGCCGGCTGTCGCATTCAGAGCTCTGAACTCGGTCTGCTGCCCGAGCTAGGTCCGCGAAACTATTCGTATTGTTCGAGTCATATGAAGAGGTGCTGTCGGTTTTCTGCACTTAACTCGGGCCGTAGGGGCTGCAGGGCCGGTAATCACAGAAATCGATTCGGAGACATCAGGTGCGTCCGCCTGTTGCATTCAGAGGTCTGAACTCGGTCTGATACTCGAGCTAGATTCGCGAAACTATTTGTATTGTTCGAGGGATCTTGAGAGGTGCTGTCGATTTTCGCACGTAGCTCGGGCTGTAGGAGAGCTACGGAGCTCGTGCGCACAGAAAACGATCCAGAAACATGAGGGGCGTTCGGCTGTTGCATCGAGAGGTCTGAAATCGCTTAGGCTGAAAAACTATTCGTTCTCTGCAATTTTTCCGACATTATATATGGTCAGGAAGCTCTACGAGTCCCCCGGTGGTAAGAAAGTATGACGGTTTACCGCCGGCGCCCAGTTGGCGGACCCGGCCCCGACGGACAATGTGCGAACTAACTCGTAGAGCTTCCCTTAGCTAGTTGCTGGAAGCTTAAGAGTAATTCCGGCGCGCTGGAGAGCTAGTTGGCAAGAAAAATCTCGACGGACCTTTTGGTGACTTTTGGTCGGTTGAAAATTTTGTTCTCGAAATTCAACAATTCGTTTGAGCTCTAGTATTTTTTCTGACCATATTCGATCTTATTCCCGCTCGCCATCTCAATCTCAGCTCGATCGGGTAAATATTTCTGCAAAAAAGCGTCGCGGCGGGATCGGCTGTTTCGAGTCATCTTGATACGCGTTGTCGGTATTTTGTACTTAACTCGAGCTGTAGGGCAGTTACAGAGCTCATTCTCACAGCAATCGATTGCGAATCATGAGGCGCGTTCGTCTGTTCCATCTAGAGGTATGAACTCGGTCTGTTGCCTGAACTAGGTTCGCAAACCTATACGTATTGTTCGAGTCATCTTGAGAGGTGCTGTCAGTTTTCTGCACTCAACTCGGGATGTAGGGGGGCTACACAGCTCGTGCTCACTGGAATTGATTCGGAGACAGCAGGCGCGTCCGCCTGCCAAATCCAGAGCTCAGAACTCGGTGTGCTGCCCAAGCTAGGTCCGCAAAACCATTCGTATTCTTCGAGTCATCCTGAGAGGTGCTGTCCGTTTTCTGAACTTAGGTCGAGCTGTAAGGGGGTTGCAGTGCTGGAAATCATTGGAATCGATTCGAAGACATCAGTCGCGTCCGCCTGTCGCATTCAGAGCTCTGAACTCGGTCTGTTGCCCGAGCTAAGTCCGCGAAACTATTCGTACTGTTCGAGTCATCTTCAGAGGTGCTGTCGGTTTTCTGCACTTAACTCGGGCTGTGAGGGGGGTGCAGGGCTGGTAATCACAGGAATCGATTCGGAGACATCAGGCGCGTCCGCCTGTTGCATTCAGAGGTCTGAACTCCGCTGATACTCGAGCTTGATTTGCGAAACTATTTCTATTGTTCGAGTGATCTTGAGAGGTGCTGTCGATTTTCGCACGTAACTCGGGCTGTAGGAGAGCTACGGAGCTCGTGCGCACAGAAAACGATCCAGAAGCATGAGGGGCGTTCGGCTGTTGCATCGAGAGGTCTGAAATCGCTTAGGATGAAAAACTACTCGTTCTCTGCAGTTTTATTCGACATTATATGGTCAGGAAGCTCTACGAGTCCCCCGGCGGTAAGAAAGGTTGACGGTTTACCGCCGGCGCCCAGTTTGGGTCGGTTCGACGAACTTTGTGAGAGATTTGAACATGCGTTTTCAGAACCGGTATTTTTCGCACCCGTAGTGGGTTATTCCGCGTTCGCCAGTCAAATTCTCAGGTCTGTAGGTGCAGTATTACTATCAAAACACTTGGCGGAACCGTCCTTGAATAGAAACATAAAAACGTGATTTTTCGAGTTTTTTGGGTCTTGCTCCAGACTCTTCCTGCTTGTCTACCGAGAAGCGTCGTGCGAGGAAAGAGCTCGACGAGGGCCCCAGCGGTAACCTGGTTGACGGTTTACCGCCAGTTCCCAGTTCCGGGGCGCTGGACAGCTAGTTGGCAAGAAAAATCTCGACGGACCTTTTGGTGACTTTTGGTCGGTTGAAAATTTTTGTTCTCGAAATTCCTTAATTCGTTTGAGCTCTAGTATGGTTTCCCGTGATATTCGATCTTATTCCCGCTCGCCATCTTGATCTCAGCTCGATTGGATACGTTTTACGGCCAAAAAGCAGGCAGGCGGGATCGGCCGTTTCAAGGCATCTTGACACGCGATGACGGTTTTCTGAAGATAACTCGAGCACGCTGGCGGGATCGGCCGTTTCGAGTCATCTTCATACGCGCCCTCGGTATATTGGACTTTAACTCGAGATAGAGGACAGCTACAGAGCTGGTAAGCACACCCCATCGATTCAGAATAATCAGGCGCGTTCGTCTGTTGCACCCAGAGGTTTGAACTCGGGCTGCTAGCCGAGGTAGGTCCGCAAACCTATTCGTATTATTCGAGTCATCTTGACAGGCGCTCTTGGTTTTCTGTGCTTAAATCGAGCTATATGAGAACTACAAAGCTGATACTTAAAGAAACTGATTCAAAATGATTAGTCGCGTTCGTCTGTTCAATCCAGAGCTCTGAACTCGGTTTGCTGCCCGATCTAGAATAACAGAACTATTCGTATTGTTCGAATCATCTTGAGAAGTGCTGTCGGTTTTCTGTACTTGACTCGGGCTGTAGGGCGGCTACAGTGCTGGTAGTCACAGGAATCGATTCAGAGACATCAAGCGCGTCGTCTGTTAAGTCCAGAGCTCGAAACTCGGTCTGCTGCCTGAACTAGGTCCGCGAAACTATTCGTGTTGTTCGAGTCATGGAGGTGCTGTCGGTTTTCTGCACTTAGCTCGGGCTGTAGGAGGGCTGCAGGGCTGGTAATCACAGGAATCCATTCAGCGACATCAGACGAGTCCGCCTGTCGCATTCAGAGGTCTGAACTCGGTCTGATACTCGAGCTAGGTTTGCGAAACTATTCGTATTGTTCGAGTTATCTTGAGAGGCGATGTCGATTTACGCACGTAACTCGGGCTAGGAGAGCAGAGCTCGCACAAAAGACAATCCAGAAGCATCGGGGGCGTTCGGCAGTTGCATCAAGAGGTCTGAAATCGTTTGGGCTGAAAAGCTATTCGTCCTCTGCAATTTTTTCCTCATTATATATATTGTCAGGAAGCTCTACGGGTCCCCCGGCGGTAAGAAAGGTTGACGGTTTACCGCCGGCGCCCAGTAACTCGTAGAGCTTCCCTTAGCAAGTTATTGCTGGAAGCTTAAGAGTAATTCCGGGGCGCTGGAGAGCTAGTTGGCAAGAAAAATCTCGACAGACCTTTTACTGCATTTTGGTCGGTTGAAAAGTTTGTTCTTAAATTCAACAATTCGTTTGAGCTCTAGTATTTTTCTCCATGATATTCGATCATATTCCCGCTCGCCATCTTGATCTCAGCTCGATTGGATACGTTTTACTGCCAAAAAGCAGGCAGGCGGGATCGGCCGTTTCAAGGCATCTTGACAGGCGATGACGGTTTTCTGAAGATAACTCGAGCTTCAGGATAGCTACAGAGCTGGTAAGCACAGCTAATCGATTCAGAATGATCAGGGGCGTTCGTCTGTTGAATCCAGAGGTCTGAACTCGGTCTGCTAGCCGAGCTAGGTCCGCAAACCTAT
The DNA here is from genome assembly GCA_963575745.1 of Prorocentrum cordatum. Taxonomy (NCBI): domain Eukaryota; class Dinophyceae; order Prorocentrales; family Prorocentraceae; genus Prorocentrum; species Prorocentrum cordatum. Next base: position 61,538 of record CAUYUJ010020748.1, on the reverse strand, counting down.
TCGTATTATTCGAGTCATCTTGACAGCGGTTTTCTGTACTTAACTCGAGCTACAGGATTGCTACAGAGCTGATACGTACAGAAACTGATTCAGAATCATCAGTGGCAGCTGTCTGTTGAATCCAGGGCTCGGTCTGCTGCCCGATCTAGAATCGCGAAACCATTCGTATTGTTCGAGTCATCTTGAGAAGTGCTCTCGGTCTTCTGCACTCAACTCGGGCTGAGGGGGGCTACAGTGCTGGTGGTCACAAGAATCGATTTAAAGACATCAGGCGCGTCCCTCTGTCGAATCCAGAGCTCGGAACTCGGTCTGCTGCCCGAACTAGGTCCGCGAAGCTATTGTATTGTTCGAGTTATCTTCAGAGGTGCTGTCGGTTTTCTGCACTTGTCTCGGGCTGTAGGGGGGCTGCAGGGCTGGTAATCACAGGATTCGATTCGCAGACATCAGATGCGTTCGTCTGTCGCATTCAGAGGTCTGAACTCGGTTTGATACTCGAGCTGGGTTGCCAATCTATTCGTTTTCTTAGAGTCATCTTGAGAGGTTCTGTCGATTTACGCACGTAACTCGGGCTGTAGGAGAGCTACAGAGCTCGTAAAGAAGACAATCCACAAGCATCGGGGGCGTTCGGCTGTTGCATCGAGAGGTCTGAAATCGCTTGGGCTGAAAAACTATTCGTTCTCTTCATTTTTCCACATTATATATTGTCAGGAAGCTCTACGAGTCCCCCGGCGGTAAGAAAGGTTGACGGTTTACCGCCGGCGCCCAGTTTGCCGACCCGACCAAAAGAGACAATGTGGTGATTTTGGGTCGGCTTTCTTAAGATTTGAATGACATCTAACAATTCATTCGGAGAAACCAGTTTTTTTAGCACCTGTAGTGGGTTATGCCGCGTCTGCCAGTCAAATTCTTAGGTCCGTAGGTGCAGTATTACTAAGAAACCAGATTTTTCGCAGCTGTATTGGGTTATGCCGCGTCTGCGAGTGAAATTCTCAGGTCCGTAGCTGCAGTATTGCTATCGAAACACTTGGCGGAATCGACGCTGGATAAACCCCGCGATTACCAGGTTGACGGTTCACCGCCAGTTTCCAGTTCGCCCATCTGTAGTGGGTTATGCCGCGTCTGCCAGTTAAATTCTCAGATCTGTAGCTGCAATGTTACTATCGAGAGACTGCCGTTTCGAGTTACCTTGACACGCGTTGATTGTTTTCTGTATTTCTCTCGAGCTTTAGAATAGCTACAGAGCTGATACTTACAGGAACCGATTCAAAATCATCAGGCGCGTTTGTATGTCCCATCGAGAGGTCTGAACTCGGTCTGCTACTCGAGCTGAACCGCGAACTGTTCTTTCTCGGTTTCCTCAACTAAAGTTTTTTTTTTTTTTTTTTTTTTTTTTTTTTTCCCCCCCCCCTCTCTCTCTCTCTCTCCCTCTCTTTCTCTGGTACGCATGTACACCGATCCAATATCGCCTGGAGCGTTTTTTTCTCGCATCGAGAGGTCTGACTGGCACTCGAGCTAGCTCCACGAAAGGAAGATGCAAAACTAAAAAAACGTATTTTTTGAGCTTTTTTCTTCACGCTTGAGGATTTTTCTTTGCGTTCCGAGCAGCGCCGCGCGATAACAGAGCTCTACGAGGTTCCCGGTGGTTACCTGGTTGACGGTTCACCGCCGGATCCCAGTTCCGGCGCACTGGAGAGCTAGTTGGCAAGAAAAATCTCGACGGACCTTTTACTGCATTTTGGTCGGTTGAAAAGTTTGTTCTTAAATTCAACAATTCGTTTGAGCTCTAGTATTTTTCCCGTGATATTCGATCTTATTCCGCTCGCCATCTTGATCTCAGCTCGATCGGGTACCTTTCACTGCTAAAAAGCTGCGGCGGGATCGGCTCTTTCGAGTCATCTTGACACGCGCTGTCGGTATTTTGTACTCAACTCGACCTCTGGAGCAGCTACAGAACTCGTACTCGTAGCAATCGATTCAAAATCACCAGGAGCGTTCGTGTGTTGGATCCAGAGCTCTGAACTCGACCTACTGCTCGAGCTGGTTTGAAACTATTCGTACTGTTCGAGTAATATTGAGAGGTGCTGCCGGTTTTCTGTACTTAGCTTGGGCAGCAGGCGGGCTACAGAGCTGGTAATCAGAGGCATCGATTTGGAGACATCAGGCGCGTCCGCTTGTCGAATCCAGAGCTCGGAACTCGGTCAGCTGCCCGAGCTAGGTCCACGTACAGGGCTGGTAATCACAGACATCGATTCGAAGACATGAGGCGCGTCCGGCTGTCGCATGCAGAGGTCGGATCTCGGTCTAATACTCGAGCTAGATTCACGAAACTATTCGTATTGTGCGAGTCACCTTGAGAGGTGCTGTCGATTTTCGCGCGTAACTTGGGGTGTAGCAGAGCTACAGAGCTGGTGCGCACAGAAAACAATCCAGAAGCATCAAGGGCGTTCGGCTGTTGCATCGAGAGGTCTGCAATCGCTGGGGCTGAAAATTTATTTACTCCTTGTATTTTTTTCGACATTATATATTGTCAGGAAGCTCTACGAGTCCCCCGGCGGCAAGAAAGGTTGGCGGTCAGCCGGCGCCTAGTTTTGGAGGCTACCAAGTATCTCGTAGAACTCTTCGGCACCGATGAGCCAGAGGAATTCGGGCGCGGCGTGCAGCTAGCAACTCGTAGATCTTTCCTCAGCAAGTTATTGCTGGAAGCTTAAGAGTAATTCCGGGGCGCTGGAGAGCTAGTTGGCAAAGAAAATCTCGACGGACCTTTTGCTGACTTTTGGTCGGTTGAAAATACCTCGTAGAGCTCGTCGGCATCGATGAACTGGAGGAATTCGGGCGCGGGGTGGAGCTAGTTGGCCGACCCGACCAAAAGGGACAATGTGGCACATGTGGGTCGGTTTTTCTTAGATTTGAAAGATATTTGGCAATTTATTTTGAGAAACCAGATTTGTCGCGCCTGTAGTGAGTTATGCCGCTTCTGCCGGTCAAATTCTCAGGTCCGTGGGTGCAGTATTACTATCAAAACACTTGGAGCAACCGACTGTGTTCCGAGTCATCTGGACACGCGTTCACGGTTTTCTGTACGTAGCTCGAGATTTCGGAAAGCTACACAGCTGATGTTTACAGATACCAATTCAGAATCATCAGGCGCGCTCGTCTGTTGCATCCAGAGGCCTGAACTCGGTCTGCTTCTCGAGCTAGGTCCGTCAAACTATTTGTGTTATTCGAGTCATCCTGACCAGTGATGTTGGTTTTCTGTACTGAACTCAAGATTCAGAGGAGCTACAGAGCTGGTGCGCACATAAACCGATTCAATATCACCAGGCGCGTGCGTCTGTTGCATCGAAAGGCCTGGAATCGTTCTGCTACTCGAGCTAGGTCCACAACACTATTCGTATTTCTCAAGTTCTAGAGGCGTTGTCGGTATTCTGCATTCAACTCTAGCTGTAGCACAGCTACAGAGCTTGTGCGCACATAAACCGATACAAAATGATCAAGGGCGTTTTGCTGAAGCATCTAGAGCTCTGAACAGAGTCTGCTCCTCGAGCTCAGTCCGCCAAATTATTTGTATGCGATCAATTATTTAGAGTTTTCTGGCTCTCGCTTCAGCTTGCTTCGCGCGTTCCGAGGAGCTTGGCAAGAACAATCTCGACGGACCTTTTGGTGACTTTTGATCGGTTGAAAATTTTGTTCTCGAAATTCAACAATTGGTTTGAGCTCTAGTATTTTCTCCCGTCATATTCGATCTCCCGCTCGCCATCTTGATCTCAGCTCGATCGGGTACCGTTCACTGCCAGAAAGCGTCTTGGCGGGATCCGCCGATCGAGTCATCTTGATACGCGCTCTCGGTATAAGCACACCGTATCGATTTAGAATGATGAGGCGCGTTCCTCTGTTGTATCCAGATGTCTGAACTCGGTCCGCTAGCCGAGCTAGGTCCGCAAACCTATTCAATTTTTTTGAGTCATCTTGACAGGCGCTCTTCGTTTTCTGTACTTAACTCGAGCTATCTGACAGCTACAGAGCTGACACTTACAGAGACCGATTCAGAATCATCAGTCGCGTTCGAGAGATTTGAAATCGCTTGGGCTGAACAACTACTTTTTTCCACATTTATATTGTCAGGAAGCTCTACGAGTCCCCCGGCAAGAAAGGTTGACGGTTTACCGCCGGCGCCCAGTTGGCCGACCTGGCCCCGACGGACAATGTGCGAACTTTGGGTCGGTTGGACGAACTTTGTGAGAGATTTGAACATTCGTTTTGAGAACCAGTATTTTTCGCACCTGTAGTGGTTTATTCCGCGTTTGCCAGTCAAATTCTGAGGTCCGTAGGTGCAGTATTACTATGAAAACACTTGGCGGAACCGTCTTTGGATAAAAACATAGAACGTGATTTTTCGAGTTTTTTTAGTCTTGCTCCCACTCGTCCTGCATGTTTACGGAGAAGCGCCGTGCGAGGAAAGAGCTCTCCGGCGCGGGGTGGAGCTAGTTGGTCGATCCGGCCAGAAAGGACAATGTGTTAACTTTCGGTCGGTTTTGGGAATGTGTCAAAGATATTTGACCATTGATTTTCAGAAACCAGATTTTTCGCACCTGTAGTGGGTTTTGCCGCGTCTGCCAGTGAAGTTCTCAGGTCCATAGCTGCAGTAACTCGTAGAGCTTCCCTTAGCAAGTTATTGCTGGAAGCTTAAGAGTAATTGCGGGGCGCTGGAGAGCTAGTTGGCAAGAAAAATCTCGACGGGCCTTTCGGTGATTTTTGATCTGTTGAAAATTTTGCTCTCGAAATTCAACAGTTCGTTTGAGCTCTAGTATTGTTTCCCGTGATATTCGATCTTATTCCCGCTCGCCATCTTGATCTCAGCTCGATCGGGTACTTTTTACTGCCAAAAAGCGTCCAGGCGGGATCAGCCGTTTCGAGTCATCTTGATACGCGCTCTCGGTATATTGGACTTATCTCGAGATACAGGACAGCTACAGAGCTGGTAAGCACACCTTATCGATTGAGAATGATCAGACACGTTCGTCTGTTGCATCCAGAGGTCTGAACTCGGTCTGCTAGCCGAGCTAGGTCCCCAAACCGATTCGTTTTATTCGAGTCATCTTGTCAGGCGCTCTCGGTTTTCTGTACTTAACTCGAGCTATATGACAGCTACAGAGCTGATACTTACAGAAACCGATTCATAATCAGTCGCGTCCGTCTGTTCAATCCAGAGCTCTGAACTCGGTCTGCTGCGCGATCTAGAATCGCGAAATTATTCGTATTGTTCGAGTCATCTTGAGAGGTGCTGTGTGTTCTGTACTTAACTCGGGCTGTAGGGGGGCTACAGTGCTGGTAGTCACAGGAATCGATTTGGAGACATCAGGCGCGTCCGCCTGTCGAATCCAGACCTCGGAACACGGTCTGCTGCCCGAACTAGGTTCGCGAAACTATTCGTATTGTTCAAGTCATCCTGAGAGGTGCTGTCGGTTTTCTGCACTAAACTCGGGCTGTAGGGGGGCTGCAGGGCTGGTACTCACAGGAATCGATTCGGAGACATCAGATGCGTGCGGATGTCGCATTCAGAGGTCTGAAGTCGGTCTGATACTCGAGCTAGGTTTGCCAAACTATTCGTATTGTTCGAGTCATCTTGGAGGTGCTGTGGATCTACGCACGTAACTCGGGCGTAGGAGAGCTACAGACCTCGTACAGAAGACAATCCAGAAGCATCGGGGGCGTTCGGCTGTTGCATCGAGAGGTCTGAAATCGCTTGGGCTGAAAAACTATTCGTTCTCTGCAATTGTCGGAAAGCTCTACGAGTCCCCCGGCGGTAAGAAAAGTTGACGGTTTACCGCCGGCGCCATATGGAGCTCCACACCCCTCACACGTTTCGCGGCCCCATAGGGAGCTCCACCGAAGGCCCCAGTGCCCGCGCCCGCATGCGTCAGCCACACCCATTTCGGCACACCCCTCACACGTTTCGTGGCTCCATAGGGAGCTCCACCGAAGGCCCCAGTGCCCGCGCCCGCATGCGTCAGCCACACCCATTTCGGCACACCCCTCACACGTTTCGTGGCCCCATAGGGAGCTCCGCCGAAGGCCCCAGTGCCCGCGCCCGCATGCGTCAGCCACACCCATTTCGGCACGCCCCTCACGCGTTCCGTGGCTCCATAGGGAGCTCCGCCGAAGGTCCCAGTGGGTGTGCCCGCATGCGTCCCGCACACCCATTTCGGCACACCCCTCGCACGTTTCGTGGCCCCATAGGGAGCTCCACGGAAGGCCCCAGTGGGTGTGCCCGCATGCGTCCCGCACACCCATTTCGGCACACCCCTCACACGTTTCGTGGCCCCGTAGGGGGCTCCATCGAGAAGATATCCACAATTGCAGTATTCACAATTTCATATGGTTGGGTCCTTCTCCAGGATTTTTTTTTTTGTTTCTTTCTCTTGTTCCTTTTCTCCATAGTTTGTTCAGGATGTCTTGAGGGAAACGCTGGTTTTGCAAAAATTGGGGATGTCTCGAGCGGGGGCTTCGTGGGGGGCTCAGAATTCAGAGGCTGTCTCAGGCAAAATGCTTGTTTTCGTGTCCCGCTCGCAGGAATTCCAAGGATGTCTCGCACGTGCCGCGTCCCGCGCGCAGGAATGTCGAGGATGTCTCGACTATTTCATTTGTTTTGCCAGGATGTCCTTGGATTTTGACCAGATGTCTCGAGCGAAACGTTTCTTTTTCATGATTTGTTGAGGATGTCTAAAGCGAAAGGTTGGTTTTGCCAGCTTGGGGGATGTCTCGAGCGGGGGCCTCGTGGGGGGCCAGAATTCAGAGGATGTCTCAGGCGAAATGTTTGTTTTCACGTCCCGCTCGCAGGAATTCCGGGGATGTCTCGCGCGTGCCGCGTCCCGCGCGCAGGAATTTTGAGGATGTCTCGTAGCGCGTCCCCTTGGCACGTCCTACGGTGCGACCCCATGGCACGTCTCTTGGCACGTCGCTTGGCGCGTCCCTTGAGACGTTCCGCGTCGCGTCCTCCTTGCATGTCCCCTTGTCAATTAGCTCTGGGGCAGCTACTATGTGTTCAGGCAGCTCGAGCTTAAGATCCAGATCAGTTCGGTCAGGACTCGGAAACAAAGGAGGACTCGATCCACGAGGCTATAGAGCACAATCGCGGCATGGCACATTGCAATTCAGCACGGCGCCGCACAGCGCAGATTTCGGCACGGTACATCAAGATCGATATAATCAGCACTGCAACCTGGCACGTTCCTTGGCACGTTCCGAGGGGCGTCCCGTGGCGAGTCCCCCTGGCACGTCGCGTGGCGCGTCTCCTGTTACATCCCGTGGCACATCCATTGGCCCGTTCCGTAGCGCGTCCCCTTGGCACGTCCCGCGGTGCGACCCCGTGGCACGTCCCTTGGCACGTCGCCTGGCGCATCCCTTGGGACGTTTCGCGTCGCGTCCTCCTGGCATGTTCCCCTGTCCATTAGCTCTGGGGCAGCTACTATGTGTTCAGGAAGCTCGAGCTTAAGATCCAGATCAGTTCGGTCAGGACTCGGATGCAAAGGAGGACTCGATCCACGAGGCTATAGAGCACAATCGCGGCATGGCACATTGCAATTCAGCACGGTGCAGCACAGCACAGCTTTCGGCAGGGTACATCAATATCGATACACTCAGCATCGCATTTGCCCGTCCCCCGGCCATGTGTCTTTGAAAACGCCGCCATGTGTTGCAGTTCTATATTCCTTTCTGGGTTCGTGGGTCGATCGTGTTTTATTTGGCTACTGATTCTGATCTAACTTGTGCATCGCGTCGCTCAGTCCGATGGCCCAAGCAGCGTGATCGTTGCCGGACAGGGTCGTGGGCAAGATGCTTCTTTGGCGGGCTTCATGGGGTCTTTTGGGAGGCTTATCAGGAGCCTCTGGGGGAGGCATTGTTGAGCCCCCCTGGGGCCTCTCGGGAGCGTCTCGAGAGCTTCTTGGGGACTCTTGGGGCTCCATGGGGCCTCTTGGGAGTCTCTTGGGGCCTCTCGGGGCCTCTTGGGGACCTCTTGGGGCCTCTTTGGGGCTTCTGTGAGGTCTCTTGGGGGCATCTTGGGGGCGCCCTGGGGGGCATCTTGGGGTCCGTGATGACAGTCAGCAGTGATGACGCAGAACAAGTCACTTCAATGGCAAATGATCGGTTATCAGCCGAAGCCTCTGGTGGACGAGGGGTATCGGACGAGGCCCCGGTTGGATCTTATCCCCGGAACATTCAAGAACATCACAACGAGGGCATGAGCAGGGACCAAATCGTCGCGTTGCCCCCAAGCAACCTTCCCGACTTCCCAAGTTGCCTACTGGAGCTGAGCATTTGCATATGCCACGCATGCCGCGGGCGAAGCGCGCAGTTCAAGAAAGAGACAGTACGCGAGGAACGAAAGCGTTGATAATGGTTCCGCCATTCATGCGTCGCCAAGGGAGCCCCAAGTGATACCAGATGAAGATGGCGCCGAGAGCGGCTCAGCCGCCATCGGCGCGCCCGTCAGAGCAGGTGATGTTTATCGAACATCGCCGGAATTCCTGTCGCCATCTGAAAACCGTAAGGGTGAAGAAAGGGGCGAAGCTATGGACCCACATGGCGAGGCCACTGGCGTCGCCGAGGGATCCCAAGGGGTCGGCGGATATCTCGGAGGAGGGAGGAAAAGGAGGAAAGAGGGAGGGGGCATGAAGAGTTTTTTCCAGGAAAGGGCTTGGGCCCAGGGTTCTCTTTTAGAGGTTTACACCCGGTTTCGACTTGAGACGGGCCGGCGGAATTCTGTTCGAGGAAAACGAGGTAAAATGTTATTTTCAGACGAAAAAGTACGTTTCGTGCGTGCCCGCTCGAGGAAAGCGCGCCCCCCATTTCGGATCCTCGATAAACGACGGGGTCCGCATGCCTCCGCTTTCCTTCGTAAAAAATTGGGCGCGGAGCGCTTTTCGCAGAAGCCTCGACGAATAACGGGGTCTGGGGCCCCGACCGCGACGCGGAAGAGCGCCCCGCGCGCAGGAATTCCGAGGATGTCTCGCGCGCGCCGCGTCCCGCGCGCATGAATTTCGAGGATGTCTCGACGAATTCGTTTGTTTTTGCAGGATTTCCTTCAGGGGGGCTCACGAGAGGTCCCCAGGAGGGCCCAGGAGAGGCCCCAGGAGAGCTCCGATTGGAGGGGCCAGGGATCCTGGCACTGGGAGCGCGAATCCAGGAGGGCCCAGGAGGCCCCAAGAGGCCTCAGCAGACTGGGGAAGGTTCGTCTTGATGTTTCGTAAGCAGCATCAATTATGCTGACCCATCCTCGCAAATATAAGCCCAGCCGGGTGGGACTGCAGGATGGAGAGCACCCCCTGGGGCTCCGAAGCTCGGAGTAGCTGAATCGTTTCTTCCCGTGGGTGGCGTGCGCTTTGGCTTGGAGTGCTCGTAGGCGCCCGTGCGCCGCTTGTGCGACATACAAACACCCGATCAGTAGTGTTGGCGGCTCCTTGAAAGGAGAGGGTCCATGGACTCTCTGTCTTACACATAGCATCGCATCTACATGCATAATGCAGTGAAGAGTGCTTTCGTTCAAAACACACCTACAGCAGCGCAGTCATGTGTTGGCACGCGATGATTCGTGTCTTTCTTGACTGCTGCGGTTTTTGATGTGCTCTTGTACGTTTCATCGCAGCCTCTTGATGCTCAAGGCGTGTAGTCATCATGTATCGCGCACGGCGCGCAACTCACTTCTCACGTTGCGACCCGCGACTCGGCGGTTTCTGTTTTCTTTTCTCCGCGCATGCTACGCACGAGGCCTGGTTTGAAGGTTTGGGATGAAGCGGATGCTAGTGGTTCCGTTGCTACATCGCAAATTATCACGATTGCATTCAGCGCCGACCAGCAGGGCAAGACGCGCCGTCGTGGCCGACGTGCAGGGCGCAAGTATCAAGTGCGTCAAGAGCATCACGAGCATCAAGAACATCAAGACCATCAAACACATCAAGAACATCAAAAACAGAAGAAGGCGCAAGTGACAGCGAGCGACGCCCCCTGTAACGTCGGTTGCTGATCATCGGGATCTCATGGAAGATGCGGTCGAGACGCACATATATTCCAGTTATCAAATTGGGAAAATAGAAAAACGGCGAAGCCCCGAAGCATGGCGCGCGATGATGGCAAGGCGCAGGGCCGCGTTGGAAATCAAGATCGAGCAAATTCATGCCTCGCTCGCGTGCGCCGCAGCGCATAGCCCTCTTCTCATGTGCTAGCCACAGCCAAGAACAACGCAGATGTCTTCAGGGAGGAAATCGATACTTGGAGCATACTGCCGTGGCGTCCTGGATCTTAGCCGAATGAGGTTGCCTGGACACAGCGATCGCCAACGAAAAGGGACGTCGCTGAGAGCTCGACTGAGAAATCATCTTACGTTCTTTCATCGAAGGACAGCGCGGTTCTTTGATCCAGGGAAAGGAACAGACAAAAGCGCAGAAGCGCAGACCGAACGACATTCATCGGCATCGCAATCGCAGAAGAGAACGGAATAGAAAGATATATGAAACCAGCGCGGTGGATAAGGAGTGCGCGTCGTCTGCCAATGTGAAAGTACAATAAAAGGGTGGTGTTCTAGATGTGGAGTAATAAGTCTTCGGCGTGCAAACACGTTGACTAAAACAAGCAATATTGACAGCTCGTTTTGAAACTACTAACAGCAGGGGCAAGGTTCGGAACAAGCGCAGTGGGGGGATGATAGGCGGACAGGATTTTTTGTATACGCGTCGCAGCGTCGAGATTCCAGACAGACTGAAAACATTCAAAAGAACAGCCATTTTTAGGTGCAATGAGCCATGCCCAACTTGTTCCTCAACCTTCTGTGCAAGAGCGCATGCTGCAGCTTCCAAGAAAACAGAATGATATGACAACTGCCAACCAGATTGTGTCACTGGTTCCCAATCTCGAAAAAGGTGGAGATGAATCGATCCCTTTATGCTTTAAAGACTGAGGGTCGCGTCGAATATGTTCGAGGTGCCCCTCCTTTGTGGCGCGCGCCGCCGCCCGTGCCCAATTCATTGTGTCACCGACTTAGGAAATGTGCATGACTGCCTCCGCAATCTTGAATTATATGCTGCAGCTGGTCTTGTAACTGTGGCGGCCGATGCTGATATAGCATTTCTGGGGTACGGAGTGTCGCCGAACATGAAGAAGAGCAATATTTGAATTTTCCAAGCTGACGCTACAGACAAGAACAGCGCCGATGTCCAACTTAGATGGGACGTCTGCGAGCTTGTGAAACATGCCACGGTGGCACGTCCAGAGCTATAGTTGCATGTCCTGGTAGCAACAAGAGATCTGGGTCCCTTGCGATCAGAACATCTTGTAGAACAGTATCCATTTCATTAATTAACGTTCGTCACGAATTGGGAGGCTTTCCGGATCCCCGTTGAATAAGCATCAAGATTTCGTACGCAAGGCATGGGAGTGCTCCAGGTATGAGTTGACAGGCGCACTTGGGTGACTGCGTTGGCAGAAGATCAGGTTCATCGGCGAATAGTTAAATGCTTTCCACCACGCAAGTTGTAAAACAAAAATACCAGATCCAATTCCAAGTTTTCACGTGGAAGCCGGGGCGCAACTTCCGTATTGCCAAACCGCTGTTTCGCATAATTTTCGGACTCGTTGATTTGGGAAGTATGTTGTATTTCAGGGAGCGCCGCCACGTTTGGTCTTTTCTGCGTGAAGTCTGCGATGGAGATTTCGTGAATCGCAATGCTGTCATGCTCACGAACAAAGATGCGATTCAACAACTAATGGTGAGCAAACAAAACCGGGGACCGTTGGTTGGCCCCTCAGAAGTACACCCCGAGGCGCTATGTCAGCATCTGGTCATATTTACAAACGGCGGCGATCATTCTTGCCAACGAGCAGCACTGATTGATTCGCTGACTGGTGCCAGAAAGCCAACCACGGAACAAGTACAATCTATTGCTTCAACATTGTATGTAACTGTGGCGGTCGTTACGGTGCATCTGCAGTGCAAATTGCTGTTGCCATCGCGGTCGTCCTTAACATATTCCATGTGTATTTATCTGAAGAAGAGCGCGGCGAATTGGAACTCCTTCCTCTACAAGAAATATTACGACCTTCGCTTGGCCCTATCGCTCCCAAATTGGAGGCACACTGTAACGGGGGGTCGTTCACTTAAGCGCATGCGCCGACCCCGATTTCAGATTCTAGATCGCCTGAACAAGCATCCAACCTATACCTTAAAACGCGATCGGTTTGTAGCGGCGGCGAAACTATCTGAATGTGATGGCGAAAGGGCTCTATGCGACGTAATAAGTTTCGCGGCCGTGTTGGGCGTCGCACATGGCGTCAAAACGGCACTGGAACGCGTGAGTATTTCAGAAGAAGCACGGTCTGAAGACGCTTGGACCTAAAAGCGCCCTGCGAGGTTACCTATATTTTCTGCCGGCATGCAACCTTGCTTGCGGGGTCCTGATATTGGCCAATATTTCAATTCCAAGCTGTGGGGCCGTAGCAGCTCCTGCCTTTACGTGGCAGCCAGGGCCACGGGAGTGTATCGGGCGCAACGTCGCTACAAGTCATCTCGTCGCGTTTTGTGAGATCGCTCAAGCGCTATATGCGGCGCTGGGGAAATCTGCGCAAGAGTGCGCAGAACACGTTGTTTGGGGTCGTCTGAATCGCATCTGGCGGACGACCGTCGTTGGAAGAACATGCCGCATCTGGCGGGCGACTGTTGTTGAAAGAACATACCGCGTGGCCGTCGAGAGCCTGCTGTTTCTTCGGTATTGGGGGCGAGGCCGATTCGGGCCAGCGCCCGTGAATGCAATGCGCATTGCAGCGAGTCTGTGGTCCCAAAAACGAGGGGCAACCGTTATATATGAAGAGATCCTCCTGTGGCCGCTTTTGCTCTTGCTGAAAACAGAGGGTTCTGCCCTTTGCCATGAAGTTTTTGGGTTTGAAGAGCTGCCAGGGGTATCGCTTTGCTCGGCCGCAGCTTTGGCAAACCATTGCGGCCCTCAGGGGTCAATGAGCTGGCGGCCCAACTGTGGGATGATATGACAAAGGTAGCGGCGCTGAAACTTCCGACGTGGAAAGTGGTTTTCAGACACGAGCGCCCGAAACGTTAGAGATCAACGGAGTGCCGCACCTTTTTACTGCCATGGAACTTTCACACCATTTTGAACTCCGCATCTACTTGGACCGCGCTTGTTTCTCCTGTGAGCATTTTGCGCGGCAGCGCATCCTGCGTCTCTTGCGCGGCGCGAATGCACCTCGGCGGGGACCATGGAACCGTGCGACGTCTGGCATTACCTATTCATCACATTGTCATTATCGTACATGAGGCGGACAAGATCATGACATTCTTTACTTTACCGCATGTCACTGGTTTGACGTATGAAAGCATCAAAACGGTGCAAGGGCAGGTGAAAGAAACAATGGGTTGGAGTTGCATACATCCGCATGCGGATGTCCGTCTCCCACTGGCACGCTTTTTGCGCCATGGAAGTGCAGCCTGGAAGGAATGCGCTACAACGATCGTCGGTTCCGTTTGGCCGCGGGAAAAAGACTTTGCGAATGATTCCCGCGCGCCCGCTTTCGTGGCGCCTGTCAGCAGCGTGATATTCGATCAAGCGCCCGTGACAAGAGAAGGTGTGATCTCTATCTATCAGATTTGTTATATGCTTCGACTTATGGACACAGCTTGGTCCATGGAGCCCCTTCCGAAATGATACTGGCGTATGGTTTGGGCATTTGGTCCAATCTCGGTTTCTTTCAGAGGGATGTCGGAATCGGGTGAGATTGGAAGGCTTGATTCATATGACTTCGTTCCACCCTCTGGACATGACTCCTTCTGAGTTCCGCGTGTCCGATGAAGTCGCGTAGTCGTTTCGCCGGAAAACGTCAGCGATGTCAAACGGCATTCTATGTCGCTTATCCAATGAACGTGTTGCATGCGCTGCATCATCCTGGTGTATGGGTTGATCACAACGGTTGCACGTACTAAAGATCGGCTCCTGATGTCAGAACCCTTATGTTTTCATGCTTTCGCTGCGCTTCTCTATGCAGCGTCGTTGCTCGCGAGCGGGTTGGTGGCTCTTACTTCTACCGAGTGAGTTTCTGATTTTGACCCCGCAAAAAGGGATGTAATCATTGCGTATAAACTTGTCTATTTCTTTTCGCAATTGGCATATCTGTCTGGGTGCCAGGGATTTCTGTATCTCTTTTTGCCCGCGTTGGGCCTCTGGACTTTTTTCTGCAAGCAATGCGCGAGCGATGGTTTTCTAACCGTTGCTTGCATCAAAACTCTTGTCGATGTTTGATATTTCCATCTCCTCTTCCCGACGCCCAGTGTTGACGAATTTCATGAACTTCGCTTCCAATCGGCCCTCCTTCATGCCCTTGATATGTATGCTCTCATGCTCGAAGGGGCCATCTTGCAAGCGCCAACTGCGCAACCGGCAATAGTGGTGTTTGCGATGATCGCTGCGTTTTTTACATCTCTATTATGTTCTAGCAGAAGTAAATTAACAACTTCGTGGAGTGTGGACATGGAGTGTGCTGAATCTTAGAACTTTCAGATGCTGGTCTTTGATAGCCGCTGCTATCTGTCTGGCGTTGGTTGTTCAGACCGCTCTGCTCTTGCTCGGCGGTTTTGCCTGGGTATCTTTGGGGGCAAGCAGCTTCATCGGTACCGAGATTTATCAGTGCCCGCCAAAGGAAAGGCGCGGCTGTTCATTGAACAAGTGATGCAATCAATTCTTTCAAATGAGTTTACCGCAGGGCCTGAAGTTCAAGGGGTCAAAGCTCCAGCCCGCGGAAAAGAAGCAACAAGAAATGGCTGTCGAAGAGTTTCAGAAATGCACCGCTCATTGGCGCAACGCGCTGAATTCTTCGCCTGGCCAAGTTATTGACGAGCTGAATGATTGGGCGTCTGAAGACTTTCGACAACTTGGTAAGTGTCCCCGAGATTGTTTGGACAAGCAGCAATCGATTGGACCCCAAAGCGTTCTTCAGACAATTCGGAAACTCTCTGCGTGCGTCTGAGCTCGCTGACGCCGACAAACTGGCAAAATTAGGTGCCGTCTTTGTCAGAGCCTTCGCAGGTGGGGCGAACGGGTTCTGCGGCGGGATTCCGACGGACCAAGCGTCATTGAACGTTGATGTCGCCGATATTCTTTTAAAGCGAGAAGATGTTCCTGGTTGTGTTGCCGAGGGCGATTGCAAAGCAGTCGGCGCCGCCGCATGTATAGCAGCCCTCGTCCTTGTTGCGCTCGCGTTCATCGCAGGGAAACGAGCGGCGTCAGTGGGCCGGAGTGCCGTCGAAAGGGGCGCGGGACCCCATGCCAACAGCAGGAACTACTCCATATGTCTTCAATCATCACCCATAGTGCGACCTTTGCTTCGTGGTCCAAATAGACTGCGAGCTGGCTCTCTATGATGCAAACATTGAGCGATATGGGGTCCCTGGTAGCCGTGCTGAAGGCGCCCCGCCCTCTAACGTCGGTCCCCGTCCTGATTGCCAGTTTTATTGCATTCCTCGCGTCTGCTTTCGTAAAGAGATGCTGTTGTAGTCGGCGGGCGGTGGTTCCAAGTCAACCATCTAAGCCGACGAGCTTCCAGTTTTCCGTGAACGCAAGTGGGCAGGGGGACTCGCAGAAACAAGACCTCACACCCCCGATTGAAGAGGAAGCGTTCGCATTCACAATTCATAGTGCGAACCCCAAAGAACCGATTGAAATTGTTGCCATCGGTTTGGAAAGCCGTCGCGCGGAAGGCTTAGACAAGCACATTGTCCAAGTGGGAGGAACGCGCGAACGGCAGCAAAACGCTTGCATCTGGCAGCCGTGGACTTTGTTCACGGCGTACACGCGCCTCCTTCTGACAACAAAACTCATCACAGCCACGAAAGAGTAGACACATTACATTCGAAGTTCGACATTGGGCCGCAGGGACAAGGCTTATGGACAAGTTTGAGCAAAGGGTCAGCCGTAATATTAGTGAATTTCAATCAAAAATCGATCTTGCAACAATAAAGCTGACTTTGTTCACGAACCCGACATGCATGGGCCGTTGGCCCAAGTCCGTCGCAGTTCAATCAATAGACCCAGCAGGTTCATCGTTTGGTGAGAGCGAGCTCTCACCAGTTTCTTTTGAAAATATGTGGGACCACCTCGGGAGCTCTCGAGAATTTTTAAGATTTACGAAGAGGGGTCAACTGAATAGCTCTCGAGAGATTTTCTGGAAGAGCATCGCTCTGCATCTTTGGCGGGGCGACCGACGCGGGCCGTCGCAATCCATAGTGGAGCTCCTGTCAAGAACTGACATGAGCTCGTTTAAAAATAAGTCTCGTGAAAATGATGCAAATCAGTACTTTCTTATCCCGTGTGCCGTTTTAATGTTCAAGCGTTTGCCTCTCACGGCGTCGAAAGAAAAGTGAACACGTTGTTTTCGAAGCGCGCAGTCAGGAGGAGCGATCCGCGACGACGAAACACATACGCAGCTTTCAGAAGACAATTCGGTCGGTGTAGAAAACTGCCCTGGCTGCGCTCGTGCCGAGGATGCCGCTCTGTATAGGTGCGACGAGGAAGAAATTGACTGGGGCGGGGAAAGCGACTCCTCCTCTCTGTCAGATATCGCCGGGAGGCTTGCGAGGCCTGTGGGACCTGCGAGGCCTGTGGGAGCCGTGGGGCTTGTGGTGCCCATGGGACTTACGAGGCCTGCGACACATGCGTACGCGCACACGCACACACACCATATCCAGGGGCACGCATCCGTATGCTTTTACGTGTGTTCCTATAACTGGGCCCTTCCATTACCTGCAGGCTGGCCCTCTCGAAGGGCACGAATATATATATATATATATTATATAATATATATATATATATATATATATATATTATATATATATATATATGGGTGTGTGTGTGTGTGTGCGTGTGTGTGTGTGTGTGTGTGTGTGTGTGTGTGTGTGTGTGTGTGTGTGTGTGTGTGTGTGTTTTCATGTTTCTATAAATTTGCTTTCTCCAGGAATGCGTGTTTTCTCATAGAATGGCCTTCTCCAGGGGCACGAATCCGTGTATTTTGATTCGTATTCCTATAGATGGGCCCTTTCATTACCTATAGAGTGGCCTCCTCCAGGGGCACGAATACGTGCCTTTTGCGTATATGCCTTCTCGAGGTGCCCCAGGGAACCCCAGGAGGCCCCAGGAGGCCCCAGGAAACCCCAGGAGGTCCCAGGAGGTCCCAGGAGGGCCCAGGACGTCCCAAGAGGCCCCAGGAGGCTCCAGGAGGCTTAAGGAGGGCCCAGGAGGCTTAAGGAGGGCCCAGGAGGCCCAGGAGGCCCCAGCACGTCCCAGGAGGTCTCAGGCGGCCCAAGGAGGCCCGAGGAGGCCCCAGGATGCCCCCGGAAACCCCAGAAACTTTCAGGAAGCCCCAGGAGGCCCAGGGGGTTGGGTTGGGGTTTTAGCCTGGCAAAGAACCCAACCCCAATTTACAAGGAGATGCGACTACAAGCAGGGCCGCTCAACGCACAAGAACACATGGAAGGACCTGCGCTATCCCCGAACGCTTCGCCAGTGACCTGCCTATGGGGCCACGAAGCGCGCGAGGGGTCTGCTGAAATGGTCGGGGGGCGGCGTGTGAACCCTGCCACTGGGGCCTTCGACGGAGCTCCCTTAGGGGGCCACGAACCGTGTGAGGGGTGTGCGGAAGTGGTCGGGGCGGCGGCATGTGAACCCTGCCACTTGGGCCTTCCGTGGAGCTCCCTAAGGGGCCACAAACCGTGCGAGGTGTGTGCCGAAATGGACGGGGCGGCGGCATGTGAACCCTGCCACTGGGGCCTTCGGCAGAGCTCCCTAGGGGGCCACGAACGGCGTGAGGGGTGTGCCGAAATGGTCGGGGCGGCGGCATGTGAACCCTGTCACCGGAACCTTCGGCGGAGCTCCCTGAGGGCCACGAGACGTGTGAGGGGTGTGCCGAAGTGGTCGGGGCGGCGGCATGTGAACCCTGCCACTCGGGCCTTCGGTGGAGCTCCCTTGGGGGGCCACGAAATGTGTGAGGGGTGTGCCAAAATTGTCCGTGCGGCGGTATGTGAACCCTGCCACTGGGGCCTCCGGCGGAGCCCTTAAGGCCGTCGATGGGGCCTCTTTAGGCCGCCTTGGGTCCCTCAGGAGGCCCTCTGGGACCAGCTTGAGGTTGTCTTGGGGCTGTCCTGGGCCCTCCATGAGCTCTCTTGGGCCTTTTTGAGGCTGTCTTAGACGCGTCTTGGCTCATTCTGGAGCTCTCTTGTGCCCTCTTGGGGCGATCCTGAGCCTTCCTGGGCCGTTATTAGCTGACGGACGTCCAGAAACGCGAGAATCCAACAATCAATGAAAAACTTGAGGAACACCATTGTTTTTTTGCTTCTTGGGGCCCTCCCTCCGGAGACTCCTGTTGGAGCCCTCTTGAGCCGTCTTGGGGGGCTCTTTGAGCCCTCTTGAGGCCATCTTGGGCCGTCATGAGGCTATCTTGGGCCATCTTCGAGCCATCTTGGCCGTCTTGGAGGCGTGTTGGGCCATGTTGGCGGCCTGGAAGGCCCTCCTGGGCCGTCTTGGAGCCTTTCGAGAGCCCCACGGACGTCCAATGGCCGCCCAGGGACCCCCAAAAGTATGGCCGATTCACGCAGAACTTTGCGCCGAGGGGGTGGGTGGGTCCCTTAGAAGATTACAAAAACCCTGCCAGGACACCACTTGGCATTCTTCCACGCCTCAACGTGCCCAGAGGCAGTTGGCGGATTGTACAGAGTTGGACCCACGCCAAACGTTTTGTCTCCCAGCCGTCCTGCGGCTGATGTTCTCGTCTTGACTTCACCGCTATCGCCCCTCCTCCTCCTCCTCCTGTCCCTCCCTCCTTCCGCCTCCTCCTGTCGCCTCCTCCTCGCGCTCCCTGGGCATCGGCCTCCTCTGCCCACTGCGCCACTGTCGGTACTTTCATGGGCTCCTGGGTGGTCCAGCGGAGTGCCGCGTTACGCGGACCCTAGCAGGGGTCTCGCCTCCCCTGGGTGCTCGAAAACGTAAAATTGTCCTGGGGTTCTTGGCGGGATTTGCGGGCCTCTTGAGAGGCGTCTTGGGGCTTTTCGGATAAATCCATGGGGCCTCATGTGGGCGCTTGGGGTCTTTTGAGGCATCGCGGGGCATCTTCGATGCTTCCTGGTGATCCAGGAGCAGATTTTGCGAGGACGTCCACGCGAAGACGCTGGTTTCCAGTTGCTCCCCGGGTCCAACGGATGATTCATTGGATTCAGTGGAACACGTGTCAGGAGGCGCGATTGGGACATCATTTCCCCACTCGCCGGGGGTCATGATGATGCGAGGTCAAAGAGAAATCCCCTCAACACCTCATTGCTATTATGATTCTTCGACTTTTATGAATACCCCTTGCTGTCCGTCTCACTCCTACTATTTTCCATTTGATTGCTCGTCCTAGCATGTCTATCGCAACGGCTTGTTATCGAAGACAGCTTGGTTCAAGATTGGCTGAGGCGACGGGCATCTCGTCTTGCTACCGTTCAAGCCCACTCAGATCTTGGGTTTCTGACCCACACGATACCTTATGATGCGCGTCGCCCTTCTCTGGGCGGCTTCCACGAAGTCCAATGCTTTCGCCATCACCCTCCCGCCAGGTCGCATGATGTCGAGCAATTTGGTAACAGATGGTGATTTTGAAGCTGCGAGCTCGAGTTGGACAACCGGTGATCCTTGCCCGTGGAACAGCATCAAACCAGTCGGTTGGGATGTTGGTAGCTTCGGTGGGGACTATATCGTCACTTCAGGAACCGGCAACTGTGATGGCATGGGCCAGGTGGCAAGGCAGGGCACTTTTTTCGTCCAGTTGCACAGTCACGACCAGTTCTTCCAGCAAGTGTCCGGGCTTCCTGTGGGCGATGCCCTTACTCTCTCTTTCTGGGCGACAGCTAGACCCACCCAAGGCGATTCCTACCTTATGGTCATGGTTGACGATGTTCAAATTGGCAACACTGGTATCATCCCCGATTGCACCTCAAGAGCAGCATCTTGCTGGACACAACACGAGTTCACATTCACCCCCACGTCAGCCACGGCAAAGATTGGTTTCCAATTCTGCCGTGGAAACCGGGACATGACGCCTGGATGTTGTACCTCCTGTGGTGGTTGGCATGCGTCACCCTTCATCGACGACGTCATGCTGATGGGTGCGGGTACGCCAAGTCCAACGCCATCACCGACGCCACCACCAACGCAGGCACCCACACCGGGCGGCCGGCCCCCGTGACGGATGGATGCGTGGGTCGTCGGACCAACTAATTGTGAAGATCGGGCGCAGTACGAACGGGATGGATGTTTTGGAGCCGTGGGGTTGGAGACATCTTTGTTCCCAACCCTCCTGCGTGTTGGGTCCTCGTTTTGAGTTCGCAGCGCCGCGCTCCACCTTCCTTCCTTCCTCCTCCCCTCCTCCCCTTCCTTCCTCCTTCTCCTCGTCTCTCCGCCCGTGTCAGCATCATCACCATCACTATCACTATCACTATCTCTATCATCACGTTTCGTGGCCCCATAGGGAGCGCCACCGAAGGCCCCGGTGGCAGGGTTCACATACCGCCTCCTGACAATTTCGGCACACCCCTCACACGGTTCGTAGCCCCATAGGGAGCTCTACCGAAGGCCCCGGAGGCAGGGTTCACAGACCGCCCCCGACTATTTCGGCACACCTCTCACACGGTCCGTGGCCCCACGGGGAGCTCTACCGAAGCCCCAGTGGCAGGGTTCACACGCCGCCCCCCGACCATTTCGGGACACCCCTCATGCGGTTCGTGGCCCCACAGGGAGCTCCACCGAAATCCCCAGTTGCAGGGTTCACATACCGCCCCCTTCCATTTCGGCACGCCCCTCACACGGTTCGTGGCCCCAGAGGGAGCTCTACCGAAGGCCCCAGCGGCAGGGTTCACATACCGCCCCCCCGACAATTTCGGCACACCCCTCACACGGTTCGTGGCCCCATATGGAGCTCTACCGAAGGCCCCAGTGGCAGGGTTCACATGCCGCCCCCCGACTATTTCGGTACACCCTTCACACGGTTCGTGGCCCCAAAGGCCCCAGTGGCAGGGTTCACATACCGCCCCCCGACCATTTCGGCACACCCCCCACACGGTCCGTGGCCCCATAGGGAGCTCCACCGAAAGCCCCAGTGACAGGGTTCACATACCGTCCCCCGACCATTTCGGTACACCCCTCACGCGGTTCGTGGCCCCATAGGGAGCTCTACCGAAGGCCCCAGTGGCAGGGTTCACATGCCGCCCCCGACTCTTTCGGTACACCCTTCACACGGTTCGTGGCCCCATAGGGAGCTCTACCGAAGGCCCCAGTGGCAGGGTCCACATACCGCCCCCCGACCATCTCGGCACACCCCTCACACGGTTCGTGGCCCCATAGGGAGCTCTACCGAAGGCCCCAGTGGCAGGGTCCACAGACCGCCCCCCGACCATCTCGGCACACCCCTCACACGGTGCGTGGCCCCATAGGGAGCTCTACCGAAGGCCCCAGTGGCAGGGTCCACAGACCGCCCCCCGACCATCTCGGCACACCCCTCACACGGTGCGTGGCCCCATAGGGAGCTCTACCGAAGGCCCCAGTGGCAGGGTCCACAGACCGCCCCCCGACCATCTCGGCACACCCCTCACACGGTGCGTGGCCCCATAGGGAGCTCTACCGAAGGCCCCAGTGGCAGGGTCCACAGACCGCCCCCCGACCATCTCGGCACACCCCTCACACGGTGCGTGGCCCCATAGGGAGCTCTACCGAAGGCCCAAGTGGCAGGGTCCACAGACCGCCCCCCGACCATCTCGGCACACCCCTTCACGCGGTTCGTTCCCCCCCTAGGCAGGTCTTTGGCGAAGCGTTCAGGGTTACCGCAGATCCCTCCGCGAGTGCTTGTGTATTGAGCGGTCCTGCGTGTAGTCGCCTCGTGTTTAAGACGGGGGTTGGGTTCCTCGCCAGGCTAATTACGTATGTGCCTGTAGATTGGCCTTCTCCAGCGACACGAATCCGTGTCATTTAACGTATGTGCTTATAGGAAGCCCCAGGAGGGCCAGGAGGGCCCAAGAGGCCCCAGGATGCCCCAGGAAGCCACAGGAGAGCCCAAGAGGGCCCGGAGGCCCCAGGAGGCCCCAGGAGGCCCTTGGAGGCCCCAGGAGGCCCGAGGAGGGCCCAGGAGGCCCCAGGAAGCCACAGGAGGCCCCAGGAGAGCCCAGGAGGGCCCAGGGGGGCCCAGGACCCCCCCAGGAGGCCCCAAGAAGACCCAGGAGGGCCAGGAGGCCCCATGAGGGCCTGTTCAGGGATGCGTAGCCTCATGCAGTGTAACAAAGTGTGTGTGTGTGTGTGTGTGGTGTGTGTGGTGTGTGGTGTGTGGTGTGTGGTGTGTGGTGTGTGTTGTGTGTGTGTGTGTGTGTGTGTGTGTGTGTGCGTGTGGTGTGTGTGTGTGGTGTGTGCGTGTGTGGTGTTTGCGTGTGTGTGTGTGTGTGTGTGTGTGTGTGTGTGTGTGTGTGTGTGTGTGTGTGTGTGTGTGTGTGTGTGTGTGTGTGTGTGTGTGTGTGTGTGTGTGGGGGGAACCGCTATTTTGCGAAGGAGGAGGAAGGATGGGGGAAGCGAAGGAGAGGACGGGGATGAGGGAGGAGGAGGAGGAGGGGGAGGAGGAGGAAGAGGCGTAGTTGGAGGAGAAGGAGGAGGGCGAGCGGAAGGAAGAGGTACTTGATGGAACACGTTTCCACACTCAATTTCATGTGTACCCTCGGCGGGAGGAGGAGGAGGATGAGGAGGAGGAGGAGGAGGAGGAGGATGCGAGGAAAAGGAGAAAAGGGAGGAGGAGGATGAGGAGGCAGGAGGAGGAGGAGGTGGAGGACGACGGGGAAGGAAGAAGGCGACGACGACGACAGGAGTCCACCATAAAAGGCATCGGCGTTTTTTCGCTCTTGCAGTTCCCTGGAATATTGGAGCTATCTCGGGGCCCTCTTGGGACCATTTGGGGAGCTTTCTGATCCCTCTTGGCCCTCTCGGTGGCATTTCGGACAATTTTGGAGGACATCGATCAAAGAAGGGGTGTCCCCAATTAGCTTCGCCCCGTAGGAGCCAGAACAATCGCCGCTTGGGCCCTCTTTGGACGCTCTCGGGGCGCTCTTGGGCGCTCTTGAGGCCGTCGTGGAGCCCCATCTGGACCCCTCTTAGGGTTCTCTTTGGCGATCCTGGAACCATGTTTGAGGCCTCGGAATCGCGTCCAACGCGACAAGGCAAGACGGCAGTACACATTGAATAGCTGTATGCTTTTGACGGATCTTGGCATCTTGGGGGTCCGCTTGGGAGGCTCCGTGGCCAATTGGAGCCGTCTTGGGGCGGTCTTGGGGCCTCTTGGAGGCATGTTGGAGGCCATCTTGGAGGCCATCTCGAGCTATCTGGGGCCACCCTGGAGCAATCTTGGGCCATCTTGGACACTCTGACCGCTCGCGGGGGGGGCGTCCCGACCCAGGGGAGGGGGTAGGGGAAGGGGCAGACCCCTCCCCGAAGGGGAAGAAATGGGCCCCTCCCCCCTCCTCCCCCCAATCCCTCTCGCCGCCCCCCCTTCCGCCTCCCCTGCAGGCTGTTGGTGCGTCTGGTGCGTCTGCCGTTGGCGATCCCCACCTGCAAAACGTTCATGGTGAACGCTTCGACTTGATGAAGGAGGGGCGCCATGTTCTGATCAACATCCCTCGCGGGAAGGGCGCCGAGCAGGCCATGCTGCGCGTGCAGGCCGACGCGCGCCGCCTGGGCGGGAATTGCGCGGACATGTACTTCCAAGAGCTGAACGTCACGGGGTCGTGGGCAGAGGCGAGACAGGCTGGAGGGTACCGCTACAGCGCCTCGCAGAGCGACGTGGAGACTCCGGGATGGGCTGCCTTTGGGAAGGTTGAGCTGAAAGTCGTTCATGGGCGTACGGACGGCGGCCTCCGCTACCTGAACGTGTACGTGAAGCACTTGGCGCGCGCAGGCTTTCCCGTCGGAGGCCTGCTGGGCGAGGACGACCACGATGACGTAATGGCCCCTCCGGAGCACTGTGCCCAGAAGATGGCCCTGGTCGACGGCGTGGCGGGGGGCCTCGGGGCCCCCTCGGCGTCCTCGGTCGCAGAGGCGAGCCTCGCGTGAGGCGCGCGAGGCCCGTGAGGCTCGCGTGAGGCGCGCCCCTCGGGCCTGCGCCTGGCGCCTGGGCCCTGCAGCCCCGGCCCCTCTCTTCTCCCTCCTTCCTGGGGAGCTGGCATAGGGGCCGAGGCTCGGAGGATCGCTATAGTTTCTGTTCTTGAAAAGTGGCGCTGCTGGAGGGATGAGGAGGAGGGGGGGAGGATGAGGAGGGGGAGGAGGGGGAGGCCAGAGCGAGCCCAGGGCGCCTCGGCGATGCTGTCATGCACCCTGCCGCCCCCGAGCCTCTCCCACTCCTCCAGGGAGGCCCCGCCTGAGCGAGGGGGGTATTCGAAAGCCTTGTTATCTATAGGGTTTCGTGCCCCTCCCACTCCTCCAGGGAGGCCCCGCCTGAGCGAAGAGGGTATTCGAAAATCTTGTGATTTATCAGGTTTCGTGCCCCTTCACCCTTCCAGGGAGGCCCCGCCTGAGCGAGGAGGGTTTTCGAAAACCATCTTGTTTATCAGATTTCGTGCCCCTTCGACCGAGACGACGGCCGCTAGGAGAACGGGGCAATCTTGCAAGAGTCTTGTATGCCATTCGATAGCGTCGCTGCCGCTGTCCCCCTGTATCCATCTTCCTACACACTCTGCGCCACCCCTGTAATTCCGCGCCCCAATAAAAAACAAAACACATGTGGGCAGCATCATTTTTTTTTGTCAGGGATGGTAGCCCTGCGCACGGCAGGGACTATGCCGGCGCCCCCGCCGTCCATGTCAAAAAAGATACAAAGTATTCGCGGGCCTCGCGAACATGACTCAAGACTTTGCCCCAAAGTGTACTTTGCGTTGTTTTTTTGACAGGGATGGTTTGGGGGGGCCGTACCGGGTTGGCCGCGCATGCCCCAAATGTGGAGGCAGAGTGCGGTTGGTATGGTTTTTGAAAAGGATGGTGTGGGGCGGGCCCGCATGGTGTCAGCATGGTTCCTGGTTGGACGTCGGCCAGCTGGGGGTGTATATTCATGAGGAACAGTGATCACCCCCTCCCCGAAGGGGAGGAGGGAAGATGGAAGAGGAAACTCGCCAAACCACTCGCGCCCTAAAGGGCTGGTCATAGCAGAGGTCACATGATTTTGAATAAAAAATGAGCTGTCCACAAACTCGCTCCCTGCCCCGATCGCCGTCACATTCGCCGCTTGCGTTACTGGTGCGTTCCGTGCTTGCGCGCTCGAGGATGGTGCTCCCCCAGGGCCCGAATAGTCTGGTCGTCTGGTCGGACCGTAGGCCATTGCTTGCTCTCCAGGTCGACAGAGTGTACGGCAGGTTCGTGTCGTGCCGAAGCGGCAGCGACCTGAGGGCGTGCGTTCTTCAAGGTTGAAGGCCTCCAGTGGCCCAGAGTCGGCCGGCATGGAACGACCTGGCGATCGAAAAGCCGCCGATACGCCACAGCAGTCACGACGCGAACCTGTCCTAGCTGTGCATGGGGCCCTCCAGGCCCGCAAGGTGCGGCGGGTGCGTGGGGTTGCCTCTCCGTTTCGGGCCTCTCTGGGCCCCGGCCTGCGCCGCCCGCGCCTCGAGCCGGCCGCTCCAATCCTGCGAACACAGAGGGACAACAAGCTTCGCAGCGACCTGACCTTGCCAGCCGGTGACCTCGAGAGGCCGCTGGGGTCCCAGCGGCCTCTCGAGGGCAGCTTGCTGGGTCTGGGTGCGTCGTCCCTGCCCGCGCGTTCGGCTGTCGCGCGCCTGCCTCGTTTCTTCTCATCTCTGGTTTTCGGCCCAGCGCCCTAGGAGTAAGCTATTCACTGTGCACGGGGGGGCCCAGAGAGCCACCGGCGCAAGCTCTGGGGGCCTCCAGCCAGCGACGCCTTTTTTCGGCCAGAGGGGCCGCCCTTTGGAGCTGCGCCGAGCTCTCCCCTCGCCCACGGGGCAGCCATATGGGCGCCGGCGCGCGCCCGCCGCGCTCCTGTGTTCTGGCCCCTGGTCGGGCGTCGGCGCCGCCCGCGGCCCCCCTCGCGCCCCTCTCTGCCTCCTCGTGTGGTCGCTATGGCCTCGCTTTCCTCGGCTGGGGCGAGGGCTCCTCGGCTGGGGCGAGGGCTCCTCTTCCTCGTGCGCTCTGCGTGCCCTCGTGTGCTGTGTGTGTGTGTGGTGTGCGGTGCTGTCTCCCTTCTGCTTCCTCGCCTCGCGCCTCCGCGCCTGCCCGGTCGGCCTCCCGGTCGCGCCCGGTCCTCCTCCTCGTCCTCGCCCTGGCTTTCCGCTCCAGCTCTGCGCTTTCTCGCTTGCCCCCCCCCCCCTCGCCCTCGTTTTTTCGCTGGCCTGCCTGTCCCTCCCCGACCCGGGCGGCCGTCCCTTCCGTTGGGTCACACTTCGGCGCTGCGCGTGCGCGTGCGCGCGGGGTCGCCAGCCCTCCTGCGGCTGATGTTCTCGTCTTGACTTCGCCGCTATCGCTCCTCCTCCTCCTCCTCCTCCTCCTCCTCCTCCTCCTGCCCCTCCCTCCTTCCGCCTCCTCCTGTCGCCTCCTCCTCGCGCTCCCTGGGCATGGGCCTCCTCTGCCCACTGCGCCACTGTCGCTACTTTCATGGGCTCCTGGGTGGTTCAGCGGAGTGCCGCGTTACGCGGACCCTAACAGGGGTCTCGCCTCCCCTGGGGTCTTTTGAGGCATCGCGGGGCATCTTCGATGCTTCCTGGTGATCCAGGAGCAGATTTTGCGAGGACGTCCACGCGAAGACGCTGGTTTCCAGTTGCTCCCCGGGTCCAACGGATGATTCATTGGATTCAGTGGAACACGTGTCAGGAGGCGCGATTGGGACATCATTTCCTCACTCGCCGGGGGTCATGATGATGCGAGGTCAAAGAGAAATCCCCTCAACACCTCATTGCTATTATGATTCTTCGACTTTTATGAATACCCCTTGCTGTCCGTCTCACTCCTCGTATTTTCCATTTGATTGCTCGTCCTAGCATGTCTATCGCAACGGCTTGTTATCGAAGACAGCTTGGTTCAAGATTGGCTGAGGCGACGGGCATCTCGTCTTGCTACCGTTCAAGCCCACTCAGATCTTGGGTTTCTGACCCACACGATACCTTATGATGCGCGTCGCCCTTCTCTGGGCGGCTTTCACGAAGTTCAATGCTTTCGCCATCACCCTCCCGCCAGGTCGCATGATGTCGAGCAATTTGGTGACAGATGGTGATTTTGAAGCTGCGAGCTCGAGTTGGACAACCGGTGATCCTTGCCCGTGGAACAGCATCAAACCAGTCGGTTGGGATGTTGGTAGCTTCGGTGGGGACTACATCGTCACTTCAGGAACCGGCAACTGTGATGGCATGGGCCAGGTGGCAAGGCAGGGCACTTTTTTCGTCCAGTTGCACAGTCACGACCAGTTCTTCCAGCAAGTGTCCGGGCTTCCTGTGGGCGATGCCCTCGCTCTCTCTTTCTGGGCGACAGCTAGACCCACCCAAGGCGATTCCTACCTTATGGTCATGGTTGACGATGTTCAAATTGGCAACACTGGTATCATCCCCGATTGCACCTCAAGAGCAGCATCTTGCTGGACACAACACGAGTTCACATTCACCCCCACGTCAGCCACGGCAAAGATTGGTTTCCAATTCTGCCGTGGAAACCGGGACATGACGCCTGGATGTTGTGCCTCCTGTGGTGGTTGGCATGCGTCACCCTTCATCGACGACGTCATGCTGATGGGTGCGGGTACGCCAAGTCCAACGCCATCACCGACGCCACCACCAACGCAGGCACCCACACCGGGCGGCCGGCCCCCGTGACGGATGGATGCGTGGGTCGTCGGACCAACTAATTGTGAAGATCGGGCGCAGTACGAACGGGATGGATGTTTTGGAGCCGTGGGGTCGGAGACATCTTTGTTCCCAACCCTCCTGCGTGTTGGGTCCTCGTTTTGAGTTCGCAGCGCCGCGCTCCACCTTCCTTCCTTCCTTCCTTCCTCCTCCCCTCCTCCCCTTCCTTCCTCCTTCTCCTCTTCTCTCCGCCCTTGTCAGCATCATCACCATCACTATCACTATCTCTATCATCACGTTTCGTGGCCCCATAGGGAGCGCCACCGAAGGCCCCAGTGGCAGGGTTCACATACCGCCTCCTGACAATTTCGGCACACCCCTCACACGGTTCGTAGCCCCATAGGGAGCTCTACCGAAGGCCCCGGAGGCAGGGTTCACAGACCGCCCCCGACTATTTCGGCACACCTCTCACACGGTCCGTGGCCCCACGGGGAGCTCTACCGAAGCCCCAGTGGCAGGGTTCACACGCCGCCCCCCGACCATTTCGGGACACCCCTCATGCGGTTCGTGGCCCCACAGGGAGCTCCACCGAAATCCCCAGTTGCAGGGTTCACATACCGCCCCCTTCCATTTCGGCACGCCCCTCACACGGTTCGTGGCCCCAGAGGGAGCTCTACCGAAGGCCCCAGCGGCAGGGTTCACATACCGCCCCCCCGACAATTTCGGCACACCCCTCACACGGTTCGTGGCCCCATATGGAGCTCTACCGAAGGCCCCAGTGGCAGGGTTCACATGCCGCCCCCCGACTATTTCGGTACACCCTTCACACGGTTCGTGGCCCCAAAGGCCCCAGTGGCAGGGTTCACATACCGCCCCCCGACCATTTCGGCCACCCCCCACACGGTCCGTGGCCCCATAGGGAGCTCCACCGAAAGCCCCAGTGACAGGGTTCACATACCGTCCCCCGACCATTTCGGTACACCCCTCACGCGGTTCGTGGCCCCATAGGGAGCTCTACCGAAGGCCCCAGTGGCAGGGTTCACATGCCGCCCCCGACTCTTTCGGTACACCCTTCACACGGTTCGTGGCCCCATAGGGAGCTCTACCGAAGGCCCCAGTGGCAGGGTCCACATACCGCCCCCCGACCATCTCGGCACACCCCTCACACGGTTCGTGGCCCCATAGGGAGCTCTACCGAAGGCCCCAGTGGCAGGGTCCACAGACCGCCCCCCGACCATCTCGGCGCGCCCCTCGCGCGGTCCGTGGCCCCACAGGGAGCCCCACCGAAGGCCCCAGCGGCAGGGTCCACAGACCGCCCCCCGACCATCTCGGCACACCCCTCACACGGTTCGTGGCCCCATAGGGAGCTCTACCGAAGGCCCCAGTGGCAGGGTCCACAGACCGCCCCCCGACCATCTCGGCACACCCCTCACACGGTGCGTGGCCCCATAGGGAGCTCTACCGAAGGCCCCAGTGGCAGGGTCCACAGACCGCCCCCCGACCATCTCGGCACACCCCTCACACGGTGCGTGGCCCCATAGGGAGCTCTACCGAAGGCCCAAGTGGCAGGGTCCACAGACCGCCCCCCGACCATCTCGGCACACCCCTTCACGCGGTTCGTTCCCCCCCTAGGCAGGTCTTTGGCGAAGCGTTCAGGGTTACCGCAGATCCCTCCGCGAGTGCTTGTGTATTGAGCGGTCCTGCGTGTAGTCGCCTCGTGTTTAAGACGGGGGTTGGGTTCCTCGCCAGGCTAATTACGTATGTGCCTGTAGATTGGCCTTCTCCAGCGACACGAATCCGTGTCATTTAACGTATGTGCTTATAGGAAGCCCCAGGAGGGCCAGGAGGGCCCAAGAGGCCCCAGGATGCCCCAGGAAGCCACAGGAGAGCCCAAGAGGGCCCGGAGGCCCCAGGAGGCCCCAGGAGGCCCTTGGAGGCCCCAGGAGGCCCGAGGAGGGCCCAGGAGGCCCCAGGAAGCCACAGGAGGCCCCAGGAGAGCCCAGGAGGGCCCAGGGGGGCCCAGGACCCCCCCAGGAGGCCCCAAGAAGACCCAGGAGGGCCAGGAGGCCCCATGAGGGCCTGTTCAGGGATGCGTAGCCTCATGCAGTGTAACAAAGTGTGTGTGTGTGTGTGTGGTGTGTGTGGTGTGTGGTGTGTGGTGTGTGGTGTGTGGTGTGTGTTGTGTGTGTGTGTGTGTGTGTGTGTGTGTGTGTGTGTGTGTGTGTGTGTGTGTGTGTGTGTGTGTGTGTGTGTGTGTGTGCGTGTGGTGTGTGTGTGTGTGTGGTGTGTGCGTGTGTGGTGTTTGCGTGTGTGTGTGTGTGTGTGTGGTGTGTGTGTGTGTGTCGTGTGTGTGTGTGTGTGTGTGTGTGTGGTGTGTGTGTGTGTGTGTGTGTGTGTGTGTGTGTGTGTGTGTGTGTGTGTGTGTGTGTGTGTGTGTGTGTGTGTGTGTGTGTGTGTGGGGGGAACCGCTATTTTGCGAAGGAGGAGGAAGGATGGGGGAAGCGAAGGAGAGGACGGGGATGAGGGAGGAGGAGGAGGAGGGGGAGGAGGAGGAAGAGGCGTAGTTGGAGGAGAAGGAGGAGGGCGAGCGGAAGGAAGAGGTACTTGATGGAACACGTTTCCACACTCAATTTCATGTGTACCCTCGGCGGGAGGAGGAGGAGGATGAGGAGGAGGAGGAGGAGGAGGAGGATGCGAGGAAAAGGAGAAAAGGGAGGAGGAGGATGAGGAGGCAGGAGGAGGAGGAGGTGGAGGACGACGGGGAAGGAAGAAGGCGACGACGACGACAGGAGTCCACCATAAAAGGCATCGGCGTTTTTTCGCTCTTGCAGTTCCCTGGAATATTGGAGCTATCTCGGGGCCCTCTTGGGACCATTTGGGGAGCTTTCTGATCCCTCTTGGCCCTCTCGGTGGCATTTCGGACAATTTTGGAGGACATCGATCAAAGAAGGGGTGTCCCCAATTAGCTTCGCCCCGTAGGAGCCAGAACAATCGCCGCTTGGGCCCTCTTTGGACGCTCTCGGGGCGCTCTTGGGCGCTCTTGAGGCCGTCGTGGAGCCCCATCTGGACCCCTCTTAGGGTTCTCTTTGGCGATCCTGGAACCATGTTTGAGGCCTCGGAATCGCGTCCAACGCGACAAGGCAAGACGGCAGTACACATTGAATAGCTGTATGCTTTTGACGGATCTTGGCATCTTGGGGGTCCGCTTGGGAGGCTCCGTGGCCAATTGGAGCCGTCTTGGGGCGGTCTTGGGGCCTCTTGGAGGCATGTTGGAGGCCATCTTGGAGGCCATCTCGAGCTATCTGGGGCCACCCTGGAGCAATCTTGGGCCATCTTGGACACTCTGACCGCTCGCGGGGGGGGCGTCCCGACCCAGGGGAGGGGGTAGGGGAAGGGGCAGACCCCTCCCCGAAGGGGAAGAAATGGGCCCCTCCCCCCTCCTCCCCCCAATCCCTCTCGCCGCCCCCCCTTCCGCCTCCCCTGCAGGCTGTTGGTGCGTCTGGTGCGTCTGCCGTTGGCGATCCCCACCTGCAAAACGTTCATGGTGAACGCTTCGACTTGATGAAGGAGGGGCGCCATGTTCTGATCAACATCCCTCGCGGGAAGGGCGCCGAGCAGGCCATGCTGCGCGTGCAGGCCGACGCGCGCCGCCTGGGCGGGAATTGCGCGGACATGTACTTCCAAGAGCTGAACGTCACGGGGTCGTGGGCAGAGGCGAGACAGGCTGGAGGGTACCGCTACAGCGCCTCGCAGAGCGACGTGGAGACTCCGGGATGGGCTGCCTTTGGGAAGGTTGAGCTGAAAGTCGTTCATGGGCGTACGGACGGCGGCCTCCGCTACCTGAACGTGTACGTGAAGCACTTGGCGCGCGCAGGCTTTCCCGTCGGAGGCCTGCTGGGCGAGGACGACCACGATGACGTAATGGCCCCTCCGGAGCACTGTGCCCAGAAGATGGCCCTGGTCGACGGCGTGGCGGGGGGCCTCGGGGCCCCCTCGGCGTCCTCGGTCGCAGAGGCGAGCCTCGCGTGAGGCGCGCGAGGCCCGTGAGGCTCGCGTGAGGCGCGCCCCTCGGGCCTGCGCCTGGCGCCTGGGCCCTGCAGCCCCGGCCCCTCTCTTCTCCCTCCTTCCTGGGGAGCTGGCATAGGGGCCGAGGCTCGGAGGATCGCTATAGTTTCTGTTCTTGAAAAGTGGCGCTGCTGGAGGGATGAGGAGGAGGGGGGGAGGATGAGGAGGGGGAGGAGGGGGAGGCCAGAGCGAGCCCAGGGCGCCTCGGCGATGCTGTCATGCACCCTGCCGCCCCCGAGCCTCTCCCACTCCTCCAGGGAGGCCCCGCCTGAGCGAGGGGGGTATTCGAAAGCCTTGTTATCTATAGGGTTTCGTGCCCCTCCCACTCCTCCAGGGAGGCCCCGCCTGAGCGAAGAGGGTATTCGAAAATCTTGTGATTTATCAGGTTTCGTGCCCCTTCACCCTTCCAGGGAGGCCCCGCCTGAGCGAGGAGGGTTTTCGAAAACCATCTTGTTTATCAGATTTCGTGCCCCTTCGACCGAGACGACGGCCGCTAGGAGAACGGGGCAATCTTGCAAGAGTCTTGTATGCCATTCGATAGCGTCGCTGCCGCTGTCCCCCTGTATCCATCTTCCTACACACTCTGCGCCACCCCTGTAATTCCGCGCCCCAATAAAAAACAAAACACATGTGGGCAGCATCATTTTTTTTTGTCAGGGATGGTAGCCCTGCGCACGGCAGGGACTATGCCGGCGCCCCCGCCGTCCATGTCAAAAAAGATACAAAGTATTCGCGGGCCTCGCGAACATGACTCAAGACTTTGCCCCAAAGTGTACTTTGCGTTGTTTTTTTGACAGGGATGGTTTGGGGGGGCCGTACCGGGTTGGCCGCGCATGCCCCAAATGTGGAGGCAGAGTGCGGTTGGTATGGTTTTTGAAAAGGATGGTGTGGGGCGGGCCCGCATGGTGTCAGCATGGTTCCTGGTTGGACGTCGGCCAGCTGGGGGTGTATATTCATGAGGAACAGTGATCACCCCCTCCCCGAAGGGGAGGAGGGAAGATGGAAGAGGAAACTCGCCAAACCACTCGCGCCCTAAAGGGCTGGTCATAGCAGAGGTCACATGATTTTGAATAAAAAATGAGCTGTCCACAAACTCGCTCCCTGCCCCGATCGCCGTCACATTCGCCGCTTGCGTTACTGGTGCGTTCCGTGCTTGCGCGCTCGAGGATGGTGCTCCCCCAGGGCCCGAATAGTCTGGTCGTCTGGTCGGACCGTAGGCCATTGCTTGCTCTCCAGGTCGACAGAGTGTACGGCAGGTTCGTGTCGTGCCGAAGCGGCAGCGACCTGAGGGCGTGCGTTCTTCAAGGTTGAAGGCCTCCAGTGGCCCAGAGTCGGCCGGCATGGAACGACCTGGCGATCGAAAAGCCGCCGATACGCCACAGCAGTCACGACGCGAACCTGTCCTAGCTGTGCATGGGGCCCTCCAGGCCCGCAAGGTGCGGCGGGTGCGTGGGGTTGCCTCTCCGTTTCGGGCCTCTCTGGGCCCCGGCCTGCGCCGCCCGCGCCTCGAGCCGGCCGCTCCAATCCTGCGAACACAGAGGGACAACAAGCTTCGCAGCGACCTGACCTTGCCAGCCGGTGACCTCGAGAGGCCGCTGGGGTCCCAGCGGCCTCTCGAGGGCAGCTTGCTGGGTCTGGGTGCGTCGTCCCTGCCCGCGCGTTCGGCTGTCGCGCGCCTGCCTCGTTTCTTCTCATCTCTGGTTTTCGGCCCAGCGCCCTAGGAGTAAGCTATTCACTGTGCACGGGGGGGCCCAGAGAGCCACCGGCGCAAGCTCTGGGGGCCTCCAGCCAGCGACGCCTTTTTTCGGCCAGAGGGGCCGCCCTTTGGAGCTGCGCCGAGCTCTCCCCTCGCCCACGGGGCAGCCATATGGGCGCCGGCGCGCGCCCGCCGCGCTCCTGTGTTCTGGCCCCTGGTCGGGCGTCGGCGCCGCCCGCGGCCCCCCTCGCGCCCCTCTCTGCCTCCTCGTGTGGTCGCTATGGCCTCGCTTTCCTCGGCTGGGGCGAGGGCTCCTCGGCTGGGGCGAGGGCTCCTCTTCCTCGTGCGCTCTGCGTGCCCTCGTGTGCTGTGTGTGTGTGTGGTGTGCGGTGCTGTCTCCCTTCTGCTTCCTCGCCTCGCGCCTCCGCGCCTGCCCGGTCGGCCTCCCGGTCGCGCCCGGTCCTCCTCCTCGTCCTCGCCCTGGCTTTCCGCTCCAGCTCTGCGCTTTCTCGCTTGCCCCCCCCCCCCTCGCCCTCGTTTTTTCGCTGGCCTGCCTGTCCCTCCCCGACCCGGGCGGCCGTCCCTTCCGTTGGGTCACACTTCGGCGCTGCGCGTGCGCGTGCGCGCGGGGTCGCCAGCCCTCCTGCGGCTGATGTTCTCGTCTTGACTTCGCCGCTATCGCTCCTCCTCCTCCTCCTCCTCCTCCTCCTCCTGCCCCTCCCTCCTTCCGCCTCCTCCTGTCGCCTCCTCCTCGCGCTCCCTGGGCATGGGCCTCCTCTGCCCACTGCGCCACTGTCGCTACTTTCATGGGCTCCTGGGTGGTTCAGCGGAGTGCCGCGTTACGCGGACCCTAACAGGGGTCTCGCCTCCCCTGGGGTCTTTTGAGGCATCGCGGGGCATCTTCGATGCTTCCTGGTGATCCAGGAGCAGATTTTGCGAGGACGTCCACGCGAAGACGCTGGTTTCCAGTTGCTCCCCGGGTCCAACGGATGATTCATTGGATTCAGTGGAACACGTGTCAGGAGGCGCGATTGGGACATCATTTCCTCACTCGCCGGGGGTCATGATGATGCGAGGTCAAAGAGAAATCCCCTCAACACCTCATTGCTATTATGATTCTTCGACTTTTATGAATACCCCTTGCTGTCCGTCTCACTCCTCGTATTTTCCATTTGATTGCTCGTCCTAGCATGTCTATCGCAACGGCTTGTTATCGAAGACAGCTTGGTTCAAGATTGGCTGAGGCGACGGGCATCTCGTCTTGCTACCGTTCAAGCCCACTCAGATCTTGGGTTTCTGACCCACACGATACCTTATGATGCGCGTCGCCCTTCTCTGGGCGGCTTTCACGAAGTTCAATGCTTTCGCCATCACCCTCCCGCCAGGTCGCATGATGTCGAGCAATTTGGTGACAGATGGTGATTTTGAAGCTGCGAGCTCGAGTTGGACAACCGGTGATCCTTGCCCGTGGAACAGCATCAAACCAGTCGGTTGGGATGTTGGTAGCTTCGGTGGGGACTACATCGTCACTTCAGGAACCGGCAACTGTGATGGCATGGGCCAGGTGGCAAGGCAGGGCACTTTTTTCGTCCAGTTGCACAGTCACGACCAGTTCTTCCAGCAAGTGTCCGGGCTTCCTGTGGGCGATGCCCTCGCTCTCTCTTTCTGGGCGACAGCTAGACCCACCCAAGGCGATTCCTACCTTATGGTCATGGTTGACGATGTTCAAATTGGCAACACTGGTATCATCCCCGATTGCACCTCAAGAGCAGCATCTTGCTGGACACAACACGAGTTCACATTCACCCCCACGTCAGCCACGGCAAAGATTGGTTTCCAATTCTGCCGTGGAAACCGGGACATGACGCCTGGATGTTGTGCCTCCTGTGGTGGTTGGCATGCGTCACCCTTCATCGACGACGTCATGCTGATGGGTGCGGGTACGCCAAGTCCAACGCCATCACCGACGCCACCACCAACGCAGGCACCCACACCGGGCGGCCGGCCCCCGTGACGGATGGATGCGTGGGTCGTCGGACCAACTAATTGTGAAGATCGGGCGCAGTACGAACGGGATGGATGTTTTGGAGCCGTGGGGTCGGAGACATCTTTGTTCCCAACCCTCCTGCGTGTTGGGTCCTCGTTTTGAGTTCGCAGCGCCGCGCTCCACCTTCCTTCCTTCCTTCCTTCCTCCTCCCCTCCTCCCCTTCCTTCCTCCTTCTCCTCTTCTCTCCGCCCTTGTCAGCATCATCACCATCACTATCACTATCTCTATCATCACGTTTCGTGGCCCCATAGGGAGCGCCACCGAAGGCCCCAGTGGCAGGGTTCACATACCGCCTCCTGACAATTTCGGCACACCCCTCACACGGTTCGTAGCCCCATAGGGAGCTCTACCGAAGGCCCCGGAGGCAGGGTTCACAGACCGCCCCCGACTATTTCGGCACACCTCTCACACGGTCCGTGGCCCCACGGGGAGCTCTACCGAAGCCCCAGTGGCAGGGTTCACACGCCGCCCCCCGACCATTTCGGGACACCCCTCATGCGGTTCGTGGCCCCACAGGGAGCTCCACCGAAATCCCCAGTTGCAGGGTTCACATACCGCCCCCTTCCATTTCGGCACGCCCCTCACACGGTTCGTGGCCCCAGAGGGAGCTCTACCGAAGGCCCCAGCGGCAGGGTTCACATACCGCCCCCCCGACAATTTCGGCACACCCCTCACACGGTTCGTGGCCCCATATGGAGCTCTACCGAAGGCCCCAGTGGCAGGGTTCACATGCCGCCCCCCGACTATTTCGGTACACCCTTCACACGGTTCGTGGCCCCAAAGGCCCCAGTGGCAGGGTTCACATACCGCCCCCCGACCATTTCGGCACACCCCCCACACGGTCCGTGGCCCCATAGGGAGCTCCACCGAAAGCCCCAGTGACAGGGTTCACATACCGTCCCCCGACCATTTCGGTACACCCCTCACGCGGTTCGTGGCCCCATAGGGAGCTCTACCGAAGGCCCCAGTGGCAGGGTTCACATGCCGCCCCCGACTCTTTCGGTACACCCTTCACACGGTTCGTGGCCCCATAGGGAGCTCTACCGAAGGCCCCAGTGGCAGGGTCCACATACCGCCCCCCGACCATCTCGGCACACCCCTCACACGGTTCGTGGCCCCATAGGGAGCTCTACCGAAGGCCCCAGTGGCAGGGTCCACAGACCGCCCCCCGACCATCTCGGCACACCCCTCACACGGTGCGTGGCCCCATAGGGAGCTCTACCGAAGGCCCCAGTGGCAGGGTCCACAGACCGCCCCCCGACCATCTCGGCACACCCCTCACACGGTGCGTGGCCCCATAGGGAGCTCTACCGAAGGCCCCAGTGGCAGGGTCCACAGACCGCCCCCCGACCATCTCGGCACACCCCTCACACGGTGCGTGGCCCCATAGGGAGCTCTACCGAAGGCCCCAGTGGCAGGGTCCACAGACCGCCCCCCGACCATCTCGGCACACCCCTCACACGGTGCGTGGCCCCATAGGGAGCTCTACCGAAGGCCCAAGTGGCAGGGTCCACAGACCGCCCCCCGACCATCTCGGCACACCCCTTCACGCGGTTCGTTCCCCCCCTAGGCAGGTCTTTGGCGAAGCGTTCAGGGTTACCGCAGATCCCTCCGCGAGTGCTTGTGTATTGAGCGGTCCTGCGTGTAGTCGCCTCGTGTTTAAGACGGGGGTTGGGTTCCTCGCCAGGCTAATTACGTATGTGCCTGTAGATTGGCCTTCTCCAGCGACACGAATCCGTGTCATTTAACGTATGTGCTTATAGGAAGCCCCAGGAGGGCCAGGAGGGCCCAAGAGGCCCCAGGATGCCCCAGGAAGCCACAGGAGAGCC
This sequence comes from Prorocentrum cordatum, assembly GCA_963575745.1. NCBI lineage: Eukaryota > Dinophyceae > Prorocentrales > Prorocentraceae > Prorocentrum > Prorocentrum cordatum. The sequence goes on along the minus strand of CAUYUJ010020748.1, from coordinate 24,024 downwards.
CAAGAGGGCCCGGAGGCCCCAGGAGGCCCCAGGAGGCCCTTGGAGGCCCCAGGAGGCCCGAGGAGGGCCCAGGAGGCCCCAGGAAGCCACAGGAGGCCCCAGGAGAGCCCAGGAGGGCCCAGGGGGGCCCAGGACCCCCCCAGGAGGCCCCAAGAAGACCCAGGAGGGCCAGGAGGCCCCATGAGGGCCTGTTCAGGGATGCGTAGCCTCATGCAGTGTAACAAAGTGTGTGTGTGTGTGTGTGGTGTGTGTGGTGTGTGGTGTGTGGTGTGTGGTGTGTGGTGTGTGTTGTGTGTGTGTGTGTGTGTGTGTGTGTGTGTGTGTGTGTGTGTGTGTGTGTGTGTGTGTGTGTGTGTGTGTGTGTGTGTGCGTGTGTGTGTGTGTGTGTGTGTGTGTGTGTGCGTGTGTGTGTGTGTGTGTGTGTGTGTGTGTGTGTGTGTGTGTGTGTGTGTGGTGTGTGTGTGTGTGTGTGTGTGTGTGTGTGTGTGTGTGTGTGTGTGTGTGTGTGTGTGTGTGTGTGTGTGTGTGTGTGTGTGTGTGTGTGGGGGGAACCGCTATTTTGCGAAGGAGGAGGAAGGATGGGGGAAGCGAAGGAGAGGACGGGGATGAGGGAGGAGGAGGAGGAGGGGGAGGAGGAGGAAGAGGCGTAGTTGGAGGAGAAGGAGGAGGGCGAGCGGAAGGAAGAGGTACTTGATGGAACACGTTTCCACACTCAATTTCATGTGTACCCTCGGCGGGAGGAGGAGGAGGATGAGGAGGAGGAGGAGGAGGAGGAGGATGCGAGGAAAAGGAGAAAAGGGAGGAGGAGGATGAGGAGGCAGGAGGAGGAGGAGGTGGAGGACGACGGGGAAGGAAGAAGGCGACGACGACGACAGGAGTCCACCATAAAAGGCATCGGCGTTTTTTCGCTCTTGCAGTTCCCTGGAATATTGGAGCTATCTCGGGGCCCTCTTGGGACCATTTGGGGAGCTTTCTGATCCCTCTTGGCCCTCTCGGTGGCATTTCGGACAATTTTGGAGGACATCGATCAAAGAAGGGGTGTCCCCAATTAGCTTCGCCCCGTAGGAGCCAGAACAATCGCCGCTTGGGCCCTCTTTGGACGCTCTCGGGGCGCTCTTGGGCGCTCTTGAGGCCGTCGTGGAGCCCCATCTGGACCCCTCTTAGGGTTCTCTTTGGCGATCCTGGAACCATGTTTGAGGCCTCGGAATCGCGTCCAACGCGACAAGGCAAGACGGCAGTACACATTGAATAGCTGTATGCTTTTGACGGATCTTGGCATCTTGGGGGTCCGCTTGGGAGGCTCCGTGGCCAATTGGAGCCGTCTTGGGGCGGTCTTGGGGCCTCTTGGAGGCATGTTGGAGGCCATCTTGGAGGCCATCTCGAGCTATCTGGGGCCACCCTGGAGCAATCTTGGGCCATCTTGGACACTCTGACCGCTCGCGGGGGGGGCGTCCCGACCCAGGGGAGGGGGTAGGGGAAGGGGCAGACCCCTCCCCGAAGGGGAAGAAATGGGCCCCTCCCCCCTCCTCCCCCCAATCCCTCTCGCCGCCCCCCCTTCCGCCTCCCCTGCAGGCTGTTGGTGCGTCTGGTGCGTCTGCCGTTGGCGATCCCCACCTGCAAAACGTTCATGGTGAACGCTTCGACTTGATGAAGGAGGGGCGCCATGTTCTGATCAACATCCCTCGCGGGAAGGGCGCCGAGCAGGCCATGCTGCGCGTGCAGGCCGACGCGCGCCGCCTGGGCGGGAGTTGCGCGGACATGTACTTCCAAGAGCTGAACGTCACGGGGTCATGGGCAGAGGCGAGACAGGCTGGAGGGTACCGCTACAGCGCCTCGCAGAGCGACGTGGAGACTCCGGGATGGGCTGCCTTTGGGAAGGTTGAGCTGAAAGTCGTTCATGGGCGTACGGACGGCGGCCTCCGCTACCTGAACGTGTACGTGAAGCACTTGGCGCGCGCAGGCTTTCCCGTCGGAGGCCTGCTGGGCGAGGACGACCACGATGACGTAATGGCCCCTCCGGAGCACTGTGCCCAGAAGATGGCCCTGGTCGACGGCGTGGCGGGGGGCCTCGGGGCCCCCTCGGCGTCCTCGGTCGCAGAGGCGAGCCTCGCGTGAGGCGCGCGAGGCCCGTGAGGCTCGCGTGAGGCGCGCCCCTCGGGCCTGCGCCTGGCGCCTGGGCCCTGCAGCCCCGGCCCCTCTCTTCTCCCTCCTTCCTGGGGAGCTGGCATAGGGGCCGAGGCTCGGAGGATCGCTATAGTTTCTGTTCTTGAAAAGTGGCGCTGCTGGAGGGATGAGGAGGAGGGGGGGAGGATGAGGAGGGGGAGGAGGGGGAGGCCAGAGCGAGCCCAGGGCGCCTCGGCGATGCTGTCATGCACCCTGCCGCCCCCGAGCCTCTCCCACTCCTCCAGGGAGGCCCCGCCTGAGCGAGGGGGGTATTCGAAAGCCTTGTTATCTATAGGGTTTCGTGCCCCTCCCACTCCTCCAGGGAGGCCCCGCCTGAGCGAAGAGGGTATTCGAAAATCTTGTGATTTATCAGGTTTCGTGCCCCTTCACCCTTCCAGGGAGGCCCCGCCTGAGCGAGGAGGGTTTTCGAAAACCATCTTGTTTATCAGATTTCGTGCCCCTTCGACCGAGACGACGGCCGCTAGGAGAACGGGGCAATCTTGCAAGAGTCTTGTATGCCATTCGATAGCGTCGCTGCCGCTGTCCCCCTGTATCCATCTTCCTACACACTCTGCGCCACCCCTGTAATTCCGCGCCCCAATAAAAAACAAAACACATGTGGGCAGCATCATTTTTTTTTGTCAGGGATGGTAGCCCTGCGCACGGCAGGGACTATGCCGGCGCCCCCGCCGTCCATGTCAAAAAAGATACAAAGTATTCGCGGGCCTCGCGAACATGACTCAAGACTTTGCCCCAAAGTGTACTTTGCGTTGTTTTTTTGACAGGGATGGTTTGGGGGGGCCGTACCGGGTTGGCCGCGCATGCCCCAAATGTGGAGGCAGAGTGCGGTTGGTATGGTTTTTGAAAAGGATGGTGTGGGGCGGGCCCGCATGGTGTCAGCATGGTTCCTGGTTGGACGTCGGCCAGCTGGGGGTGTATATTCATGAGGAACAGTGATCACCCCCTCCCCGAAGGGGAGGAGGGAAGATGGAAGAGGAAACTCGCCAAACCACTCGCGCCCTAAAGGGCTGGTCATAGCAGAGGTCACATGATTTTGAATAAAAAATGAGCTGTCCACAAACTCGCTCCCTGCCCCGATCGCCGTCACATTCGCCGCTTGCGTTACTGGTGCGTTCCGTGCTTGCGCGCTCGAGGATGGTGCTCCCCCAGGGCCCGAATAGTCTGGTCGTCTGGTCGGACCGTAGGCCATTGCTTGCTCTCCAGGTCGACAGAGTGTACGGCAGGTTCGTGTCGTGCCGAAGCGGCAGCGACCTGAGGGCGTGCGTTCTTCAAGGTTGAAGGCCTCCAGTGGCCCAGAGTCGGCCGGCATGGAACGACCTGGCGATCGAAAAGCCGCCGATACGCCACAGCAGTCACGACGCGAACCTGTCCTAGCTGTGCATGGGGCCCTCCAGGCCCGCAAGGTGCGGCGGGTGCGTGGGGTTGCCTCTCCGTTTCGGGCCTCTCTGGGCCCCGGCCTGCGCCGCCCGCGCCTCGAGCCGGCCGCTCCAATCCTGCGAACACAGAGGGACAACAAGCTTCGCAGCGACCTGACCTTGCCAGCCGGTGACCTCGAGAGGCCGCTGGGGTCCCAGCGGCCTCTCGAGGGCAGCTTGCTGGGTCTGGGTGCGTCGTCCCTGCCCGCGCGTTCGGCTGTCGCGCGCCTGCCTCGTTTCTTCTCATCTCTGGTTTTCGGCCCAGCGCCCTAGGAGTAAGCTATTCACTGTGCACGGGGGGGCCCAGAGAGCCACCGGCGCAAGCTCTGGGGGCCTCCAGCCAGCGACGCCTTTTTTCGGCCAGAGGGGCCGCCCTTTGGAGCTGCGCCGAGCTCTCCCCTCGCCCACGGGGCAGCCATATGGGCGCCGGCGCGCGCCCGCCGCGCTCCTGTGTTCTGGCCCCTGGTCGGGCGTCGGCGCCGCCCGCGGCCCCCCTCGCGCCCCTCTCTGCCTCCTCGTGTGGTCGCTATGGCCTCGCTTTCCTCGGCTGGGGCGAGGGCTCCTCGGCTGGGGCGAGGGCTCCTCTTCCTCGTGCGCTCTGCGTGCCCTCGTGTGCTGTGTGTGTGTGTGGTGTGCGGTGCTGTCTCCCTTCTGCTTCCTCGCCTCGCGCCTCCGCGCCTGCCCGGTCGGCCTCCCGGTCGCGCCCGGTCCTCCTCCTCGTCCTCGCCCTGGCTTTCCGCTCCAGCTCTGCGCTTTCTCGCTTGCCCCCCCCCCCCTCGCCCTCGTTTTTTCGCTGGCCTGCCTGTCCCTCCCCGACCCGGGCGGCCGTCCCTTCCGTTGGGTCACACTTCGGCGCTGCGCGTGCGCGTGCGCGCGGGGTCGCCAGCCCTCCTGCGGCTGATGTTCTCGTCTTGACTTCGCCGCTATCGCTCCTCCTCCTCCTCCTCCTCCTCCTCCTCCTGCCCCTCCCTCCTTCCGCCTCCTCCTGTCGCCTCCTCCTCGCGCTCCCTGGGCATGGGCCTCCTCTGCCCACTGCGCCACTGTCGCTACTTTCATGGGCTCCTGGGTGGTTCAGCGGAGTGCCGCGTTACGCGGACCCTAACAGGGGTCTCGCCTCCCCTGGGGTCTTTTGAGGCATCGCGGGGCATCTTCGATGCTTCCTGGTGATCCAGGAGCAGATTTTGCGAGGACGTCCACGCGAAGACGCTGGTTTCCAGTTGCTCCCCGGGTCCAACGGATGATTCATTGGATTCAGTGGAACACGTGTCAGGAGGCGCGATTGGGACATCATTTCCTCACTCGCCGGGGGTCATGATGATGCGAGGTCAAAGAGAAATCCCCTCAACACCTCATTGCTATTATGATTCTTCGACTTTTATGAATACCCCTTGCTGTCCGTCTCACTCCTCGTATTTTCCATTTGATTGCTCGTCCTAGCATGTCTATCGCAACGGCTTGTTATCGAAGACAGCTTGGTTCAAGATTGGCTGAGGCGACGGGCATCTCGTCTTGCTACCGTTCAAGCCCACTCAGATCTTGGGTTTCTGACCCACACGATACCTTATGATGCGCGTCGCCCTTCTCTGGGCGGCTTTCACGAAGTTCAATGCTTTCGCCATCACCCTCCCGCCAGGTCGCATGATGTCGAGCAATTTGGTGACAGATGGTGATTTTGAAGCTGCGAGCTCGAGTTGGACAACCGGTGATCCTTGCCCGTGGAACAGCATCAAACCAGTCGGTTGGGATGTTGGTAGCTTCGGTGGGGACTACATCGTCACTTCAGGAACCGGCAACTGTGATGGCATGGGCCAGGTGGCAAGGCAGGGCACTTTTTTCGTCCAGTTGCACAGTCACGACCAGTTCTTCCAGCAAGTGTCCGGGCTTCCTGTGGGCGATGCCCTCGCTCTCTCTTTCTGGGCGACAGCTAGACCCACCCAAGGCGATTCCTACCTTATGGTCATGGTTGACGATGTTCAAATTGGCAACACTGGTATCATCCCCGATTGCACCTCAAGAGCAGCATCTTGCTGGACACAACACGAGTTCACATTCACCCCCACGTCAGCCACGGCAAAGATTGGTTTCCAATTCTGCCGTGGAAACCGGGACATGACGCCTGGATGTTGTGCCTCCTGTGGTGGTTGGCATGCGTCACCCTTCATCGACGACGTCATGCTGATGGGTGCGGGTACGCCAAGTCCAACGCCATCACCGACGCCACCACCAACGCAGGCACCCACACCGGGCGGCCGGCCCCCGTGACGGATGGATGCGTGGGTCGTCGGACCAACTAATTGTGAAGATCGGGCGCAGTACGAACGGGATGGATGTTTTGGAGCCGTGGGGTCGGAGACATCTTTGTTCCCAACCCTCCTGCGTGTTGGGTCCTCGTTTTGAGTTCGCAGCGCCGCGCTCCACCTTCCTTCCTTCCTTCCTTCCTCCTCCCCTCCTCCCCTTCCTTCCTCCTTCTCCTCTTCTCTCCGCCCTTGTCAGCATCATCACCATCACTATCACTATCTCTATCATCACGTTTCGTGGCCCCATAGGGAGCGCCACCGAAGGCCCCAGTGGCAGGGTTCACATACCGCCTCCTGACAATTTCGGCACACCCCTCACACGGTTCGTAGCCCCATAGGGAGCTCTACCGAAGGCCCCGGAGGCAGGGTTCACAGACCGCCCCCGACTATTTCGGCACACCTCTCACACGGTCCGTGGCCCCACGGGGAGCTCTACCGAAGCCCCAGTGGCAGGGTTCACACGCCGCCCCCCGACCATTTCGGGACACCCCTCATGCGGTTCGTGGCCCCACAGGGAGCTCCACCGAAATCCCCAGTTGCAGGGTTCACATACCGCCCCCTTCCATTTCGGCACGCCCCTCACACGGTTCGTGGCCCCAGAGGGAGCTCTACCGAAGGCCCCAGCGGCAGGGTTCACATACCGCCCCCCCGACAATTTCGGCACACCCCTCACACGGTTCGTGGCCCCATATGGAGCTCTACCGAAGGCCCCAGTGGCAGGGTTCACATGCCGCCCCCCGACTATTTCGGTACACCCTTCACACGGTTCGTGGCCCCAAAGGCCCCAGTGGCAGGGTTCACATACCGCCCCCCGACCATTTCGGCACACCCCCCACACGGTCCGTGGCCCCATAGGGAGCTCCACCGAAAGCCCCAGTGACAGGGTTCACATACCGTCCCCCGACCATTTCGGTACACCCCTCACGCGGTTCGTGGCCCCATAGGGAGCTCTACCGAAGGCCCCAGTGGCAGGGTTCACATGCCGCCCCCGACTCTTTCGGTACACCCTTCACACGGTTCGTGGCCCCATAGGGAGCTCTACCGAAGGCCCCAGTGGCAGGGTCCACATACCGCCCCCCGACCATCTCGGCACACCCCTCACACGGTTCGTGGCCCCATAGGGAGCTCTACCGAAGGCCCCAGTGGCAGGGTCCACAGACCGCCCCCCGACCATCTCGGCACACCCCTCACACGGTGCGTGGCCCCATAGGGAGCTCTACCGAAGGCCCCAGTGGCAGGGTCCACAGACCGCCCCCCGACCATCTCGGCACACCCCTCACACGGTGCGTGGCCCCATAGGGAGCTCTACCGAAGGCCCCAGTGGCAGGGTCCACAGACCGCCCCCCGACCATCTCGGCACACCCCTCACACGGTGCGTGGCCCCATAGGGAGCTCTACCGAAGGCCCCAGTGGCAGGGTCCACAGACCGCCCCCCGACCATCTCGGCACACCCCTCACACGGTGCGTGGCCCCATAGGGAGCTCTACCGAAGGCCCAAGTGGCAGGGTCCACAGACCGCCCCCCGACCATCTCGGCACACCCCTTCACGCGGTTCGTTCCCCCCCTAGGCAGGTCTTTGGCGAAGCGTTCAGGGTTACCGCAGATCCCTCCGCGAGTGCTTGTGTATTGAGCGGTCCTGCGTGTAGTCGCCTCGTGTTTAAGACGGGGGTTGGGTTCCTCGCCAGGCTAATTACGTATGTGCCTGTAGATTGGCCTTCTCCAGCGACACGAATCCGTGTCATTTAACGTATGTGCTTATAGGAAGCCCCAGGAGGGCCAGGAGGGCCCAAGAGGCCCCAGGATGCCCCAGGAAGCCACAGGAGAGCCCAAGAGGGCCCGGAGGCCCCAGGAGGCCCCAGGAGGCCCTTGGAGGCCCCAGGAGGCCCGAGGAGGGCCCAGGAGGCCCCAGGAAGCCACAGGAGGCCCCAGGAGAGCCCAGGAGGGCCCAGGGGGGCCCAGGACCCCCCCAGGAGGCCCCAAGAAGACCCAGGAGGGCCAGGAGGCCCCATGAGGGCCTGTTCAGGGATGCGTAGCCTCATGCAGTGTAACAAAGTGTGTGTGTGTGTGTGTGTGGTGTGTGTGGTGTGTGGTGTGTGGTGTGTGTGTGTGTGGTGTGTGTGTGTGTGTGTGTGTGTGTGTGTGTGTGTGTGTGTGTGTGTGTGTGTGTGGTGTGTGCGTGTGTGGTGTTTGCGTGTGTGTGTGTGTGTGTGTGTGTGTGTGTGTGTGTGTGTGTGTGTGTGTGTGTGTGTGTGTGTGTGTGTGTGTGTGTGTGTGTGTGTGTGTGTGTGTGTGTGTGTGTGTGTGTGTGTGTGTGTGTGTGTGTGTGTGTGTGTGTGTGTGTGTGTGTGTGTGTGTGTGTGTGTGTGGGGGGAACCGCTATTTTGCGAAGGAGGAGGAAGGATGGGGGAAGCGAAGGAGAGGACGGGGATGAGGGAGGAGGAGGAGGAGGGGGAGGAGGAGGAAGAGGCGTAGTTGGAGGAGAAGGAGGAGGGCGAGCGGAAGGAAGAGGTACTTGATGGAACACGTTTCCACACTCAATTTCATGTGTACCCTCGGCGGGAGGAGGAGGAGGATGAGGAGGAGGAGGAGGAGGAGGAGGATGCGAGGAAAAGGAGAAAAGGGAGGAGGAGGATGAGGAGGCAGGAGGAGGAGGAGGTGGAGGACGACGGGGAAGGAAGAAGGCGACGACGACGACAGGAGTCCACCATAAAAGGCATCGGCGTTTTTTCGCTCTTGCAGTTCCCTGGAATATTGGAGCTATCTCGGGGCCCTCTTGGGACCATTTGGGGAGCTTTCTGATCCCTCTTGGCCCTCTCGGTGGCATTTCGGACAATTTTGGAGGACATCGATCAAAGAAGGGGTGTCCCCAATTAGCTTCGCCCCGTAGGAGCCAGAACAATCGCCGCTTGGGCCCTCTTTGGACGCTCTCGGGGCGCTCTTGGGCGCTCTTGAGGCCGTCGTGGAGCCCCATCTGGACCCCTCTTAGGGTTCTCTTTGGCGATCCTGGAACCATGTTTGAGGCCTCGGAATCGCGTCCAACGCGACAAGGCAAGACGGCAGTACACATTGAATAGCTGTATGCTTTTGACGGATCTTGGCATCTTGGGGGTCCGCTTGGGAGGCTCCGTGGCCAATTGGAGCCGTCTTGGGGCGGTCTTGGGGCCTCTTGGAGGCATGTTGGAGGCCATCTTGGAGGCCATCTCGAGCTATCTGGGGCCACCCTGGAGCAATCTTGGGCCATCTTGGACACTCTGACCGCTCGCGGGGGGGGCGTCCCGACCCAGGGGAGGGGGTAGGGGAAGGGGCAGACCCCTCCCCGAAGGGGAAGAAATGGGCCCCTCCCCCCTCCTCCCCCCAATCCCTCTCGCCGCCCCCCCTTCCGCCTCCCCTGCAGGCTGTTGGTGCGTCTGGTGCGTCTGCCGTTGGCGATCCCCACCTGCAAAACGTTCATGGTGAACGCTTCGACTTGATGAAGGAGGGGCGCCATGTTCTGATCAACATCCCTCGCGGGAAGGGCGCCGAGCAGGCCATGCTGCGCGTGCAGGCCGACGCGCGCCGCCTGGGCGGGAATTGCGCGGACATGTACTTCCAAGAGCTGAACGTCACGGGGTCGTGGGCAGAGGCGAGACAGGCTGGAGGGTACCGCTACAGCGCCTCGCAGAGCGACGTGGAGACTCCGGGATGGGCTGCCTTTGGGAAGGTTGAGCTGAAAGTCGTTCATGGGCGTACGGACGGCGGCCTCCGCTACCTGAACGTGTACGTGAAGCACTTGGCGCGCGCAGGCTTTCCCGTCGGAGGCCTGCTGGGCGAGGACGACCACGATGACGTAATGGCCCCTCCGGAGCACTGTGCCCAGAAGATGGCCCTGGTCGACGGCGTGGCGGGGGGCCTCGGGGCCCCCTCGGCGTCCTCGGTCGCAGAGGCGAGCCTCGCGTGAGGCGCGCGAGGCCCGTGAGGCTCGCGTGAGGCGCGCCCCTCGGGCCTGCGCCTGGCGCCTGGGCCCTGCAGCCCCGGCCCCTCTCTTCTCCCTCCTTCCTGGGGAGCTGGCATAGGGGCCGAGGCTCGGAGGATCGCTATAGTTTCTGTTCTTGAAAAGTGGCGCTGCTGGAGGGATGAGGAGGAGGGGGGGAGGATGAGGAGGGGGAGGAGGGGGAGGCCAGAGCGAGCCCAGGGCGCCTCGGCGATGCTGTCATGCACCCTGCCGCCCCCGAGCCTCTCCCACTCCTCCAGGGAGGCCCCGCCTGAGCGAGGGGGGTATTCGAAAGCCTTGTTATCTATAGGGTTTCGTGCCCCTCCCACTCCTCCAGGGAGGCCCCGCCTGAGCGAAGAGGGTATTCGAAAATCTTGTGATTTATCAGGTTTCGTGCCCCTTCACCCTTCCAGGGAGGCCCCGCCTGAGCGAGGAGGGTTTTCGAAAACCATCTTGTTTATCAGATTTCGTGCCCCTTCGACCGAGACGACGGCCGCTAGGAGAACGGGGCAATCTTGCAAGAGTCTTGTATGCCATTCGATAGCGTCGCTGCCGCTGTCCCCCTGTATCCATCTTCCTACACACTCTGCGCCACCCCTGTAATTCCGCGCCCCAATAAAAAACAAAACACATGTGGGCAGCATCATTTTTTTTTGTCAGGGATGGTAGCCCTGCGCACGGCAGGGACTATGCCGGCGCCCCCGCCGTCCATGTCAAAAAAGATACAAAGTATTCGCGGGCCTCGCGAACATGACTCAAGACTTTGCCCCAAAGTGTACTTTGCGTTGTTTTTTTGACAGGGATGGTTTGGGGGGGCCGTACCGGGTTGGCCGCGCATGCCCCAAATGTGGAGGCAGAGTGCGGTTGGTATGGTTTTTGAAAAGGATGGTGTGGGGCGGGCCCGCATGGTGTCAGCATGGTTCCTGGTTGGACGTCGGCCAGCTGGGGGTGTATATTCATGAGGAACAGTGATCACCCCCTCCCCGAAGGGGAGGAGGGAAGATGGAAGAGGAAACTCGCCAAACCACTCGCGCCCTAAAGGGCTGGTCATAGCAGAGGTCACATGATTTTGAATAAAAAATGAGCTGTCCACAAACTCGCTCCCTGCCCCGATCGCCGTCACATTCGCCGCTTGCGTTACTGGTGCGTTCCGTGCTTGCGCGCTCGAGGATGGTGCTCCCCCAGGGCCCGAATAGTCTGGTCGTCTGGTCGGACCGTAGGCCATTGCTTGCTCTCCAGGTCGACAGAGTGTACGGCAGGTTCGTGTCGTGCCGAAGCGGCAGCGACCTGAGGGCGTGCGTTCTTCAAGGTTGAAGGCCTCCAGTGGCCCAGAGTCGGCCGGCATGGAACGACCTGGCGATCGAAAAGCCGCCGATACGCCACAGCAGTCACGACGCGAACCTGTCCTAGCTGTGCATGGGGCCCTCCAGGCCCGCAAGGTGCGGCGGGTGCGTGGGGTTGCCTCTCCGTTTCGGGCCTCTCTGGGCCCCGGCCTGCGCCGCCCGCGCCTCGAGCCGGCCGCTCCAATCCTGCGAACACAGAGGGACAACAAGCTTCGCAGCGACCTGACCTTGCCAGCCGGTGACCTCGAGAGGCCGCTGGGGTCCCAGCGGCCTCTCGAGGGCAGCTTGCTGGGTCTGGGTGCGTCGTCCCTGCCCGCGCGTTCGGCTGTCGCGCGCCTGCCTCGTTTCTTCTCATCTCTGGTTTTCGGCCCAGCGCCCTAGGAGTAAGCTATTCACTGTGCACGGGGGGGCCCAGAGAGCCACCGGCGCAAGCTCTGGGGGCCTCCAGCCAGCGACGCCTTTTTTCGGCCAGAGGGGCCGCCCTTTGGAGCTGCGCCGAGCTCTCCCCTCGCCCACGGGGCAGCCATATGGGCGCCGGCGCGCGCCCGCCGCGCTCCTGTGTTCTGGCCCCTGGTCGGGCGTCGGCGCCGCCCGCGGCCCCCCTCGCGCCCCTCTCTGCCTCCTCGTGTGGTCGCTATGGCCTCGCTTTCCTCGGCTGGGGCGAGGGCTCCTCGGCTGGGGCGAGGGCTCCTCTTCCTCGTGCGCTCTGCGTGCCCTCGTGTGCTGTGTGTGTGTGTGGTGTGCGGTGCTGTCTCCCTTCTGCTTCCTCGCCTCGCGCCTCCGCGCCTGCCCGGTCGGCCTCCCGGTCGCGCCCGGTCCTCCTCCTCGTCCTCGCCCTGGCTTTCCGCTCCAGCTCTGCGCTTTCTCGCTTGCCCCCCCCCCCCTCGCCCTCGTTTTTTCGCTGGCCTGCCTGTCCCTCCCCGACCCGGGCGGCCGTCCCTTCCGTTGGGTCACACTTCGGCGCTGCGCGTGCGCGTGCGCGCGGGGTCGCCAGCCCTCCTGCGGCTGATGTTCTCGTCTTGACTTCGCCGCTATCGCTCCTCCTCCTCCTCCTCCTCCTCCTCCTCCTGCCCCTCCCTCCTTCCGCCTCCTCCTGTCGCCTCCTCCTCGCGCTCCCTGGGCATGGGCCTCCTCTGCCCACTGCGCCACTGTCGCTACTTTCATGGGCTCCTGGGTGGTTCAGCGGAGTGCCGCGTTACGCGGACCCTAACAGGGGTCTCGCCTCCCCTGGGGTCTTTTGAGGCATCGCGGGGCATCTTCGATGCTTCCTGGTGATCCAGGAGCAGATTTTGCGAGGACGTCCACGCGAAGACGCTGGTTTCCAGTTGCTCCCCGGGTCCAACGGATGATTCATTGGATTCAGTGGAACACGTGTCAGGAGGCGCGATTGGGACATCATTTCCTCACTCGCCGGGGGTCATGATGATGCGAGGTCAAAGAGAAATCCCCTCAACACCTCATTGCTATTATGATTCTTCGACTTTTATGAATACCCCTTGCTGTCCGTCTCACTCCTCGTATTTTCCATTTGATTGCTCGTCCTAGCATGTCTATCGCAACGGCTTGTTATCGAAGACAGCTTGGTTCAAGATTGGCTGAGGCGACGGGCATCTCGTCTTGCTACCGTTCAAGCCCACTCAGATCTTGGGTTTCTGACCCACACGATACCTTATGATGCGCGTCGCCCTTCTCTGGGCGGCTTTCACGAAGTTCAATGCTTTCGCCATCACCCTCCCGCCAGGTCGCATGATGTCGAGCAATTTGGTGACAGATGGTGATTTTGAAGCTGCGAGCTCGAGTTGGACAACCGGTGATCCTTGCCCGTGGAACAGCATCAAACCAGTCGGTTGGGATGTTGGTAGCTTCGGTGGGGACTACATCGTCACTTCAGGAACCGGCAACTGTGATGGCATGGGCCAGGTGGCAAGGCAGGGCACTTTTTTCGTCCAGTTGCACAGTCACGACCAGTTCTTCCAGCAAGTGTCCGGGCTTCCTGTGGGCGATGCCCTCGCTCTCTCTTTCTGGGCGACAGCTAGACCCACCCAAGGCGATTCCTACCTTATGGTCATGGTTGACGATGTTCAAATTGGCAACACTGGTATCATCCCCGATTGCACCTCAAGAGCAGCATCTTGCTGGACACAACACGAGTTCACATTCACCCCCACGTCAGCCACGGCAAAGATTGGTTTCCAATTCTGCCGTGGAAACCGGGACATGACGCCTGGATGTTGTGCCTCCTGTGGTGGTTGGCATGCGTCACCCTTCATCGACGACGTCATGCTGATGGGTGCGGGTACGCCAAGTCCAACGCCATCACCGACGCCACCACCAACGCAGGCACCCACACCGGGCGGCCGGCCCCCGTGACGGATGGATGCGTGGGTCGTCGGACCAACTAATTGTGAAGATCGGGCGCAGTACGAACGGGATGGATGTTTTGGAGCCGTGGGGTCGGAGACATCTTTGTTCCCAACCCTCCTGCGTGTTGGGTCCTCGTTTTGAGTTCGCAGCGCCGCGCTCCACCTTCCTTCCTTCCTTCCTTCCTCCTCCCCTCCTCCCCTTCCTTCCTCCTTCTCCTCTTCTCTCCGCCCTTGTCAGCATCATCACCATCACTATCACTATCTCTATCATCACGTTTCGTGGCCCCATAGGGAGCGCCACCGAAGGCCCCAGTGGCAGGGTTCACATACCGCCTCCTGACAATTTCGGCACACCCCTCACACGGTTCGTAGCCCCATAGGGAGCTCTACCGAAGGCCCCGGAGGCAAGGTTCACATACCGCCCCCGACTATTTCGGCACACCCCTCACACGGTCCGTGGCCCCATAGGGAGCTCTACCGAAGGCCCCAGTGGCAGGGTCCACAGACCGCCCCCCCGACCATCTCGGCACACCCCTCACACGGTTCGTGGCCCCATAGGGAGCTCTACCGAAGGCCCCAGTGGCAGGGTCCACAGACCGCCCCCCGACCATCTCGGCACACCCCTCACACGGTGCGTGGCCCCATAGGGAGCTCTACCGAAGGCCCAAGTGGCAGGGTCCACAGACCGCCCCCCGACCATCTCGGCACACCCCTTCACGCGGTTCGTTCCCCCCCTAGGCAGGTCTTTGGCGAAGCGTTCAGGGTTACCGCAGATCCCTCCGCGAGTGCTTGTGTATTGAGCGGTCCTGCGTGTAGTCGCCTCGTGTTTAAGACGGGGGTTGGGTTCCTCGCCAGGCTAATTACGTATGTGCCTATAGATTGGCCTTCTCCAGCGACACGAATCCGTGTCATTTAACGTATGTGCTTATAGGAAGCCCCAGGAGGGCCAGGAGGGCCCAAGAGGCCCCAAGATGCCCCAGGAAGCCACAGGAGAGCCCAAGAGGGCCCGGAGGCCCCAGGAGGCCCTAGGAGGCCCCAGGAGGCCCGAGGAGGGCCCAGGAGGCCCCAGGAAGCCCCGGGAGGCCCCAGGAGAGCCCAGGAGGGCCCAGGGGGGCCCAGGAACCCCCCAGGAGGCCCCAAGAAGACCCAGGAGGGCCAGGAGGCCCCATGAGGGCCTGATCAGGGATGCGTAGCCTCATGCAGTGTAACGAAGTGTGTGTGTGTGTGTGTGTGTGTGTGTGTGTGTGTGTGTGTGTGTGTGTGTGTGTGTGTGTGTGTGTGTGTGTGTGTGTGGGGGGAACCGCTATTTTGCGAAGGAGGAGGAAGGATGGGGGAAGCGAAGGAGAGGACGGGGATGGGGGAGGAGGAGGAGGAGGAGGGGGAGGAGGAGGAAGAGGCGTAGTTGGAGGAGAAGGAGGAGGGCGAGCGGAAGGAAGAGGTACTTGATGGAACTCGTTTCCACACTCAATTTCATGTGTACCCTCGGCGGGAGGAGGAGGAGGAGGAGGAGGAGGAGGAGGAGGATGCGAGGAAAAGGAGAAAGGGGAGGAGGAGGATGAGGAGGCAGGAGGAGGAGGAGGTGGAAGACGACGGGGAAGGAAGAAGGCGACGACGACGACAGGAGTCCACCATAAAAGGCATCGGCGTTTTTTCGCTCTTGCAGTTTCCTGGAATATTGGAACTATCTCGGGGCCCTCTTGGGACCATTTGGGGAGCTTTCTGATCCCTCTTGGGGATCTCTTGGGGCCCTCTCGGTGGCATTTCGGACAAGTTTGGAGGACATCGATCAAAGAAGGGGTGTCCCCAATTAGCTTCGCCCCGTAGGAGCCAGAACAATCGCCGCTTGGGCCCTCTTTGGACGCTCTCGGGGCGCTCTTGGGCGCTCTTGAGGCCGTCGTGGAGCCCCATCTGGACCCCTCTTAGGGTTCTCTTTGGCGATCCTGGAACCATGTTTGAGGCCTCGGAATCGCGTCCAACGCGACAAGGCAAGACGGCAGTACACATTGAATAGCTGTATGCTTTTGACGGATCTTGGCATCTTGGGGGTCCGCTTGGGAGGCTCCGTGGCCAATTGGAGCCGTCTTGGGGCGGTCTTGGGGCCTCTTGGAGGCATGTTGGAGGCCATCTTGGAGGCCATCTCGAGCTATCTGGGGCCACCCTGGAGCAATCTTGGGCCATCTTGGACACTCTGACCGCTCGCGGGGGGGGCGTCCCGACCCAGGGGAGGGGGTAGGGGAAGGGGCAGACCCCTCCCCGAAGGGGAAGAAAGGGGCCCCTCCCCCCTCCTCCCCCCAATCCCTCTCGCCGCCCCCCCTTCCGCCTCCCCTGCAGGCTGTTGGTGCGTCTGGTGCGTCTGCCGTTGGCGATCCCCACCTGCAAAACGTTCATGGTGAACGCTTCGACTTGATGAAGGAGGGGCGCCATGTTCTGATCAACATCCCTCGCGGGAAGGGCGCCGAGCAGGCCATGCTGCGCGTGCAGGCCGACGCGCGCCGCCTGGGCGGGAGTTGCGCGGACATGTACTTCCAAGAGCTGAACGTCACGGGGTCATGGGCAGAGGCGAGACAGGCTGGAGGGTACCGCTACAGCGCCTCGCAGAGCGACGTGGAGACTCCGGGATGGGCTGCCTTTGGGAAGGTTGAGCTGAAAGTCGTTCATGGGCGTACGGACGGCGGCCTCCGCTACCTGAACGTGTACGTGAAGCACTTGGCGCGCGCAGGCTTTCCCGTCGGAGGCCTACTGGGCGAGGACGACCACGATGACGTAATGGCCCCTCCGGAGCACTGTGCCCAGAAGATGGCCCTGGTCGACGGCGTGGCGGGGGGCCTCGGGGCCCCCTCGGCGTCCTCGGTCGCAGAGGCGAGCCTCGCGTGAGGCGCGCGAGGCCCGTGAGGCTCGCGTGAGGCGTGCCCCATCGGGCCTGCGCCTTGCGCCTGGGCCCTGCAGCCCCGGCCCCTCTCTTCTCCCTCCTTCCTGGGGAGCTGGCATAGGGGCCGAGGCTCGGAGGATCGCTATAGTTTCTGTTCCTGAAAAGTGGCGCTGCCGGAGGGATGAGGAGGAGGGGGGGAGGGGGGGGAGGGAGGGGGAGGCCAGAGCGAGCCCAGGGCGCCTCGGCGATGCTGTCATGCACCCTGCCGTCCCCGAGCCTCTCCCACTCCTCCAGGGAGGCCCCGCCTGAGCGAGGAGGGTATTCGAAAGCCTTGTGATTTAGAGGGTTTCGTGCCCCTCCCACTCCTCCAGGGAGGCCCCGCCTGAGCGAAGAGGGTATTCGAAAATCTTGTGATTTTTCAGGTTTCGTGCCCCTTCACCCTTCCAGGGAGGCCCCGCCTGAGCGAGGAGGGTTTTCGAAAACCATCTTGTTTCTCAGATCTCGTGCCCCTTCGACCGAGACGACGGCCGCTAGGAGAACGGGGCAATCTTGCAAGAGTCTTGTATGCCATTCGGTAGCGTCGCTGCCGCTGTCCCCCTGTATCCATCTTCCTACACACTCTGCGCCACCCCTGTAATTCCGCGCCCCAATAAAAAACAAAACACATGTGGGCAGCATCATCTTTTTTTCGTCAGGGATGGTAGCCCTGCGCACGGCAGGGACTATGCCGGCGCCCCCGCCGTCCATGTCAAAAAAGATACAAAGTATTCGCGGGCCTCGCGAACATGACTCAAGACTTTGCCCCAAAGTGTACTTTGCGTTGTTTTTTGACAGGGATGGTTTGGGGGGGGGCCGTACCAGGTTGGCCGCGCATGCCCCAAATGTGGAGGCAGAGTGCGGTTGGTATGGTTTTTGAAAAGGATGGTGTGGGGCGGGCCCGCATGGTGTCAGCATGGTTCCTGGTTGGACGTCGGCCAGCTGGGGGTGTATATTCATGGGGAACAGAGATCAACCCCTCCCCGAAGGGGAGGAGGGAAGATGGAAGAGGAAACTCGCCAAACCACTCACGCCCTAAAGGGCTGGTCACAGCAGAGGTCACATGATTTTGAATAAAAAATGAGCTGTCCACAAACTCGCTCCCTGCCCCGATCGCCGTCACATTCGTCGCTTGCGTTACTGGTGCGTTCCGTGCTTGCGCGCTCGAGGATGGTGCTCCCCCAGGGCCCGAATAGTCTGGTCGTCTGGTCGGACCGTAGGCCATTGCTTGCTCTCCAGGTCGACAGAGTGTACGGCAGGTTCGTGTCGTGCCGAAGCGGCAGCGACCTGAGGGCGTGCGTTCTTCAAGGTTGAAGGCCTCCAGTGGCCCAGAATCGGCCGGCATGGAACGACCTGGCGATCGAAAAGCCGCCGATACGCCACAGCAGTCACGACGCGAACCTGTCCTGGCTGTGCATGGGGCCCTCCAGGCCCGCAAGGTGCGGCAGGTGCGTGGGGTTGCCTCTCCGTTTCGGGCCTCTCTGGGCCCCGGCCTGCGCCGCCCGCGCCTCGAGCCGGCCGCTCCAGTCCTGCGAACACAGAGGGACAACAAGCTTCGCAGCGACCTGACCTCGCCAGCCGGTGACCTCGAGAGGCCGCTGGGGTCCCAGCGGCCTCTCGAGGGCAGCTTGCTGGGTCTGGGTGCGTCGTCCCTGCCCGTGCGTTCGGCTGTCGCGCGCCTGCCTCGTTTCTTCTCATCTCTGGTTTTCGGCCCAGCGCCGTAGGAGTAAGCTATTCACTGTGCACGGGGGGGCCCAGAGAGCCACCGGCGCAAGCTCTGCGAGCCTCCAGCCAGCGACGCCTTTTTTCGGCCAGAGGGGCCGCCCTTTGGAGCTGCGCCGAGCTCTCCCCTCGCCCACGGGGCAGCCATATGGGCGCCGGCGCGCGCCCGCCGCGCTCCTGGTTGTTCTGGCCCCTGGTCGGGCGTCGGCGCCGCCCGCGGCCCCCCTCGCGCCCCTCTCTGCCTCCTCGTGTGGTCGCTATGGCCTCGCTTTCCTCGGCTGGGGCGAGGGCTCCTCGGCTGGGGCGAGGGCTCCTCTTCCTCGTGCGCTCTGCGTGCCCCTCGTGTGCTGTCTGTGTGTGTGTGGTGTGCGGTGCTGTCTCCCTTCTGCTTCCTCGCCTCGCGCCTCCGCGCCTGCCCGGTCGGCCTCCCGGTCGCGCCCGGTCCTCCTCCTCGTCCTCGCCCTGGCTTTCCGCTCCAGCTCTGCGCTTTCTCGCTTGCCCCCCCCCCCCTCGCCCTCGTTTTTTCGCTGGCCTGCCTGTCCCTCCCCGACCCGGGCGGCCGTCCCTTCCGTTGGGTCACACTTCGACGCTGCGCGTGCGCGTGCGCGCGCGGGGTCGCCGAGCAAAAGACGAAGAGCCAGGCATGGTCGCGCACTTGTTCGCGCCCTCGTGTGGCACGCGGGCGTCTCGAGTTGGAGCATCCTGGGCTGCTCACGATCACCCGTGGGGCTCGCCCGCGTGTGCGTGGGCAGCGGGGCGGGCTCCGCCCGTTCTCAAACATGCTATACAGGACATCGCGAGCATTTCTTTCACCGAGCGCGGTTCTCGAACATAGGGCCGCGGATGAACTGCGTGCACTGCGCCAGGGTTCCTGGGATGCTTCTGGCTGCTCGTTTTGGCCAGCTTCTTCGTGCACAGGGGAGTTCGGGCGGGGCTAGGACAGGGATAAGTCGTTCCAGGGCATTCTGGAACGCTTGACAAGGGCGCGACGTCTGCTACATCCTCCCAGAACCGCCGCCGGATCTCATATATCCAAGATTCATCTGGGTCCGATTTTGTCCCTGTCCTGGCTTCGTCTTAGTGGGCGGTGGGTCGCAGTGGGGACGTCGGCAGCAGACAGCTCCAGCGAGAGGTGCGCCGCAGGCCGCCAGTGGTGGGCTATGGGCGCCAATCGAGCGCACGGGCGCTGTACCTCGAACGGCAAAGACAGTTACGCGTGGCGCCTGCTTCCGATGCTGCCGATATTCGGCCGATTGCCCGTCCGATTGCGTGCCCGCCCACTTGCTCCCCCGCCCGCGCATCTTGCTGCCCGTTTGCGTCTTGCCTGCGTGAAGTTGTCCGCCAGCCCCCTTCCGCGGTTGTTGTTCCTGGTCCTTCTCCGTCCTGGTCCGTCCGGTCCCGTCCCGCGCCCTCCCTGC
Source organism: Prorocentrum cordatum (assembly GCA_963575745.1). Lineage (NCBI taxonomy): Eukaryota > Dinophyceae > Prorocentrales > Prorocentraceae > Prorocentrum > Prorocentrum cordatum. The sequence continues at coordinate 4,407 of CAUYUJ010020748.1, read as the reverse complement.
CCCCCGTCCTGCGGGGCCACGCCGGTCTCAGCACGTATCCCGTTCCGTCTTGCGGTGTCCTCCTCAATTTTAGGGTGGTTCTGTGGCCTGTTTTTGTTGTCCTTGTCTGCGCGGTGCTTCGCGATCATGCTGTGTCGCGGCTTGTGCAGGAACGTGACGTGTGTAGTGCATCATCAGGCGGTGCCGTGTCTTGGCGTCGTGTCGCATGGTGCCGCCTTTTGTTGGCCCAGTGGCAGGGGGTACCGTGTGCATAGTACCTGTCATGTGCGAGTGGCGGCGGCCTGCCCGCAGGAGTTGTGTTGACACGGGATCGGCAACGCCCATTTTCTTAGTTGGGCCAAGTTTCTTGACGCTACCCTTGTTCAGAAAAACGCCCCCCAGGAGAGTTGTCAGGACCTTTAGTGGAACGTAAGGGGAGCGCAAGTCCAGTCGAACCAGGGGTCAGCTCGAACAAATCCCACAGTGGCCACACTAAGGACCTCCCGAGGCCGCTTGGGGGCCTCTTGGATCCATGTAGTGGTTTTCCGGTGGCCGTCTTGAACACGTTTGGGATTCTTGTGGGGGTCTTCGGGCCTCTTGGGGGCTTCGTGCGGCCTCTTGATGTCCTCTTAGTTGGACATCTTCGAGCCTCTGGGAGATTTTTGGGCTCGAGTATGGTGGTACTGAGACCGTCGGGTCAAGTCGCGAGTCCATTGGCATATCCGTCCTTGCAGTGCCTGTCCCATGAAGCTGTTCTATGTTGCAGAAGTCTGGGGTCTTCTCCAAGCAGGCAGCGGCATCCCAGGCCACGTCGCGTGTGTGGAATTTGAGGTTTCGTGGCCACCAGGCCCCGCCCAGGCGGCACGCTGGTGGCCGCCCGATGCTGTTGGCCCCACGTCTTGGCGTGTGGTTTCTGGAATGCAAGGTTTCATTGGCGCGCGCGCGCGCCCCCCGTGGTGCTGGCCATCGGACCACCGGCGAGAACCGATCTTGCATTGCAGGCGGCCCAGTTGCTGGCCACCTGGCTTGGCCCCCCGCTTCGAGGTGCTCCCGTCTGGCTTCCCAGGGCCCTGCGCTGGCGCCGGCCAGGCGTCTTGCGCCTCGTCTGTTCTCCGGGCGCCGCCGTTCCAGCCTGGACGCTAGTGCACGTCTCCTTGCTGCACCGTCGTGTGTGTGCGTGTGTGGGTGCGTCGGTGCGTGTGTTGTGTGTTCTGTGTTCTGTGTTGTGTGTTGTGTGTAGTGTGTTGTGTGTTGTGTGTGTTGTGTGTTGTGTGTTGTGTGTGTGTTGTGTGTTGTGTGTGTGTTGTGTGTTGTGTGTGTGTGTGTGTTGTGTGTGTTGTGTGTGTGTGTTGCGTGTGTTGTGTGTGTGTGTTGTGTGTTGTGTGTGTGTTGTGTGTGGTGTGTGTGTGGTGTGTGTGGTGTGTGTGTGTGTGTGTTGTGTATGGTGTGTGTGTGTGTGGTGTCTGTGTGGTGTGTGGTGTGTGTGTGTTGTGTGTGTGAGGTGTGTGTGTGTGTGTGTGTTGTGTGTGTGGTGTGTGTGTGTGTGTGGTGTGTGTGTGTGGTGTGTGTGGTGTGGTGTGTGTGTGTGTGGTGTGTGTGTGGTGTGTGTGTGTGTGTGTGTGTGTGTGTGTGTGTGGTGTGTGTGGTGTGGTGTTTGTGTGTGTGTGGTGTGTGTGTGATGTGTGTGTGTGTGTTGTGTGTGTGTGTGTGTGTGTGTGTGTGTGGTGTGTGTGTGTGTGCGTGTGGTGTGCGTGTGTGTATGTGTTTGCGTGTGTGGTGTTTGTGTGTGTGTGTTGTGTTTGTGTGTGTGGTGTGTGTGTTAGTGTGTATGTGTGTGTGTGTGTTGTGTGTGTGTGGTGTATGTGTGTGTGGTGTGTGTGGTGTGTGTGTGTGTGGTGTGTGGTGTTTGTGTGGTGTGTGTGTGGTGTGTTTGGTGTGTGTGTGTGTTGTGTGTGTGTGGTATGTGTGTGTGGTGTGTGTTGTGTGTCGTGTGTGTTGTGAGTGTTGTGTGTGTGTGTGTGTATGAGCTGTGTGTGTTGTGTGTGGTGTGTGTGTGTTGTGTTTTGTGTGTGTGGTGTGTGTGTGTGTGTGTGTGCTGTGTGTGTGTGGTGTGTGTGTGGTGTGTGTGGTGTGTAGGTGGTGTGTGTGTGTGTGGTGTGTGTGTGTGAGGTATGTGTGTGTGTGTGGTGTGTGTGGTGTGTGTGTGTGTGGTGTTTGTGTGTGTGTGTGTGTGGTGTGGTGTGTGTGTGGTATGTGTGTGTGTGTGTGTTTGTGTGTGTGGTGTGTGTGTGGTGTGTGCCAAGCTAGCCAGCTCGAGCGAGTCAAGCATGGCATGCCCATTCCCACCCGCCCTCCCACAACATAAGAAACAGTGATGACACAACTGGAGGCTGCGCGGGCATTTCAGTGCGAGTGAAGGATACCCCAGGACACCGGATTGACGTCCGCGCGGGATGTGCGCCGCGTCCCATTCCCGCCACGCATTTCGCATCGTCGACGACAAGGCAGGCCATGTTGAAAGGAACAACGGACACGTTCCGCCCTCCCACAACATAAGAAACAATGCTGGCGCAACTGGGTGCTGGCGCGTAGTGGTAGTAGTAGTAGTAGTAGTAGTAGTAGTAGTAGTAGTAGTAGTAGTAGTAGTAGTAGTAGTAGTAGTAGTAGTAGTAGTCGTAGTCGTAGTAGTCGTAGTAGTAGTAGTAGTAGTATAGTAGTAGTAGTAGTAGTAGTAGTAGTAGTAGTAGTAGTAGTAGTAGTAGTAGTTGTAGTAGTAGTAGTAGTAGTAGTAGCAGTAGCAGTAGCAGTAGCAGTAGCAGTAGCAGTAGGTGCAGCAGCAGCAGCAGCACAGCAGTAGTAGTAGTAGTAGTAGTAGTAGTAGTAGTAGTCGTAGTAGTCGTAGTAGTCGTAGTAGTCGTAGTAAGTCGTAGTAGTGTAGGAGTATAGTAGTGTAAGTAGTAGCTAGAGTAGAGTGTAGTAGTAGTATAGTAGTCGGTAAGCCGAGCCGTAGCCGTAGCCTTGTCGTAGGCGTAGGCGTAGTCGCAGTCGTTGTCGTAGTCGTATCGTAGTCGTAGTCGTAGCGCTCGACGTAGTTGTGTCGTATAGTAGTCGTTAGTCGTGTAGCAGTCGTAGTATCGTAGTAGTAGTAGTAGTAGTAAGTAGTAGTAGTAGATAAGTAGTAGTAGTAAGTAGTAGTAGTATGAGTAAGTAGTATTATGTATAGTAAGTGTAGTTAGTAAGTAAGTAGTAGTACTGTAGTAGTAGTGGTAGTGGTAGTGGTAGTGGTAGTAGTAGTAGTGGTAGTAGTAGTAGTAGTAGTAGTAGTAGTAGTAGTAGTAGTAGTAGTAGTAGCCCTGAGTCGCCGAAAGATCGTTCCAAGACGCCCAAGATGGCCTCCAAACGGCCGTGGCGCCAAGAAACCGCGGGGAGCTTCAGGAGGCCCTCCAAGAGCCTCAACAAGCAAAAACCTCCCAGGCATTCGTCACTCCAGGGCCTCCTGGAACGCCCCGGCGCCCAATGAATTGGCGAGCTAAAAACGTGCGCCGAGCCAACGCGGGAGCGCAACTTTGAGAAAATTTCGCTCGGCGCCCAAGCGAGAAGGTCATTTCATTCACTTCGAGCGGGGGGGGAGGGGGTGTGCCGCGCCCAATTCTTGCCATGCACTTCTGCGGGGTGGACGACACAGGGAAAATCAGCATGGCATTGTTTCTGACAAGTAAGGTGGCCCCTCCCGCCTTGGGGTTGCCCCACAAGTCCGCGCGCGATTGCGCCGCGCCCCATTCCTGCCACGCATTTCGCATCGTCGACGACAAGACAGGCCATGATGAAAGGAAAAATGGCAACTCTTTCCACAGGCAGGAACGGAGGGCCCGCAGCCCGCATGGACGTCCGCGCGCGATGTGCGCCGCGTCCCATTCCTGCCACATATTTCGCACCGTCGGCGACAAGGCAGGCCATGCTGAAAAGAAAAAACGTAGACTTCGTATTGATTTTTCACAGTCAGGATGGGCGGGCCCGGGTGGACGGCCGCGCGCGATGTGCGCCGCGTCCCATATGTGCGCCGCGTCCCATTGTTGCCACATATTTCGCACCGCCGGCGACAAGGCAGGCCATGCTGAGACGAAAAAGCGAAGACTTTGTTTTGATTTGTTACAGTCAGGATGGGCGGGCCCAGATTGACTGCCGTGTGTGTGTCTGTGTGTGTGTGTGTGGTGTGTGTGTGTGTGTGGTGTGTGTGTGTGTGTGTGATGTGTCTGGTGTGTGTGTGTGTGTGTGGTGTGTGTGTGTGTGGTGTGTGTTGTGTGTGTGTGTGTGCGTGTGGTGTGTGTGGTGTTCGTGGCTGTGTGTGGTGTTTGTTTGTGTTTGTGTGTGTGTGTGTGCGTGGTGTGTGTGTGTGTGTGCGTGGTGTGTGTGTGTGTGTGTGTGTTT